>CM051036.1:11670525-12270525 GCA_027627225.1 Congeria kusceri
CCAAAATATCTCATTGTGTTCTCAAGTTATTGAGCGGAAACCGTTGTTCTATTTTAGTTACTGTGACCTTGACCCAACATACCCCATACGCAATTGCAAGCGAGGTCTTGCTATAAGGTATCTTTGTATGACGTTTCATTCAAAAAATATATCAATGCGTTCTCAGGTCATTGAGTGGAAACCGTTTTTCTATTTTGAGTAACAGTGACCATGACCTTGACCCCACCCACCCCATATGCAATCCGAAGCGAGGTCTCAATATAAGGTATCTATGCATTAAGTTTCATTAAAAATATATCAATGCGTTCTCAAGTTATTGAGTGGAAACCGTGTTTGTATTTTTAGTAAAAGCGACCTTGACCTTGACCCCACCCACCCTATATGCAATCCCAAGCGAGGTCTCGCTATAAGGTATCGATTTCTGAAGTTTCCTTACCATAGCTCAATCCGTTCTCGAGTTAGAGAGCGGGCACGAAAAGTGCTAGGCCCGACCGCCCGCCCGTCCACCGACATACGCCAATCTAATAACCGACATTTTTCTTCGAAAGTTTGGTTAAAAATTTAATCACATGTTTTTCAAAGTTTTGAAAACGGGATCATGTATGAACATGTTCAATACTGCTTTATTTTGTAGAAAGAAGTTTATTTTAAAATATATTCTTGTAGTAGAATGTTATTAAAGTGTAAACAATGATGACAATTTGAAACTGACACTTTTAAAGTAGGCTGTGTCAATCGATGAGAAGTAAATAATTAGAACTAAATATAAATCAGTAATAACATATGGGGTATTGATATTATGTTTCTAAATGATAACAATTATGTGTATTCACCACGTATAACAGTATTAAAGTCCTTTGCAGTAGATACAAATGAGTGAACACCATGGGAAACCAATCTTTCTATATACAGCGCTGTTGTCATCATACGTGTTGCGCACACTCTCATATTGCAAGGTTGACTGCATACTGCGTTAGCTATATTTATATGTTGAAGGTTGTCCGGACAGTTGACGAGTGAACATCGGATAGAGTGGATGGTGTTGGGCGAACACTGGCTATATCGCAAATGTGCTCTGTCGGAAGAGATTTGTTAAAGGACTATGTTGCTACAATAAATCAGTAAGTGGACAGTTTATTTAACACTTTATTGTTTTATCAATTTAATGCCAAATATTGATGAAATAACGCATACGGACAATGCAATTTTAATGAAAATATCTAAAGTTGTGTTTATGCTAGGGAAAATGATCATATTTAAACGGATTGTTTAATTGCTATTCTTCTTTTTTAATAAAATTATTTTGAGAGTTACAGTTTGTTTGTCTAAATTTGAAAATCGTATATTTAAATGTGATAAACATTACTTTTATTTTATTGAATATACAATTGTTATTAAATGATAATTCAACGAGGTATAGTCATGCTTGTATCTGCTATACATGTTATATATGGACTAACTAGAAACAGTCATATCACATATTATTTAGGCAAATGTACGGGGGTTTAGAGGTGACATATGTGTGTGTATATATATATATATATATATTATTATTTTTTTTAATTCGCGCCACGAATTATTATGTCGTGGCTACGAATTAAAAAATGTCTTTATGTTAAGTCGTGACCAAATCCCTTGATTTCAATGATTTATGAAATAAAATTTTATTGCTTTTTTCATTCGGCAAACTGTTTGTTGAACTTAACAGTTTTCGGATATAATTTATTCAATGAAAACAAATATTTTTGCAAGATCCAGATAGCCCAATCTAACTATATTTATGTTGCCTAAACGTTTAGTTCCATTTTAATCGCCGTTGAAAACACATAATAACTAATTTCGTAGTAACTGATTGTATCTAAGTATGTAATTTACTGGATCCCCGTTGTAAACTAGCATTTGCTAAATACACATGTTCCCCAAAGGCATATTGATCATAAAAGAAAACATATCTGATTGCATTTGTATTATTCCGTTTAGTGTTAACTATAATATTGTGTATTCATATTCACACATTTTGTTTTAAATTTTGCTCAAAGTAATTGAATATGTATCGTAATGTTTTCGTGTTTTAAAGCGTAACAAATTAAACACATGCTATTTATTGGTATAACTATGGAAAATTACATTACTGAGGTGTCCCGATGGCTTGTATCGCTCGTGTTAATTGTATACATATTCCAAGAGCCTAAAGGGTGAGAATACAACTGTTCACAATCAACGAGAGCGATTCAACCCATCGAAACACTACACTAATGTTGTGTTCCATTTATTATATGCCTCCTTATGATCAAAACTACACCATAAATATGCTATGATTATTAAATCTAATCAAAATTAAAACAAAATAGTACTGATAAAGAACGCGCGATGACGTCATTCAATTGAAATCAACATGTAACGGCGTCGTCGTGTCTATAAATAGAACGGGGTGTTTAGCTATGTCAGTCGCAGCTTTACGGAAATATTCGATACTCAATGAATGTAAAAGTAGTGCGTTTTTATGTCCCCACCATCAATGATGGGGGGCATATAGTGTTTACCCTGTCCCTGGGTACGTACGTGTGTACGTATGCGCGTATGTACGTACGTACGTATGGACATATGTACGTATGTACGTGTGTACGTATGTGCGTATGTTCGGATTCTTGTCCGGACAATAGCTTTGTCCAGCATTGGAGGATTTTCAAATATCTTAGCCGAAATGTTAAGCATAATGAGACGGTGTGTCGCGCACAAAAACCAGGTTCCTAGGTCCAATGTAAAGGTCACACGTTAAGGTCAAAAGTCAAATAAACAAATTTAAGCTATAGACACTGTCCGGATCATATTTTTTTTCCAGCATGAAAGGAATTTGGTACAAGTGCTAAGCATGGGGAGACGGTGTGTCGCGCGCAAGAAACAGGTCACTAGGTCCAAGATCAATGTCACACTTTAAGGTCTGAGCTCAAATATAAAAATTTAAGCCATACACCCTGTCTGGGGCATAATTTTTGTCCAGCATGAAAGGAATTTTAAATAACACGGCACAAGTATTAAGCACGGTAAGACGGTGTGTCGCGTGTAAGAACCAAGTCCCTAGGTTTAAGGTCAAGGTCACACTTTAAAGTCGAACGTCAAATTTACGAATGTATGCCATAGATCCTGTCCGGAGCATAATTTTGTCCAGCGGGGAAGGAATTTTAAATACCGTAGCAGAAATGCTAAGCACATTGAGACGGTGTGTCGCGCGCAAGAATCAGATCCCTAGGTCCAAGGTCAAGGTTACGATAAAGGTCAAATGTCAAATATAAGAATTTAAGTCATGGTTACTGTCTGGAGCTCAATTTTGTCGAATAAGGAAGGATTTTAAAGTAACTTGGCAGAAGTGCTATGCATGGTGAGACGGTGTCTTGCGCGCAAACACCTGGTCCTTTGGTCCAAGGTCAAGGTCACACTTAAAGGTCAAATGACAAATATAAGAATTTAAGCCATAGACCCTGTCCGGAGCATAATGGTGTTCAGCAGGGAAGGATTTTCAGACAACTGATGCTCATTATGAAGCGGTGTTGCGTGCAAGAACCAGGTGATCTGGTGCAAGGTCAAGGTCACTTAAAGGTCAACTATCAAGTAAATGTATATATGTTAAGATTCTTGTCAGAAGTGATAATCGTTATAAGACGGTGTGTTGCGCGCAAGAACCATGTCCCTAGGTCCATGATCAAGGTCACACTTAAAGGTCAAAGGTCAAATATAAGAATTTAAATCATAGAGACTGTCTGGAGAGTCCAGCAGGGAAGGATTTTACAATATCTTGGCAGAAAAGCTATGCATGGTGAGACGGTGTCTCGCGCGCACGAACCAAGCCCCTTAGTCCAAGGTCAAAGTCTCACTTAAACGTCAAACGCCAAATTTAAAAACTTAAGCCATAGACCCTGTTCGCAGCATAATGTTGTTCAGCAGGGAAGGATTTTCAAACAGCTTGGTATAAGTGATAAGCATTAAGCGGTTTGTCGAGTGCAAGAACCAGGTGCCTTGGTCCAAGGCCAAGGTCACACTTAAAGGTCAAATATCAAGTATATGTATATATGTTAAGAGTCTTGCCCCGGCAATACCTTTGTTCAGCATTGAATGATTTACAAATAACTTGGCACAAGTGATAACCACTGTAAGACGTTGTGTCGCGCGCAAGAACTAGGTCCTAGATTAAGATCACACTTAAAGGTAAACTGTCAAATATAAGAATTAATACCATAGAATAGCATAATTTTGTCCGGCATGCAAGAATTTTCAAATAACTTGGCAGAAGTGATACACATTATGATACGGCATGAGGCGTTCAAGAACAATATAGAAGGACTTTTCTCCTTTTGCAAAATAAATTGTATGCATGCAGACACAGCGGCGCCATGCAGAAATGGCTTCAATGGTAGAGGCATTCGTGTCTGTGGACACATTTCTAGTATTTTTTCCAGCCGTTGAATACGTATTATTATTTCACAGTGTCAAATACGGGAATTCTAACTGGTCTATTTTACATGTATTTTATGCGGAAAATACACCAGTATTTGAGTCAGATTATCTATAGCTATATAATAAAGTACTTGATCGCCGGGTGGCCTACAAATTACATGTCCATATATTTTACTGAATTTGTACGGTATTTGCAAACTGTTTTCAATAATTGTCTCATCTGAAGGCCAGGAAATTATATTCTGTACAAACAACCAAGGTTTTCTGTTTTCATTTTGTATTTTAGACATTTTATAATATCGGGAACTATGTAAGATGGTGTATGTACTGCCTTAAAGTAAGACTAATATCTCAAATATTTAATCTTTTTTTGATTTTTTCTAAAATATATCAAAGTTGTGAACAGTTGTTTGGTCTGTATGTTAATCATATATATGTTGTTGTGTCTTTCCATAAATACATTTATTAACAGCAACAACAACGACACATTAATGATTAAATGCATATACGCTTATACAGAATTTTGTAGAATGATTATTTGCCAAACAGCTACACTGTCAGACTGACAATAAACATATTTAAGTGATATTTTTGTATGAAATTATAATATTAATAAATTATTTTTAATGTATGACTTATAAGTCAACGGCTCTGCATTGTCCACAGCAAAGTCGGCGACACAAATGTATTTTATATTCAATGGACTTTCGGGTTTCCCCAGTTTTATTCAATAAGCTAAACTAGCTGACGTTTGTACCCGTTTCAAGACGTTTCAAATAGCGTTTAAGAAAACGCAGCCGGGACACATTCTGTTACGTCACGAGTCGTTTTAACAATTACAACGAACATTTACATGTATTAGAAAATAATCGTTTACTATAAATGATTTTTTTAACATTACTTCTGCTAATCTTACACTAAGTCAAGGCGACCTCGAGCATTCTTTGAGCCTTACATAGATGAGTTTGAGTCGAGATGATTGTTGCGTGATGTTCCAGAATGTAGTCATTAATGTTTAAAACCACTGAGCTTTCAATTTGTTGCCGGGATAGATGACAAACACATTTATATAGTGTCAAGCGAAGTTTTAAATTTATATTAGGATTGGTCTTCAATGATCCTTTTCGATCTTGTTTACAAATCGAAACTACTATAACTACTTAAATGAATTCTCTTAATGAGTCGTTCAAATCAGCATTTTGTATGTTTCGCATTAATATACTAAAAATAAAAGTTTCCTTAATATTTATACATGACAGACATGTACTGATGCCGGAAATATCTTATAGCAGAGGAATAGGCTTAAATTGTAAACACTTAAAATCGAATGGCGTGTTTATTGGTTTCTCATTCTCACAACTGTTCTTCACTTCAGCTCTAATTATTTCGATTTTTACGGATGAAATTGTAAGAAAGTTAGGAAAGTTTAACGATGAAACTGGTTCAGCTAATTTATTATGTCCCCCGTAGAAGACGTTGGGTTCGATTGGTTTGGTTATGTCCGTCAGTCCGTCGGTCGTCTATCGGTCGGTAAATAGACCACATTCGTATCCGTTTAACAGTTTTCATCCTATCTTCACCAAACTTCTTGAAAATGTTTGTTAAAATCGCCAAATGAATTGCCGAGTTATAGCCCGTGAATTGCCTAAAATTTGCCGGTTTATCCGTTTCCGCTCTCTATGTCCAACAGCTTCATCCGATATTCACCAAACTTCAGGAAAATGTTTGAGGTCATAAAATCTAAACCAAATTCGATAATCAACCAAATCACTACTGGAACTGAGGAGTTAAAGCCTTTGAATAATCTTAAATTAGCTCTTTAGGCAGTTTTGTATCTTAATGTCAAACAGTGTTCATACGATCTTCACCGAACTTGATATTTTAAAGATTGTTTTTAACTTATGGGTCATAACTCAGTCTGTTTAAACAGCTCTTGTTGAAATTTAGACGTTAAAGTAGGCTATTAGGAAATTGTATCTTTATTTTACTGTCAGGTTTATCCATTATGCATGCATGTTTATACATTTGATATATTTATTTTTAACGGAAATATCAAGTTTATAATTTAGCAAATCAAGACCCTCTGTAATTATTGATAACGCATTATCTATATTCTCACAATTTTTTATTAAAGAGATGTTTTAAAATCAACAAGCTCTTACAACACACACTTTGCATAGCAATTCGTCGAAACGCCGTCCAGAAACCAATATTCTTACTATTGAAATGGAAAGTTGTTTTAGAAGTTTAAATAATTTTCTGATTTAATTTCCGAAAATTTGTGTTAAGCCTTCCTTTGCTGATATATTAATTTATTACCAGATGTTAAATTGCTTCTAACAAAGGTATTTACATTCGTAAGGATATTTAGACGAGTATATGAGAAATATTTTAAAATCGAATGTAGTCAAGTTTATAACTCTATGTTACTTTCTGATTTAAAGACCTTTAATATTTTACAATGTGCTCTTTAATGAAAATACTCTTAAACGTATTGTAGAATACTCGAATTCAAATTGATTTACTTGTAGTTTATTTTAAGAAACCTGAAGTAAACATGTTTAATATACGATGACGTAGTATAACAAATAGCAGTAAAGCATACACAAAAGTTGAATATTACTTATGTCCGCATAGACCTTTAAGTGGCGACACAAAGACAATCCTCTGTTCTAAGAGGGAAAAAGTTCGTTTCCACAGAGATGTCGTTCCTTCCACTCATTAACATTCCTGCAACAATTAAGCACAGTTCCAAGATTCTAGTCAAATCTGTGTTAACTGATAATCTAATTTCAAGTTCATGTTTCAAACCAATGCTACCATTGGGCATTTAATGATGCGATGAGATTGTATCTACTCTAGTGTTTCTATAAATGTAACTCACCTTATGTGATGTCCATTAGCCGTGGTCAACATGTGTTTTGAATGCCTTCTCTGTAATCGCTTAAATTAATTTAAGAAACACGAATATAGATTCAGTATACATTACCATGTATATTCAATGGAATGTGCGAAACGAATACATAGTTTCATTTTTATCATGTGCACTTTCCTCAATCCATGGGCATGGTTGTTTGAACCACCTTTGTGTCATGTCGCAGACTGCATTATGTTGTCATATTTTTTTCAATTATTATTACAGGATCGCCGTGATGCCGTCGTGTTCCAAACTAAGATTACAAATACACTCGTCAATTGAATTTTTGAAGGACTAGCTAACGAATTATAATGGCGAGGCTTGGAGATGTCTTCTCCGAGCAGGAAATGACGAACTGGCTAAAGGCATGGCTGGCACTGAATATAACCAAGGATGGCTTGCATGATTTCATTGACAGAGAAGTTAAGAACTTTCAGATTGGTATTTTACAGTCAGTAACGTCAAAGTTAAGTCTTCCAACAAATACAAAATGCACCAGTTGCTTTACTGCAAATCTTTTGAAATGCCCGACACCAGGAATATGCAAGAAACGTGGACACAATTCAGTATGCAAATCCATGCATAACACGCCTGGCAAACAGCACAGACCATGTCCAAAGAAGATATGTGACGCTTTTCTTGGTGAAATTATTAAGGAGCATAGGTATAAAGGTCCTTCATGGAATAATACCTCAGCTGAAAAATGGGCAAGTAACCACTGGGAGGTTGCAAAATGTTACATGCCTCCAGAAGGGTATCCTGGAGTGAGCTCCATTCAGCATACAGATTTCAACGGCGTTATCAGTGTTATGTTGAACTGTAAACACTTTGATAGCAAGGTGTCGTTTAGCATAGCGCCCCAGCAGCCAAGTGCTCCCTGTCTTTTAACAAAGGTAAAGGAGTCAGGATACTGTTGGGTTTACGTTTGCGACATTTATCTTTATTGCATTTTTTGCATGTTAAAATAAAGACTACAGACAATAGAAAAGAATTAACCACGTATTAATGAATCATAAAATCATCAATACAATTATTTGGAAAATATAACTTGTTATTTTACATCCTATTTGGTTCTCATGTCGCCTGTTTAAACAATTAACACGTTAAAGTTAGTAGTATGTTTATGGCAGGTATTACATATTTTTATAAGGTATTAACCAATGCTTTGACAGATAAGGTTGCCAGTTAAATCCAGTTCGAATATGTACACACATTTGACAAATCAGCACAAGTTTGTTTCTTTCCTTTGACAGGCACGTGACATAGGCAAAGCTGTCCGACATTCTTCTGATTGTAAAGTGACAGGCACTGACCTCCAGGACTGTTTCTTAACGTTGGACACCTTACTCAAAGATTCACAAGTTCTCGCTCACGACCGCAGTGCACAAGATGCGGTCCGAAAATTGAATCAGGTACTCCAACCTTTCTTGTTAAAAAGTTATTAAGTATATTTATATTTTTAGTAAATCAAATAGATCAACAACATTTAGGTAATGCATGCTACTGGGGCCATTTCGTTTGTGGTTGCGTTTATCATTAAATACTTTGTACATTTTAAGCGCTGACGGATTAAATAATGTGAATGTGTAAATACCAATTGTTACCATATGTTTAATAATACGAAATTTGTCAAAGAAAATTTTTATGCCCCCACAAGGTAGGAGGCATTTAGTAATGCACTTGTCCTTCCGTCCGTCCGTACGTACGTCCGTCTGCTGGGGGGGGGGGGTGGATTTCGCTCAAACTTTCACTGCTGAAAAATCATTGTGTGTAGGTGATCGTAAAGAAAGGAATTTTGGTTGCGACCGATTTTTGGCAGAATTATGGCTCTTTGTAATTTTTTCCGAATTAACTGCTTGGCGGATTCCGCTCAAATTTTAACGACAGAAGAACATTAATGCATAGGTGATTGTAAATAGCAGACCAATTTTGTCAAAATTTTGGCACTTTTGTCATTTTTTCACAGCAGGGTGGACTTCGCTCCAATTTTGACAGCTTTAGAACCTTAATGTGTATGTGATAGCAAATACAGGAATTTTCGCTGCGACGAAAATTTAGCAGAATTATGGGCCTTTGACATTTATCCACCGTTTGACATTTTGTGGACGCAACTCCATTTTAACCCTTTTGGCGGATTTTGATCAAACTTTCTCAGCTGAAGAACCTTAACATGTAGGTGATCGCAAAGGAAGGAGTTTAGGCTTTGACCAGTGTTGTCATAATTATGGCCCATTGTCATTTTTTCCACTATACAATGAATATGAAAATAATTTGTGGAAGCAAAAATTAGTGTTGATGACACACCCTTATTTGTGTCCAAACATGTTTCGAAGGGGCATTAGTGTCTGCGACACATATAATTTCTTTTCGATTTTATTTCACCAGTTACAGACTGATAGTTTAAACTTTTCTGTGGCGGACGTGAGTCAGTTGCTGAAAGACGCACAAAAGGCATTAATAAAGGCTAAACAAGTGTCTGAGGAGTCAAAGTCTGAATTGAAAACGTACATACAACAATGCCAAACAGAACTAGATGAACATTTACACACACGTCTAGAAGAATGTGCAAAAGACATTAAGAAAAACGCAGAAACATGTACAGAAGAAAGTAAAAGAGAATTGGACAAACACACGCAACGCTCCATTGATTTAATTCAGAAGGCTAATTCATCAAAGGAAATATTCGACTACGAACAGGCGGTTGAAGGTACAAACTGTTTTACATTTAATTTACATTTTGATGTTTCTGCCACCTAAGATTTCGATGCAAGAAATGTTTGCGAACATTCGGTACGTTTGTTCAAGACACTGCGATTACACAGCGTCTGCGTCTCTACATAGATTCCTCACTAATAATTCACAAATAGCTATCAAATAGGGGGTTTGCAAAGATGATTTCTTGCTTCATTTGCAGAGAACAATACTGGGGTCTAAATATTCATTTTGTTATGTTTTATTTATATATTGTTGCCAAGTATTGACACGTGAGCGAATCCAATAATGACTGACTAAATGTTGCCAAATGGGTATACATGTCACGAGGTATGTTAATTCTAATCTGCATTTTACACTGGTGGCGTATACGTGTTATAAATGCATTATTTGTACACCGTCTGACACTTGCGTTGTTAATGTCCTTCATGAATAATTATCTCTACAAAAGTTCTTAAGTTTCGTTCCTTTGATTATTTGTTGTACCTCAAATTCTTATAAAGATATTAAAATTATTGTTGTTGGGTGATAAAAGACTCTTAGAAGAAGACGAGTACAAATGTTTACTGCTTTGTTCCAGTATTAATAGCAGCAAAATCGTATGTTTATGCCCTCGAAGGGAATATCGGGGGCATATAGTAATCGCATCGTCCGTCCGTCCGTCCGTCCGTCTGTCTGTCCGTCACGCTTCTTGTGACACATTTCTTTCTTCAACATTCACAGAATAATTGCCCTTTGTTTTTTTGTGTGCGGAGCATAACTCCTTTAGTATTGAATGGAATCAAATGAAACTACATATAACGATAGACGAGTACAAATGTTTACTGCTTTGTTCCAGTATTAATAGCAGCAAAATCGTATGTTTATGCCCTCGAAGGGAACATCGGGGGCATATAGTAATCGCATCGTCCGTCCGTCCGTCCGTCCGTCCGTCCGTCTGTCTGTCCGTCACGCTTCTTGTGCGAAGCATAACTCAATTAGTATTAAAGAGATTCAAAGCAAACTTCATATAATGATTGAGGACAACAAAAGGAAGGACCACATTTCTTTCTTCAACATTCACAGAATAATTGCCCTTTGTTTTTTTGTGTGCGGAGCATAACTCGTTTAGTATTGAATGGATTCAAATGAAACTACATATAACGATAGAGGACAATGCGAGGAAGTGCAGAGTACAAGGACCATAACTCTTTCTTCAATATTTACAGAGTTCTTGTGCGGAGCACAACTCCATTAGTAATGCAGAGATGATTCAAGGACCACGACTCTTTCTTCAATATTTATGGAGTTATTGCCATTTGCTTTATTTTCTTGTGTGAAGCATTAATTATCTTGTGCGGAGCATACTTCCATTTGTATTGAAGGGATTCAAATGAAACTTCATAGAATGGTAGTGGTCGATGAGAAGAAGTGCGAAGTACAGAGATCAGAACTATTTCTTCAATAGTTATTGCCCTTTGTTAAGTTTCTTTTGCGAAGTATAACTTCATTATAATTGAAGGAACTCAAATGAAACTTAATATAATGATAGAGGACAAAGAGAGGAAGTGCAGAGCACAAGAACCATAATGCTGTCTTCAATATATATGTAGGTCTGCCGTTTTTTGTGTGTGCAGAGCATAACTCCATTAGTATTGAAGGGATTGTAAATAAAACCAAATATATTAATAGAGAACGTTGCGAGGAAGTGCAGAATACAAGGATCATAAGTCATTTAAAATTAAAATGTTTACCTAGTTATTGTTCTTTGTTTTGTTTTGTGCAGATAATTACTACCTTATTATTGAAGGAATTCAAAATAACACCACATGTATTGATACAATTAATTGAGAGGAAGAGCAGAGTACAAGGACAATAACGTTTTCTTCAATATTTATGCAGTTATTGCCCTTCAGTTATTTTTCTTGTGCAGTGCGCAACTCCAATAGTATTGAAGTGATTTAAAATAAAACCACATATGTTGATTGAGCATGTTAAGAGGAAGTGCAGAGTACAAGGGCCATAACTCTTTTTGTAGGAAGCATCATTTTTGCCAACATGTAACTGACATTATGTTGCCTTCCTTTGACTAGCATATGCTTCGGGGGCATACCTCATATCCTGTGACAAGGCCTTGTTTACTTTTTCATTTTAGGCACATTCTTTCCTTATTATTGAAGTAATTAATACGCGGGAACTACTGCGAAGGACATTTGCCATAGCCATAATTTAGAGCAAATGTATATGTTAAGCTTCAACACAAACAATGTTATGCTTTACATGCAGTATCGTTATGTCTGTATTACCATATGTCGAATTGCAACCATTTGTTTAGCGTAATGAAGTTGCTTTAACCATCAATATACAGCGTCGATGAATAGTTTTCAAAATGACACGATAGGCAGCATGTTTGTATTTTTATTAGGGATGGGACCGAATACTCGAATATTCGAATATTGGATAATATTCGAATAAAAAAAAAAACGAATACGAATATTCGATTTTCTCATTTATTTAAAGAACACAATTTCTTGAAAAAATCAAGTTTTTTTCCCAATTTTATTGCAACGTTAACATGAATTCCAGTCGTATGTCCTGCCTAGCAGGTGGGCGGGTGCAGTGTAAAGTTTTTACAACACATGCTAAACATGTCCAATTAACGACAAGTGATAATTGTCAGGGGGGCCACGTCTCTACAAGGACCGCGAGCTAACGGTTTGTAGGAGGCGCGAATATGACGCATTGTATCAACAAATAACAAAACTGGGCCATGTTGTGATAACGGTTTCACAGTTTGCACAAGGCGTACATTGTTGTTATTTATCCTTAAGTGACATCTGTTTCATATTCCTATGCATGCTAGCCAATCAGAGCTAAATACCTGTATTGCTACAAGTGATAAGCACCGCCCACTGTAACTGACCACTTTGATACTCCTATGTTAGAGCAGTCTCAGTAAATAAACCATAGAATGAACATCTCTCTTGTTATACACCAAACCATTAAAAAACATGGTGTCAGACGTTAAATTCTACAAAATGGATTAAAAGTTAAATCAGTGTTAATATCTGGATAAACAGTAAATGTGACACATTTTTGGGGGATATAATTTTGATACATATCCAGTTTAAAACGAGGGATACACAGTCTAACCCAAAAATGGACTGGGATTCCAAGGACTTGCCCAGTGCATTCAAGCGATTTAAAGCACATTGTCAGTTCATGTTCGGAGGACATTTAGAGAAGAAGTCCGAGGAAGCCAAGTGCAACTACCTTATGCTCTGGGTCGGCGAGAAAGGACGACACATTTTCTCCACCTGGACAGTCAGCGAAGACGCGCGACAACAGCTCATAGCGTACTACAACGGTTTCGAGGCATATTGTGCACCGATAGTGAGCCACATTTACTCCAGATACAAATTTAAATCACGAATCCAACACGACGGGGAATCATTTGAAGATTTTGTTACAGAACTCAAATGTTTAATAAAGGACTGTGGTTATCCGGATGTGATAACGGAAGCGATGATCCGGGACCACATTGTGTTCGGCATTCATTCCGCCAAAATCAGAGAGAAGCTGATCAAAGAGGGATCAAACCTGACACTCGACAAGTGCATGGACATTTGTCGTACACATGAAGTGAGCCAATCGCAGCTCAAGGACATAAGCGGCCATGCCCAATCCGTTAACGCTCTGAGGCAACCTATGCAATCTACACGACATTAGGCTCGTTCAGGCAGACCATTTACAGCGACCGCCTCAGCGCCACCAGGACACATCAGACCATGCAACAATTGTGGAACCAGCCATTCCAGAGACTTAGTGTGCCCCGCACAAGGAAACACTTGTTTGCACTGTTTCAAACTAAATCATTTTGCTTAATTGTGAAAGAAAAAGCTTCAGGACACCCGCAGCAATGTCATTGAGGTAAACAGTACCGATCTTGATTTCCACTCACACTTTGATGAAACTTACTACATAAACACAGTACAGCATGATGAAATTACAAATCAAGCGTTTGTTAAATTAATAATTTGCAACACTTCAATCAAAATGAAATTGACACAGGCGAACAGGTTAACGTCCTGCCAAGGTCAATATTTAAGTCGTTAGGTAAAACTGGTCCATTGCGTTCAACACAGAAACGCTTGACCGCATACAATAATCAACCACTTAAGGTAGATGGTTTTATTAACCTGCCTTGTACACATAAGAGTCAAACAGTCAATGATGTTGTTGATAGTTCAAGCCCCATTTTAGGACTACAAACATGTCTGAAACTTAACTTGATTGAGTTAGATTTTGCTACTAGCTGCAACACATTCCTGACTAAGGAAGAAGTTATCAGTAGATACACAGACGTATTTACAGGGGTAGGTAACTTCCAGGTGAATGCGAAATTCACTTGCGAGATAATGTCACACCAGTTGTACACCCTCTACGAAAAGTACTCTCACCATAAGAGACAAACTTAAGGCAGAACTAGACAGAATGGAACAAAATGGCATCATATGCAAAGTCACAACACCCACCGACTGGGTTAACAGCTTGGTCACGGTTGAGAAACCTAAAGGTTCATTAAGGGTATGCCTCGACCCGAAGGATCTAAATAACGCTATCAAGAGACCGCACTACCCAAACAAAACATTAGGTGACATATTGCCAGAGTTGACAAATGCGACAGTTTTCTGAATACTTGACGCTCGTAGCGGTTACTGGTCTATATAATTGACAGAAAAATCCTCTTACCTGACAACTTTCAACAGTTGCTTTGCTAGATATGGGTTATGTAACGCAAATGACCTGTTCAGTGCAAAAATGGAACAATGTCTAGAGAATCTCCCTGGTGTACAGACTATTGTTGATGACGTAATTGTGTATGGAAAGGACAGGACTGAACATGACGCAAATCTCTTCAGACTTATGGAGAAATGCCGGGAAATGGGCATTAGGTTAAACCCAGACAAGACAGAAATAGGTAAAACTGAAATCCCTTTCTTTGGTCACTTAATCACAGCCCAAGGCTTAAAAATAGACCCAGCAAAAGTCAAGGCCATATAGCTAATGGCAGCCCCAGCTGTAAGGCAGAATTGCAGACCATATTAGGCATGGTTACGTACTTACAGAGGTTTGCACCCAAACTCTCTGAAATCACTGCACCCTTACGACAGCTCCTGTCTAAGGACGTTGAATTCAGCTGGGCTAAACCCCAAGAGGAAGCCTTTCAGAAGGTTAAAAGCATCATCTGTCAAAGCCCTGGTCAGGTACGTGCTTATTTTGATCCACATAAAGAAATTACACTCCAGGTAGATGCTTCAAAGTTTGGGATAGGAGCCGTACTTCTACAAGATGGGAAACCCGTGTGTTTGGCCTCAAAATCATTAACCCCAGCAGAGGTCAATTATGCACACATCACAAAGGAATTATATGCAATTCTATTTGCATGCACACAATTCCACCAATATGTTTATGGTAACATATTACATGTCAGACAGACCACAAACCACTCCAAGCCTTATGGAAAAAAGACCTGCACTCTGCACACCCATTGTTTGCAGCGCATTCTGCTGAACCTGCAGAAATATTACATGGATTTGGTCTTTCTCCCAGGAAAAGAAATTCCCTTAGCAGACACCCTGTCACGCAATTTCCTTTCTGACACATACCCGGAAATTGCAGATGGTCTAGATTCACAAGTTCATCTTTTCATGTCAAATTTGCCAATTAGTGATCCAAAGATGGAACTTGTACGGACAGCTTCCGATTCGGACACTGAATTACAATTTATTTCGAAAGTTATCCTTGATGGATGGCCTAATGACCGGTCAGATTGCCCCAAACAATTGCTTGATTTTGGAATTACAGAGATGAATTGACTGTGATTGATGGTATTATCCTGAAAGGCTCTAGAATATTAATCCCCAGAGAAATCAGACCTCTCATGCTCGAGAAACTTCACGAATCACACCTAGATGTCGAGAAATGCACAGAGCGTGCAAGACAAATACTGTTTTGGCCCAGTATGACCGTAGACATAAACGTACTGGAATGTCCAATTTGCATAGAGCATATGTGCTGAAATGCAAAAGAGCCCCTGTAACCTAGTAAAGTACCTGACAGACCATGGCAAATTTGTGCCACATATTTATTTCACTGGGACAATAAGGAGTATATACTGTTAGTTGACGCGTATAGCAAATACTTTGAAGTAGGTACACTACAGAACACAAAGTCAAGCACTGTCATTGACAAACTGAAAAGCTTTTTCAGCCGACATGGTATTCCGGAAATTATATTGTCCGACAATGGCCCCTGCTACAGTGCAGAAAGTTTTGCACAGTTTGCAAAACAGTATGAGGTCCCCAGGTCATGCATCGGGCAATGGGTTGGCTGAGGTCGCCGTCAAAATAATCAAATCATTATTCACAAAATCCAAACAGGCTGGGAAAAGGCCCCTACCTTGTTCACCTGGAATATCGTAATTCATCCCATACAGTGCGTGAAGTCTCCAGCACAACTCTTAATGAGCAGACAGCTGAGGTCTACACTGCCATTAACCTCCCAGCAACTTGCCTCTCAGGTACCGGATACAAAGGTCATTAAAGATAAAATGCACCAGTCAAAGCAAAGGTCAAAAGTGTATTTTGACAAATCAGCAAAGCCTCTCAAGCCTTTGCACATTGGAGAAGGTGTACGGATTAAGACTGATAAACGCTGGTTACGTGCTATTGTGCAGCAGAAAGTCAATGACAGATCATACATTGTTAAAACACAGGATGGTGGACTATACAGACGTTAACGACAACACCTGCTAAAATCACGTGAAGCACCCTGTGAAGAAACTGACTCACATTTTCAGTTTACTTCAGAAAAAACACATGTAACAAACAGACCAATTACACCACCTATAATCACTCTTGCAACAACAGTCTCGCCTAACCCAATCATGACCCCGGGTCAGTCATGTCAGAACAATGATAACAAAGCAGTATCGAGTTCTAGTAACACAGTACCGCAGACACCTAAACAAACTTCACCAGACAGGAACCAATCGCTCATGTCAGAACATGACACATATAGAACAAGATCAGGTCGGTGTGTTAAGCAACCTCAGAGACTTACATTCTAATACACTGTATTAATGAATGTGTTCTCTGTTATTATGTGCATACTTTAAAATTCAATTGTGATCATGTATTATACTTATGTCTTAAGAACAAAGACAGGTGGTAATCAAAAACAGTGTGCCAGACTGAAATTGCCAGCAATAAAATGAACATTAACTCTGCAGAAGTTCTTGTGCTGATAAGCCATGACCAATTCAACGACAGACCATTACTATCAGCTGTGTGAACACAAGACATTAATAAAATAGGCATTAGGCACGACAACCGAAAACTGTGAAAATTATTGAACGTTTAAATCAGTTAATGTGTGTTTAATTGCCATTGTTCATTTATTGTGTAATTGTCAATGCTTGAACTTTATGATGTACATGTATTTTGTTTTGTTTAAAAAAGGGAGATGTTTCATATTCCTATTCATGCTAGCCAATCAGAGCTAAATACCTCTATTGCTACAACTGATAAGCACCGCCCACTGTAACTTACCACTTTGATACTCCTATGTTAGAGCAGTCTCAGTAAATAAACCATATAATCAACATCTCTGTTGTTTACACCAAACCATCATAAAAACATCTATACGGTTAACTTGTTCACAGTAACTTACAATTACTCTCTAAGTAAACCAACCAAAATGAATCCATTATCAGCCAGTCAATTTCTTTAACAAATTAGCATGATCTGGTCAATCTTACTATACGTCACTTGTAAATTATTCTCCATTATATCATCACCGTAAGAGTTTTTATTATTAAACAATGCCACCATCACGTGCTTGGAAGTACTTTATGCGGTCATAAGGCAACGTGCAATCTGCATAGCAGATAAAAGCTTCATGGTTCTAAAAAAAAAACGGAACGATTAACAAATTGATTAACAATACATTTAACAATATCTTACATTTCTTTATATTTGCCTAACACTCACAAAGTTATATCGCTCATTTACCACTGAAACAAGGTAAAACAACTACGTACACGTAGTATACATATTTCGGATAGGTAAATATTCGACAGGGTGCCGTATATAGTAGTATATTTTAGTATTTACAAAACGAATATTCGAATATAGTCGAATACCTAAAACGAATTTTCGAATATTGATTTCAGTATTCGGTCCCATCCCTAATTGTTATATATTGCTTTACAATGCTTATAAATTGTTTCCTAATAAAATGTGTTTAATAATTGCTTGCATTTTCAGAATTCCGCCGGCTTTTGATAAAGCATTACGAATGTAATGTAGCCTACATACCTGTATGTTCACTGATGCCAAGTCTTGTAAAACCTTTGATGGAAATATATGCTACTCCAAAAATACACCGAATCAAAACAGAAAAGAACGGAACAAGAAAGAAAATGGAACCGGTATATAAATACGTAGACATTTTTCACACGGTACAGAAGACCAAGCAAAACATATTTTTGCAAGGTGAACCGGGGAAAGGCAAATCTACATTTGCTGCTAAATTGGTTGTTGACTGGTGCAAAATAAAAATAAAAATAAATAAATGGTCTTCTGTTCTTCAGAGTACAGAAAAGGAAACTGAGTTTGACGATGCCGAAACACTGCACGAATTTAAATTTGTCTTCCACATTGCATTACGAGATTCGAGAAATCAACGGAATGTAACAGAGATGATTAGAAAACAAATCATTGAAATAATATATGCTGATTACGACATTAAGGCTGCATACAGATTTTTGCAAACCATTATGAAAAAAGAAACATGTCTTGTGGTACAAGACGGTCTGGACGAATGGTTTGATCCTGAAAAAGAAAATGCATTGCCTATTTTAGCCTCTATATTCGAGTGTACAGCATTAATTACAACAAGACCATGGAAAATGTCTGATGAACTTTTAACGACATCCCATGTTGATAAACTGCTAGAAATAGAAGGTGTTAATGACCCTTTCGTGCTGAGTAAAAATATACTAGAAAGCCTCGTTAGTGAAAATCTGAACCCAAAACTCGAAGCATTCAAATCTTACACTGATACAAACAAACTTAAAGAGTTACTATTGACACCAATGCTGCTCACACTCATTGTGTGTCTATGGGTAGACACGACATATTTGACCGGATCAGCGTGCGAAATGTACAGCATTTTACTGGACAGTCTGCTTAAAAAGGCAAAGACAAAAACCGCGTATTTCAGGCTACCTCCATTTAAGTGTTTAGAAAAGACACAATATTTCGAACCTAATGAGAGTCATATAGAATCTATTTCAAAAGCGGCATTTCATTTGTTATTTACGGTTGAAAAGGGACATACATTAGTATTTAGCGACAAAGAGTTATCAAATTATTTGTCTGAAGCACAAAAGGTGTTTGCACTTACAACCGGTATTCTAACAGAAAGAAAATTGTCAACATTGTCTTACAGACCGTCCACATGTGCGTTCATTCACAAAAGTGTTGAAGAATTTCTAGCTGCACTTTATATCGCCAGGAATGCAGAACTCATTGACAGTGACCTGACTCAGTATTTTGAAAACCATCCAAATGCTGGTTTAGAAATGTCGCAAGTATTCATATTTCTCTGTGGACTAAACATAACTGCTGCAAATAAATTTTCTTGCGCAATTGATGGTGCTGTTGATCAACGCTTTGGAGATTCTGCATTTATCGACGAATATTATATGGATGTTCATGACCAACGGATTCAGGACGTTATTATCGCTGGCTATTTAGAGGGAAAGGCTAATGAAGTGCAGGATAGCGACATACATCTGCAGCTTGGTTGTTTTAACTGTAACGTTCAAAAAAACAGAGAAGTCTTAGAATGCATTCTATTGAAGAATAGGTCAAACGTGCGGTCCCTGGTGATCGAATCAAACTGCTTTTCAGAATTAAACGTCTCAAACATGTCGTCGTCATGTAACAGTCTTAGGACACTTGATTTCGATGCTCATGTATCATTGTTTACGAATGGACTTCGTGACCTTCATTACCAGAACAGTACAACCTTAAGATGTACAAGTGATGGGCTGGACGTGTCCGAGTGTAACAATCTGAGCTCTATTCATCTAGGTGAACAGGTCACATTGATACTTAACACATTACGTGATCTTACTAAGCTGAAAAGAATTATATTAAGATGCAAATGTAACGGTCTGGACCTGTCAGCCTTTCATCGTCTAATGTTCATTCATCTCGGTGAACAGGTCACATTGTTTCCCAATACCTTACGTGTTCTTAATGAGCTGTGCACAATTGAATTGAGATGCAAATATGATAGTTTTGGACCTGTCCATGTGTCACAGTTTAAGGGTAATTGCTCTTGGTGAACAGGTGACATTGATACCAAACACACTACATGATCTGCCTAAGCTGGAAGATATTGAACTAAAATGCAAATATGATGTGCTGGATTTGTCATCGTGTCACGGTCTAGAAGAAATTAATCTCGGTGAAGAGGTGACATTGATACCAAACACACTACATGATTTTCCAAAGCTGGAATTTATTGTACTAAAATGCAAATATGATGGGCTGGATTTGTCATCGTGTCACGGTCTAGAAGTAATTGATCTCGGTGAACAGGTGACAATGATACCAAACACACTACATGATCGTCCTAAGCTGAAATATATTGTACTAAAATGCAAATATGATGGGCTGGATTTGTCATCGTGTCACGGGCTAGAAATCATTGATCTCGGTGAACAGGTGACAATGATACCAAACACACTACATGATCTTCCTACGCTGACAGTTATTGAACTAAACTGCAAATATGATGGGCTGGATTTGTCATCGTGTCACAGTCTATGGAAGATTGTTCTCGGTGAACAGGTGACAATGATACCAAACACACTACATGATCTTCGTAAGCTGGAAGATATTGAACTAAAATGCAAATATGATGGACTGGATTTGTCATCGTGTCACAGTCTATGGAATATTGTTCTCGGCGAACAGGTGACACTGATACAAAACACACTACATGATCTTCCTAAGCTGAAATATATTGTACTAAACTGCAAATATGATGGGCTGGATTTGTCATCGTGTCACGGTCTAGAAGTAATTGATCTCGGTGAACAGGTGACAATGATACCAAACACACTACATGATCGTCCTAAGCTGAAAAATATTGTACTAAAATGCAAATATGATGGGCTGGATTTGTCATCGTGTCACGGGCTAGAAATCATTGATCTCGGTGAACAGGTGACAAGGATACCAAACACACTACATGATCTTCCTAAGCTGGAAGTTATTGTACTAAACTGCAAATATGATGGGCTGGATTTGTCATCGTGTCACAGTCTATGGAAGATTGATCTCGGTGAACAGGTGACAATGATACCAAACACACTACATGATCTTCGTAAGCTGGAAGATATTGAACTAAAATGAAATATGATGGACTGGATTTGTCATCGTGTCACAGTCTATGGAAGATTGATCTCGGTGAACATGTGACCATGATACCAACCACACTACACGATCTTCCTAAGCTGATAGTTATTGAACTAAAATGCAAATATGATGGGCTGGATTTGTCATCGTGTCACAGTCTATGGAAGATTGTTCTCGGTGAACAGGTGACAATGATACCAAACACACTACATGATCTTCCTAAGCTGAAATATATTGTACTAAAATGCAAATATGATGGGCTGGATTTGTCATCGTGTCACGATTTAGAAGTAATTGTTCTCGGTGAACAGGTGGCCATGATACCAAACACGCTACACGATCTTCCTAAGCTGACAGTTATTGAACTAAAATGCAAATATGATGGGCTGGGTTTGTCATCGTGTCACAGTCTATGGAAGATTGATCTCGGTGAACATGTGTCCATGATACCAACCACACTACACGATCTTCCTAAGCTGTTAGTTATTGAACTAAAATGCAAATATGATGGGCTGGATTTGTCATCGTGTCACAGTCTATGGAAGATTGTTCTCGGTGAACAGGTGACAATGATACCAAACACACTACATGATCTTCCTAAGCTGAAATATATTGTACTAAAATGCAAATATGATGGGCTGGATTTGTCATCGTGTCACGATTTAGAAGTAATTGTTCTCGGTGAACAGGTGGCCATGATACCAAACACACTACACGATCTTCCTAAGCTGACAGTTATTGAACTAAAATGCAAATATGATGGGCTGGATTTGTCATCGTGTCACAGTCTATGGAAGATTGATCTCGGTGAACATGTGACCATGATACCAACCACACTACACGATCTTCCTAAGCTGATAGTTATTGAACTAAAATGCAAATATGATGGGCTGGATTTGTCATCGTGTCACAGTCTATGGAAGATTGTTCTCGGTGAACAGGTGACAATGATACCAAACACACTACATGATGTTCCTAAGCTGAAATATATTGTACTAAAATGCAAATATGATGGGCTGGATTTGTCATCGTGTCACGGTCTAGAAGAAATTAATCTCGGTGAAGAGGTGACAATGATACCAAACACACTACATGATTTTCCAAAGCTGGAATTTATTGTACTGAAATGCAAATATGATGGGCTGGATTTGTCATCGTGTCACGGTCTAGAAGTAATTGATCTCGGTGAACAGGTGACAATGATACCAAACACACTACATAATCGTCCTAAGCTGAAAAATATTGTACTAAAATGCAAATATGATGGGCTGGATTTGTCATCGTGTCACGGTCTAGAATTCATTGATCTCGGTGAACAGGTGACAATGATACCAAACACACTACATGATCTTCCTACGCTGACAGTTATTGAACTAAACTGCAAATATGATGGGCTGGATTTGTCATCGTGTCACAGTCTATGGAAGGTTGTTCTCGGTGAACAGGTGACAATGATACCAAACACACTACATGATCTTCGTAAGCTGGAAGATATTGAACTAAAATGCAAATATGATGGGCTGGATTTGTCATCGTGTCACGGTCTAGAAGTAATTGATCTCGGTGAACAGGTGACAATGATACCAAACACACTACATGATCGTCCTAAGCTGAAAAATATTGTACTAAAATGCAAATATGATGGGCTGGATTTGTCATCGTGTCACGGGCTAGAAATCATTGATCTCGGTGAACAGGTGACAATGATACCAAACACACTACATGATCTTCGTAAGCTGGAAGATATTGAACTAAAATGCAAATATGATGGGCTGGATTTGTCATCGTGTCACGGTCTAGAAGTAATTGATCTCGGTGAACAGGTGACAATGATACCAAACACACTACATGATCGTCCTAAGCTGAAAAATATTGTACTAAAATGCAAATATGATGGGCTGGATTTGTCATCGTGTCACGGGCTAGAAATCATTGATCTCTGTGAACAGGTGACAATGATACCAAACACACTACATGATCTTCCTACGCTGACAGTTATTGAACTAAACTGCAAATATGATGGCCTGGATTTGCCATCGTGTCACAGTCTATGGCAGATTGTTCTCGGTGAACAGGTGACACTGATACCAAACACACTACATGATCTTCGTAAGCTGGAAGATATTGAACTAAAATGCAAATATGATGGACTGGATTTGTCATCGTGTCACAGTCTATGGAATATTGTTCTCGGTGAACAGGTGACAAGGATACAAAACACACTACATGATCTTCCTAAGCTGAAATATATTGTACTAAACTGCAAATATGATGGGCTGGATTTGTCATCGTGTCACGATTTAGAAGTAATTGTTCTCGGTGAACGGGTGGCCAAGATACCAAACACACTACACGATCTTCCTAAGCTGACAGTTATTGAACTAAAATGCAAATATGATGGGCTGGATTTGTCATCGTGTCACAGTCTATGGAAGATTGATCTCGGTGAACATGTGACCATGATACCAACCACACTACACGATCTTCCTAAGCTGATAGTTATTGAAATAAAATGCAAATATGATGGGCTGGATTTGTCATCGTGTCACAGTCTATGGAAGATTGTTCTCGGTGAACAGGTGACAATGATACCAAACACACTACATGATCTTCCTAAGCTGAAATATATTGTACTAAAATGCAAATATGATGGGCTGGATTTGTCATCGTGTCACGATTTAGAAGTAATTGTTCTCGGTGAACAGGTGGCCATGATACCAAACACACTACACGATCTTCCTAAGCTGACAGTTATTGAACTAAAATGCAAATATGATGGGCTGGATTTGTCATCGTGTCACAGTCTATGGAAGATTGATCTCGGTGAACATGTGACCATGATACCAAACACACTACACGATCTTCCTAAGCTGATAGTTATTGAACTAAAATGCAAATATGATGGGCTGGATTTGTCATCGTGTCACAGTCTATGGAAGATTGTTCTCGGTGAACAGGTGACAATGATACCAAACACACTACATGATCTTCCTAAGCTGAAATATATTGTACTAAAATGCAAATATGATGGGCTGGATTTGTCATCGTGTCACGGTCTAGAAGAAATTAATCTCGGTGAAGAGGTGACCATGATACCAAACACACTACATGATTTTCCAAAGCTGGAATTTATTGTACTGAAATGCAAATATGATGGGCTGGATTTGTCATCGTGTCACGGTCTAGAAGTAATTGATCTCGGTGAACAGGTGACAATGATACCAAACACACTACATAATCGTCCTAAGCTGAAAAATATTGTACTAAAATGCAAATATGATGGGCTGGATTTGTCATCGTGTCACGGTCTAGAATTCATTGATCTCGGTGAACAGGTGACAATGATACCAAACACACTACATGATCTTCCTACGCTGACAGTTATTGAACTAAACTGCAAATATGATGGGCTGGATTTGTCATCGTGTCACAGTCTATGGAAGGTTGTTCTCGGTGAACAGGTGACAATGATACCAAACACACTACATGATCTTCGTAAGCTGGAAGATATTGAACTAAAATGCAAATATGATGGGCTGGATTTGTCATCGTGTCACGGTCTAGAAGTAATTGATCTCGGTGAACAGGTGACAATGATACCAAACACACTACATGATCGTCCTAAGCTGAAAAATATTGTACTAAAATGCAAATATGATGGGCTGGATTTGTCATCGTGTCACGGGCTAGAAATCATTGATCTCGGTGAACAGGTGACAATGATACCAAACACACTACATGATCTTCCTACGCTGACAGTTATTGAACTAAACTGCAAATATGATGGGCTGGATTTGTCATCGTGTCACAGTCTATGGAAGATTGTTCTCGGTGAACAGGTGACAATGATACCAAACACACTACATGATCTTCGTAAGCTGGAAGATATTGAACTAAAATGCAAATATGATGGGCTGGATTTGTCATCGTGTCACAGTCTATGGAATATTGTTCTCGGTGAACAGGTGACAATGATACAAAACACACTACATGATCTTCCTAAGCTGAAATATATTGTACTAAAATGCAAATATGATGGGCTGGATTTGTCATCGTGTCACGGTCTAGAAGTAATTGATCTCGGTGAACAGGTGACAATGATACCAAACACACTACATGATCGTCCTAAGCTGAAAAATATTGTACTAAAATGCAAATATGATGGGCTGGATTTGTCATCGTGTCACGGGCTAGAAATCATTGATCTCGGTGAACAGGTGACAATGATACCAAACACACTACATGATCTTCCTACGCTGACAGTTATTGAACTAAACTGCAAATATGATGGGCTGGATTTGTCATCGTGTCACGGTCTAGAAGTAATTGATCTCGGTGAACAGGTGACAATGATACCAAACACACTACATGATCTTCCTAAGCTGGAAGTTATTGTACTAAAATGCAAATATGATGGGCTGGATTTGTCATCGTGTCACAGTCTATGGAAGATTGATATCGGTGAACAGGTGACCATGATACAAAACACACTACATGATCTTCCTAAGCTGAAATATATTGTACTAAAATGCAAATATGATGGGCTGGATTTGTCATCCTGTCACGGTCTAGAAGTAATTGATCTCGGTGAACAGGTGACAATGATACCAAACACACTACATGATCGTCCTAAGCTGAAAAATATTGTACTAAAATGCAAATATGATGGGCTGGATTTGTCATCGTGTCACGGGCTAGAAATCATTGATCTCGGTGAACAGGTGACAATGATACCAAACACACTACATGATCTTCCTACGCTGACAGTTATTGAACTGATGCAAATATGATGGACTGGATTTGTCATCGTGTCACGGTCTTGAAGTAATTGATCTCGGTGAACAGGTGACAATGATACCAAACACACTACATGATCTTCCTACGCTGACAGTTATTGAACTAAACTGCAAATATGATGGACTGGATTTGTCATCGTGTCACAGTCTATGGAAGATTGTTCTCGGTGAACAGGAGACCATGATACCAAACACACTACATGATCTTCCTAATCTGACAGTTATTGAACTAAAATGCAAATATGATGGACTGAATTTGTCATCGTGTCACGGTCTAGAAGTAATTGATCTCGGTGAAGAGGTGACCATGATACCAAACACACTACATGATCTTCCTAAGCTGAAATATATAGTACTAAAATGCAAATATGATGGGTTGGATTTGTCATCGTGTCACGGTCTAGAAGTAATTGTTCTCGGTGAACAGGTGACAATGATACCAAACACACTACACGATCTTCCTAATCTGACAGTTATTGAACTAAAATGCAAATATGATGGGCTGGATTTGTCATCGTGTCACAGTCTATGGAAGATTGATATCGGTGAACAGGTGACAATGATACCAAACACACTACATGATCTTCCTAAGCTGACAGTTATTGAACTAAAATGCAAATATGATTGGCTGAATTTGTCATCGTGTCACGGTCTAGAAGTAATTAATCTCGGTGAACAGGTGACAATGATACCAAACACACTACATTATTTTCCTAAGCTGGAATTTATAGTACTAAAATGCAAATATGATGGACTGGATTTGTCATCGTGTCACTGTCTAGAAGTAATTGATCTCGGTGAACAGGTGACACTGATACCAAACACACTACATGATCTTCCTAAGCTGGAAGTTATTGAACTAAAATGCAAATATGATGGGCTGGATTTGTCATCGTGTCTCGGTCTAGAAGTAATTGATCTCGGTGAACAGGTGACAATGATACCAAACACACTAGATGATCTTCATAAGCTGGAAGTTATTGTACTAAAATGCGAATATGATGGGCTGGACTTGTAATCGTATCACGGTCTAAAGGTATGGAAGCAAATTTCAATTGTCGAATTTCTGTTCTTTTGGGGGGATTTAAAAATCAATATCCAGTACATGTCGATACGAATCTTAAAGAAATACAAATATTTATTTTCGGAACAACACATAACCTAGTGGTAAACACAAAAATACTATCTTTTGAATTTATCTTAATCATTATATCTAGAAAGTCTTTAATTGTATATTTTCACCAACGGAAATTACATTTTGTATTTGTAACTGTCCCTAAATCACACCATGATTGTATTTTGTGTTGGCAATGTGGTATATAGGGTCTCTGTTGATCAAAACTTAAAATCCAATTAAGACACACGATGTAATAGTTTGAAATAATTTTGATTTTGTGTATACAGTGTACATGTTTTTGTATATCGAGTGTTTGTAATGGTATATGATTACACGTCATTTCTGTGGCCGATATTAAGACATGTATCTACAAAAACAGATTACAAAACACACTCGTCAATAGTGTAGACCTTAATGCAACTTGTTTGCATTTGCAATATTTTCATTGGAATATTGATTTTATAATAATATTTTAAATACCCTGATGAAAATAGAATCGGATTCTGTGAATTGAATGTCGGATGCATAAGTCGGTGACGTCATTACATTAATACAAATGTAAGCAGATTGTAATTATTATTATTATAGAATTTGTTGATATTGTTACATATAATATCACTGTTTTCATTTGAATCGTTTGTTTGAAGAGTTATTAAAATAACTCTGCACGTCGTTCTGATTTTTAAATACTCGTGTTTAAATTGCGAACAATACATTTGTTTAAATTAGCCTATTAACAACAATTAATCTAGTAAAAGTTCTAGAAGATTAACATTCAGCCGTGTGGTATTCGTAGACAAAACGTCGTTATTAATCAAATAAAAAGTTTTGACTTAAATAAGTTTTAAATTAAAGTATTGGTCCTCTATAAATTTCATTTTTTGAGAAACTGATTTTATTTAAAAAAGGGGTTAATTTGATTGCCATATATTGAAATTTTCTATGACGTTATAGTGATATTCATATTCGCATGAATTAAAGTTGTGTTGCTTACCAATTGATCGAATAGAAGTTGTATGACATTTAAAATCTACGCTTGGTTTTAGTTGTTATTATTATTAGTAATTAAGTACATATTAAATAGTTTGTATAGGCTTACATCTGAACAATAAGTATGTTAGTTTATGTGTAATGTAATTTTATTTATTTCATTTAAATTCTTAATAACTTGATATATACATGTATGTGTAAAGACAATATGTTTTAAATCATAATAATTTGATTTGCTAGTTTTGTACGAATTTATGTTGCATCATTTTCTATCACAAATCCCTATCATCTTATATTGTTTGCTAATGTGTATGATTATTTATTATCTAAAACATTGTTTTTCAATACTTATTTAAGAAAATATTTTTTCCTCTAATATTCATTACATTACTGAATTGCTTACTTTATGGTTGTGTTGATTGCCAAATAGTCGAATAGATGTTCATGTATATGACAAGTTCAATCTACATGTTGATGATGAAAAGTTTGTTTATAAATTTGAAAATGGTTCAACACAGTTTTTAACTTGAAGATTCAGTTTTACAAGTTTGATCAATTAATAACTGACTTTTGTTTTATGTAATTTAATTATATATAAAACATGTCAGTACCTAGGTATAGCCTCAAATGTCAATAATTAACATAATCGATACTTTTGGTTCATAGGAATATTGTGCACATTGTAAACTGTGTTCCTTCTTATTGTATTAAATCATTCTTGTTCAAATGATTTAGATACTAGTGAATGGACATAACATATTTAATGATAACTTCTCGTTATGTTTTTTTTCACATTTGATCATGCGTGTAACAATTAATGCACTAGTACACCAGATGTCTTCACCAATCACAATCGTCTATCAGTTTGGCTGTCTGATGTTTGCTACAATTGTTTAATGTTTGTAAATGCTGTCTTTAAAATTAATGAACACGGTTTGAAATCTAAAACTGATGATCAGTCTGCCTGTTCACCTTTAAATCATAGGATTGTATATATTATTGCAGAGTGTTTTACATTTGCATGTAAATGTATATGCTGACATTTCGCTACATATAACTTTATATTGTTGTTAAACGGTTTGGTTGTAATTGTTATATTTTGTAATTTCGCCACATATATCATATGTCCTCGTACATATATTACTAAAACGTTTTTTAACTGCGGAATGTCTAATATGTTTGTATCTGAAATATTAATTGTGTTTTATTTGAAAATGCATATCGATCGATCTGATATAATTATACTTGTGTATTAATGTATGCAAATGTGTACATAAGTAAAATCTATAGAAATGCATATTGACCGTATTAAATACATTTCTGATGAATGATCGAATTTAAATATTTGGTGCAACAACGATAATTTCAGCATAAGGGTTTCGATACCAATTTGATGCCAATTTAAATCATTTAGATTGGTTGGTTTTCGTAATCCTTGTATTTTATAGTTGTGTGTGACATGCATGAATAGCGCAGATGAACAATCCTCTGGTATTATTTTACAATATCAGAAACGTTTGACATTTGTATGTTAAAGTAAAGTATGTATACACCATTATAAAAAATGTAGTGTTAATTTGTGTTCGTTATACGATTTAATTGTTCATAATATATCATAGTATTATCAAATATAATTTTAACTAGGCAGATTAACAATCTGAAGACTTAAACAGGCTTAAAAAGTTAAAGTTCTACATTGTTTTGTCGCGTTTAGCATACTGCACGGCAAAATAAAATAAACATGATTCTTTTCAAATGTTAAAATACTGAATGACGTCAGTGACACAGCGGTGACGAAAATTCGAACGCACGGTGCAAACAGCTTGTAAAACAATTGTCGTTATAATTTCAGTATTTGCTTGTGCGAATATTTAAGACATGGTTTTCGCTATTTGATAAATGATCGTTCTTTATTGGCAGATGAACAATGGGTTGTTCTAAAACAATTAACATTAACTTTTGCGAAATTTGTAAAAATCTGTTAGTTGTGTAAATTAACATTTTAAAATGTATGTGATAGTACACAATGTTGTACAACTTGCAAAGCAATAAGAAAATACATATTAATCGTATTAATACTTTAAGTCATATTTGAGATTATGTTGCTAAACAAATGGTCTTTATAATATTTGTATATGCAGGTGTTGAAACTAAATACTTTAAAATGGGTTGTTTGTTAAAATTTCAACAGGGTCAACAATTGTTATTATTTTTACAATTATTAAAAAAATGCATTTTTATCAGTTTTTGAATGAATATCTGAAGTTTGTTTTGTTTAGTTTAATTTTATAAAATAGTTCACCTCTGTGATGAATACAAAAGTTTTAAAGTTCATAAACAATCGATAAAAGTATTCCGTATGAATATTATGTAAAGTGTAATCCTGTTTTGTTTATTGTATTGAATCATACATGTTTAGCTGAGATGGATCAAAGTATAATGACTTACGTATCCAATGATAAGTTCATGTTTAGATATGCTTGTTAATTAATCATACGTGTAACAACTTATGTAATTACATATTCTTTCATCAATTAGGCTGTCTGACGCTTCATATAAATGTTTAATCATGTATTTGTAGACTGTATTTCAACATCAAAACGATTTAAAATCAGAAACTGATAGTCAATCTTCCATGATGTTCAATGTCAACTTTTAGTAATTGAATTGTTGATCTTATTTGCAGAGTTTTACATGTTCATATACATTATTATGCTGCTGACATTTTCTTATATGAAACTTAAAGTTATGGTCAAGTGTTTTATTGTATAGCTTTATTGCTCGTATACTTTGCCATGTATGTGAACTTATTAACTATTTAGCTGTGATTTTTCTGATAGTTTTGGTAAATAAAATATTTCTTAGTGTTAAAATTGCAAAATTATACAGGCTATATTCAGATATTTTTATATTTATTAATTAATGAACGCAAAATTGTGCATTTGTTTATTGAGCAACTGATATTTACGGTATGTGATACATTGGATGTCAATTGTCGAATTTAAATATTTAAATACTTGGTGTAACAACACTAATTTCAGGATTAGGATTGCGAAACCAATTTGATGTCAGTTTAAATAATTTGTAATTGGTTAGCTTATATAATCCTCATCTTCTATTGTATTGCGGGACATATATTAATAGCTCAGATGAACACTCTTCTGGTATCATTTTACAATATCAGAAACGTTTCACATTTGTATGTCAAAGACAAATATGTTTACACCATTTAAAAATTGGTGAGATTAATTCGTATTCATCATAATATATTTTATCCCATCATCATGCCTGCATTGATGAAATAACACCTCGTGAGATTAACTTAGCTGTGTTCCACCTTGATGAATACAGAAAACACGCGCATTATAATGACGTCATTTTGTTTATTTTCGTGACGTCATTTTGTGTTTTTCGTGTTATTCACTTAATTTAGTAATTTTCTTTCGTTTTTTTTTCTAAATAAAGGCAGAAAATGATGGGATAAATAGAATACCAGGTAAGTGTTAAATACAGATACGTTTATTTGCTCCGCACGAAAACCTAAACCACTCGCCAAGGCTCGCGGTTTATGTTTTCTCAGCCTCGCTAAATAAACTTATCTGTATTCAACACTAATCTAGTATTCTCTATATAACATTATCAAATATAATTTAAACCAGACAGATGAACAAAATCTGCGCTAAAGACTTGTTCTACATTGTTTTGTCGCTTTCAAATAATGCAAGACAAAACAAAATAAAATGATTATTATACAATTTTAAGTCTTGTTATTCAAAATACCCTGACAGAATGATTCACACACAACAGTCGATACGGTACGCCCCTTGTAGGTTTTTAATGAACAGTTTTTATTATAGAATCAGTGTCGTGCAAACATTCCTCGACGTTGTGATCTATGCATGTTCCTGTACCTAGAAAATTCACCATCAAAGTGGATTTGCAGTAGCTCAGTTATTACATCACGCAATCTTCCTCGACATAGTGATCTATAGATGTAACTGTTCCAAGACAATTCACCATCTAAGTTGATTTGCAGTAGCTCTGTTATTAAATCACACAATTTTGCAGACATTCCTCGACATAGTGATCAATAGATGTAACTGCTCCAAGACAATTCACAATCAAAGTGGATTTGCAGTAGCTCTGTTATTACAGCACACACTGTTGCAGACATTCCTCGACATAGTAATCTATACAAGGACTGTTCCAATATCATTCACCATCATAATGGATTTATGAATGCTATGTTACTGTATCATATATTGCCTAGGCTGACTAGACCAATGTTGTTCTATATAGACCAAGTTCTGTCACACAAAACTGACACTTGCTATCGTTGTGATTTGTTAGGCATGCATTCGAAAATGCAACAGAAAAATAAGATGCGTTTGGAGGTATAATCAACATTAAAATAGACATAAAACGACTTAGTAAACAACTGCATCATAGATTTGACAGCTGTATTCCCAAGTGGATCAAAAGAGATTTTTATTTATGTAAAATGTAACATTTTCGGGTTACTAGACTAATCACAATCTGATAAGTTAGAGTATGTAAAGACAAGCATATTAAAAATTGTTTAGGAAATGAAGATGTACAAACCGGCTTCGGGGTGACCCCAGATCCGTTCTGCTGGAACTTTTTCAATAAGACTGTTGGATACATGCGTGCTAAATACATGTATTATACATGCTTTGATTTAAATATTACTTCCCGACCAGTTCAGTGTCGCAGCTCACCTGGGTACTGTTTTACTAAACTTAGTTATATCTACCGTACAGTATGAATTACTTGTCGCGATTTCAAAGCTAAAGTTTCCATACAAAAATCATGCCATCCCTAATCGACCAACGTGCTGATGACATGATAGTAAGACATTATAAAAATATCACTACTTAAACACGATGATGCATATTTGTTTCAAACGTCTTTTGTCGAATGGTAATTACTTGAAACAAAAAAACATATATTCGATTACATGTAAAGAAAAAAACCCACAACAAACAACATATCTTCGATTGTATGTGAAAATTAATTACTTCGGTATCTAGCTACTGAATAACAAAAGAAGCAATTCCACATTCCATCGTTATTTATTACGAACAAGTTGCTTTTCACAATTATTATATCGAAATTATTAATCTCGAAGGCGAAACAAAAAATCAGAATTACAATAAACTGTCTAAGGTATTCAAAACAAATGTTAACGATTAATAATATTTATTATATACCTGTTTAAAATCTTAACAAAATACATGCTGTATCAATCGGTGCAATACATGTCGTCAGAAACAAAATCCCGTATTATGCTACTCGCTATTTTTCCGATCCCGTATTACCATACTAGCCGGACTAGTTTTTTAATGACGTCATCATAGAGTTATGTAAACAAATGTAATTTATACCTACAATGATTAGTCATTAGTGTAGTTTTTAAACAAATAAAATAAAGTAAATGCACATTTGAAGTTTATCGTGGTATATAATAAAAGGAATATTACGCTAGTCAATTGTTCCAAGAGTATGTATTAGTCTTGTGGCTTGCGTTATTTCGTATCACACTCGAGGCTCCGCCTCTCGTGTGATACGTCATCACACAAGCCACTCGACTAATAAATACTCTTGGAACAACTGACTAGCATACTATTCCGTATATAAACACGAAGGACACATTGAACAAAACGTGATACAAATACATGCACACATCAAACATGATTCGTAAAAGGAGCTTCACATGTTAAACTCTGTTTTGCATCTGTTGCATTAACATTTTATCATTTTGTTGATTTCGTGTGTAAAAACACTTTTACATTATGCTCCAAAACAACAATCCTTTCGTATGCCTTAAAAGTATGGCATATTACTCGGAAAAATATCCCAGCAACAGAATCCAAGCAACAAAATAAACAAGCAAAAATCAGAAATATATGTTCAACGAATCATAAAACAGGCACTAACGATTATTATACAATGGGTTACAAGCGTTGGATTACCGGCATACATGTACAAACCAACTAAAAAGTACAAAGAACACTGAAGTTAAACAAAATTCTGTGTTTGATAGACACAAATGCTGGATAACCCATTTCTTAGTCCAAATTAGTTCAAGGTCAAGGTCAAAGTGAGCTTGGGTGTTATGGGAGGATTCGAACGGCCATAAATAACAACTCTGTAAATATCAAAGTGTTGTAGCAAGCGGTGTTGGAGCTAGACGAAACGGTAAAATCTTGTTAAACTAGAAATGGCACTTTTAAATTATTATATGTCTAAATTAGGTCAAGGTCAATGTCAGAGTGAGGTTGGGTGATATGGGTTGAATGGAGATGGTCATAAGCAACAACTGTGTTAGTATCCAAGTGTTATAGCAAGCGGTGTTGGTGCTAGACAAAACGGTAATATCTAGTTAACCAATAAACAGCCCATTTGAATTATTCAAAGTGCAAATTAGGTCAAGGTCAAAGTGAGGTTGGGTGATATGGGTGGATTGGGAACGGTCATAAGCAACACTTGAGTAAGTATCAAAGTGTTGTAAGCAAGCGTAGTTGGTGATAGACGAAACGGTAAAATCTAGTTAACCAGGAAATGCCCATTTGAATTATTCTAAGGGCAAATTTGGTCAAGGTCAAGGTCAAAGTGAAGTTGGGTGAATGGGTGGATCGGGAATGGTTATAGGCGACAACTGTGTAAGTATCCAAATGTTGTAGTAAGCGGTATTGGTGCTAGACGAAACGGTAAAATCTACTTAACCCTGTCACAGACGAACGGACTAAAAGACGGAAGGAAGGACGGACAGGAATATCACTATATGCCTCCCGCATCAAGATGCTGAATGCTGAAAACAAATAATGTGTTCGTAAGTTGGTTATATTGGCCAACGAAAACGTAAATATTTATAACAATGAAACATGGATAATCGTTTCACCTCTTAGAGATGATATTACTGTTTTTTTTTTGCATGAAGTCTTCTACACAGCAAGTTTCAAAGTAACATAAATTGTTAACACCACAGTGTAGATATATTCTGTACATGTATATATCATAATGAAGCACATGCCAAAAAAAACACAACAAAAAACGCCATTATAATGACGAGAAGTATCGCATTTAAACATTGTCCCAGAAGTCGCTTGAAATGGGTGCTTTATTATAAATTGTTGCATTGTGTCATGTCTGGTGTTCAGAGCTGATCCGACATCTGTATTATAAGTAGAGGTCAATAAGGTCCAATAAATTCAGGGCTGGTATTTATCAAGCGTTTTAGTCGAAAATAAAGAAAAAACTGAAACTTTATAATTTGGTTTTTGGACAAAGAAATCTATTGTTTGAAAATTTGGGCACGGACGTTTTAACATCAATACAGGTGTTATAATATTTAGTATCTGTCATGCACATGTTCCAAACCATAGAATTGAAACACACATTTAATTTTGACTTCTTATCAATTTTAATAAAGAATAACTAAGGAATCGTAATAAATAAATTAAATCAGAATTATTTTGACTTCTTTTTAACTTCACAGTAGATGCCCGAATGGTGATGGTGAAGATGATAACAATCAGTGTAGTACTGATGATGATCATTATTTTTATGATAATGATTATGATGATGAGTAGGAGGACGATGATGATAATGATGATGATCATGTTGATCATGGTGTTGGGGTGATAATAATAATTGTATTGACAATGATGGTAATTATAACAATGATGACGATGGTAATGAAAGTGATGGTTATAATGATGATAAAAATCCAGATGGTAGTAGTGATAAACAAACACAAGATTTCAGTGGTCCTATTTTTTTACCTTTTGAATTGTATTATATTTCATACTTTAAGAAGGATATCAGTGAAATGCACTTTGCCAGTAAAAGGTATGCAGTCAGAGGGGCAAAGGTAGTAAAATTACTAAAAACACTAACATTGCAGGACCAAATATACTGTCAGAACAGTATCTGAAAATGACACAAATATACCTTACACATAACAAGAATCACATAATTTCATACAACATATATGATAAAGGAGTTGCTGAGAAACAGCCCGACAAGAATTGTGAACTATATACTAAGTTCAGCAATTTGCCAAGGCCAATAACTCCAAAAAGTCACTGAAGCGGATCGTACTGCTACTGTGCAGATCCCGTCTTGGTAATGAATTCTGTTCAGTAGTTGCGTAGACATAGGCCAGACAGGAGTTGTATACTATTTATTAATTTCAGCCATTCCATTGACTCCCAGAAATATTATTGCAGCAGAACACCCGGATACAGACTACATTGGAACTGAATCTTCCCATAAAGGTTCATTAAATTTTGGCCAGCAGTTGCTGGGAAACAGTAAAAACAATAATTGTTCACTATACACGTATTACAGCATCCTTGAAAGTCCCACAACTGCAAGAAAAACACTGAAATGGAACGTTTTGTTACTGTGCACACCTCCTTTTAGTAATAAAGCATCTTACAGTTTCATCTTATTCTGGCCAGTGGTCACATAGAAATAGCCCGGACAAGAATTGTGTACTATGCTAATTTCTGAAATCTCCAAAGGCCAATAACTCATTCAATAAGAATGTACTGGTTCAGTGCCGTCACTTTGAAATAAAGCTTTACATAAAGTTTCAATAGATTCTGGCATGTCGTTCCGTAGAAATAGACCGGACAAGTAATGTGCTCTATATACACTCCCATGAAATCGTCAAAGTCCGATAACTCTAAAACAAACATTGAAGCGGAACGTCCTGGTTCAGTGCACACCTCCTCATCGTAAAGAAGCTTCCCATGAAGTACCATTTAATTGTGGCCTGTATTTATTGAGAAACGGCACGGCCAAGAAAAACGGACGGAAGGACGGGCAAAAGGACGGAAAGGACCGACAGACAAAGCGGCGACTATATGCGCTCTTGAAAACATTTTTCGAGAAGCATAACAATGGTTGGAGGGCATTCAAATGTCGCAGAAACTGTAACGGTCAATTCCTTAACAATACCTTACACAAGTTGCCTTAAAACTTAGGGCATTATTACATTTCAAATACTTGTAAGCATCATTAAAAATAATTAAAAAGTAAGATTTCAAATAATGATGGCCATAACACATAGAGGTTTGCAAAGTGGACATCTGCGTAAGGCCTTGTCACATAGTTTACAGTCAATGTACTGAATGTTAAATACCAGACATATATTATATGCAACATACCTACACCTTATTATGCTTTGAAGCGAATGGACATGTAAATAATCGTCAAAAACAAGGCACATATAGCTTAGTGAAGCAGACATCTGAGTGACACCCTGCCACATTATGTACAGCGTATTTATGGAAATTAAATACAGAATACGCAGACCTAAACGTTACTATGCTTCCATGACTTATATATAATATAATGAAGACATGTCAAAGTTGGTTTACCTGATATGCAGTTAGCAATACATAGCGACAATTTTTTCGAATATACATGTATATACTGTTTGAACATTTGTTTAAATAACTGGGTAGAGCACAACCCTGGTACAACTGACTACACACAAAAGTAATCTTAATTTGCTTGTGTAAAAAAGGAGGGTTAATTTTATTGTTAGAGTACTTGACTTTGGTCCCAGACAACACCATGTTGTTCATTACTCTATCTTAAATTATCATTTTTCTCTGATTTCCAAATTTGAACACATATTGCATTGCGCAATATGAATTTGCATTTTTTTAAATGAACAAGCAACATTTTAAAACTGGAAATTGCAAGGGAGTACCACTTGTACAGCACAGATGTTTTTGTTACAGACATTTGGTACAAGTGAGTTAACTTTCCATCGACACAATGTCATTTGGCGAATATAGTATGCAATTCTTTGGACGGACGCTACCCTTAACTCTGTAAAAATAGCGTTATGCCTAGCATGAGGGATACAGTGCAAAACTAAATTAATTACTCATGCAATTATATGAACAGACACAATATCAAAGAGTGAAATACCAATTCCGGTAAGAACTTATAAAAAGGGCCTTTACGCTGTATCACTAGCAGCAAACAAATACTGTAAAGCACTTCTGACACAGACTACATCAAGACCATTTCCACATTCTGCTGAAGAGAGTGGTTGCAGTGCTTGTCACAATTCTAATTTTCTCTGAGATCTCTTTTGACCTAGATTTTTGTAAATATGTGCCAATGAAAAATTAGAAATTTGGCGCGATAGATAAATTATGAAGCGGTAAAATTGAATACCATTATTCTATTGGGCAAATATTCTTAGAGAATTTTAGGGAATGCAAATTTACAGCACTGTTTTAATGTTTACCAATAATTGTTGCATAATGTTTGCGAAAAAGATTGATATAATTATTTTCATAAACGGTGAAAATAAAGTTATAAACATATCCTCGGCATACACTCTAGAACTGATCATAAGTATGAACATATTTTCTCATTATATATCATGAACACAATATTATATTAAATAAATGATTTTGTTTAGGTTACATAATGTGCACCCTCTATAAACAGCGATTGTACAATTCTCCCATTTATTATAATGAGTTCCAACATTCTAGATTATCCCAATATAACGCGTGGTTTGCAGCCGTACAGCTGTCTGAATATACATGAATCAATTTAGCGTACAGAGAATCATAAACCAGAATATTTCAATAAATGTGGAATTTTTATTAAATAACGTTCTGTGCATATTAATTTGAATTTAAATTGCGTTTTATTAAGAATTATATAGAATTGCATCTTTCTATCAACTTCTCCAGTAGATGTTATTCAATCTATAAATCATCTTTTTATCAACATGATGTGGTGACAGAAGTCTCGGAATACGTCGAAATGCTATTCATATTAAATTTATTTCATTTGCGTAGCATGAATACAATATTTGCAATATTAATATACACAGAACATCATAGTCCTACCGATTATAGTTTCTAATCGCCATAGTCTAATGAAATTGTATGTTTGTGTTACAAAAGTTGAAGTCAGTTTTATTTCAAATGCGCTGGATGTTCGCAGAAGATTGCTTTTCACTTGGAAACACAGTATAAATGCTTATTTGACTTCGAAATATTTATGTATTAGATAACTTCTAAGATGAACGTGTGATATATTATTTAAGAATAACTACACTAGTCTGATACATAATAATTTTCATTCATTCATACAATTATTTTCTTATATTGTTAATTTGTTAAATTTGACTGACAAATTATATAACAATTATGTTAACGTAAATTATTTAGGTTATTCATGTATTTTCACTGGTGAAAACATAGGGCGGTATGATCGGTTTATTCACAGTACAGATATTAAGAATGATGGAAGTTATCTCAAATTAATTTTGATGTCAGAGAAGTTTTCTTATCTAGGTGCGGATTGCAAAAATCTAGGGTCCGAGAAGTCACGTCACCGATCATCGTGGCCCGCTTGTATTATGTTTAGGGTAAAAATGATGTCTCAATATTCATTTCAACGCCGCTTATCTTTTTAAAGACATTTTTTGTTTTGCTATAACGCCTTTCGATTAAATAATGTTGTATTTTTGGAATATTCGGCATGGAAAATGACAAAAGATATGCAATGAAATCAATAAATGGCATCATAAGGCGTTTAATGCTCTGCCTTTAATTTTGTGGTGTCCATGTCTATGCAGATCTACATTTGAAAATCACTTAGCGTTTTTATTCCTTCAATTCCAATAATAAAGTTTGTGTGCATCAGTTTTACAAATAAATATACCTTTCGATGAATTACCTCCTGTTTAGACAAGCTGGATTATTTTGTTCCTTCAGTACGATAATACGCTGGATTCTTAAATTGCATATTTTACGTAATCATCTAAACCTGACGGTTATTGTATGTATTTTATAGCTGCGTGTTCGTCATTCCCAACTAAATTCTGAACACAAGACATACCGTTTTCTTTTTTATTTAGGCGATATTCATCCTTGTAAGTTTGAGTTATATCTATGCATTGAAATGGATGGGATAAAACAAATGATTTGCGTAATTTCAGTTTTGTTCAGTTAATTTTCAATGCCCGATATAACATGAAAACGTAAAAAAAGTAATCCATGATACCATCAAAACTGTTATTATTTTTTATTATAAATATGATGCCTTTTGCAAATGTAATACCTATACAAATATATTTTTTTCTTTTTAAGATGTTTCTTATATTTATTGTGAATTAACTCTTTTCATCTGTAAAAGTGAAATCTTTGTGATGATGGTCATGATATTTAAGTGCCAATAGAATGTCAGCACCACTGATGACATATTGTTATTTCATTTTTCTATCTGCAAAAGTGTACTTTAACAAAATACTAAACGTCAACAAAATATATGTACAAATTAAAAATCATAACAACTGCCGCGTACGTCCTTAATTAAGACGATGCGACAGTTGTCTCTTAACTACAAATTGAAATGGATTGTTTTTATATATGCAGTTTAATTTTCGTTTTTACGTTTACACATACTAGATTTCTTATATTCTTGATATAATGAGAAACACAAAGTCAGTATGTAGAAATAGTAAATATCCTGCCCCCCCCCCCCCCCCTCTAAAAAGTAAATAGGTTAAAATGTCAAATAAGCAACCCAAATATGTTTCATTCTTTTTGGTATGATGAATATCATTTCAGTACATGCGCACATGTGTAAGATTAATTCATATGTAGACTGATGTAATTAAAAAAGATATAACAGTTTGACAGCATCTTTATTACATCAGCCTAAATATGAATGTTCCGTTACAGTTTGTACATGTGCCTTAAGTCGCACACTAGTCGTATCGATATTAAACTGTTCATAATCTAAATTACACTCGTTTTTGTACATTTTATTTCAATACGATTGCAATGATTTGTTCCACATGGTTGTGCTACTAACAAATATGAGTTCTATGCAATAACATATTTATATTGCAATACATGAGTATTACGCTTAGTAGTTTTCTTAAAAGGGACTTTCTGCTGGCAATCATGAGGGTATGCTTTTTCATCGGTATGTAAATTTAAATAAATAATTAAAAAATCTCGACAACGGACGGACAGACGACCACATGACCAGTACAGGAACGACTCAAGATCTTGTTACAAAAAAGCCTTAAACTCTTTCAAATAAACTTGTGTCATGTGACATTTAATAAACGTATTAATTCGTGATTTTCCAGTTCAGAACTGAAGAAAAAATTCTGTCTGCAAAAAGTACTATTGTACTTTTTCGACAGGACACCATGTTCTAGAGCCTGAGTTTGAATGTCGGACGCGTTGTTACATTTTACAGGCATTGCATTTGTACTTTGAATTCTTAAACGCGTGTTCTATTAAATGACACTTAAGCTTCGCTGGTGAATCTACGATAGTTAAGCAGAGGAAACACTCACGGATATTCCCACTGTCAGCACGTAAGTCGTCACGTGAAGCTGTATTTCCTGTTCGTAACTGAAAGATTATTGGCATTTAATGCATATAATGTATATATTCCTCCAGACCGCTTGATGAGGTGTATCGAGCGCTTCACTCCATTGTGCCATTGTTACAACGTTGTTTACAAAAACAAAACGTATATCTGCAGAATGGCCTGCTAACGAAGTGATTTTCTCCGTGCATTTGAAGCTCTGAAACGATGAACGGGTTAAAATGTTTTCAAAATTCAAATACAAAACGCTGTTTAAAATAGTTCAGCCCTGTTACATTATTAACAAATAAGCACAGTATCGTACGAATTGAAAATTGTTTGTGTACATGTAGGTCAGCTTATTCTCACTTTAAGGTAAAACAGCTGTGTGACTATGGACAATACCCACACCACCCACAGCTCATTTAGTCCAGAAAAAAGGGTACAATGATCACACAGGTTAGGTATAACCAACAGTTTTATGAAAGGGTTTCGTTTAAAGTCAATCTCATAGATAACATTGAATTATGAAGTAATTGATAAACACTTCAACGTTCATTTATTTGATTTCATACGAAAGAGTACCCTTACGGAAGTACGTGTGCCCATCAAATACATGTGAAGTAAATGTCAAGTACGTGAAATATACTAGTGTAAGCTAAGCATGTTCAATATTTGCATCCTTATTTTCCATGGAGACAGTTACTATATTTTTGTGTAACACATGCAAACATGTAAACCCTATGAACTCATAAACGTTCTTTAAAAAAAATAGTGGAAAAAAAACAACAAATAACTTGTCTAAAATACTATCAAAACAGCTTGGGTGTGTACGCTAGTGTATGAAAATAAATGAAAAAAACACTTGAAGTGATACCTGTTATTACTTAGACATATCGACCATATTGATACGTTCAAAGGACTTAAGTTCTTAATATGAAACTTACAAAACATATACGGTGCATATTACTTCGGTAAATGTGTACCACATGAGCACAAATTCATTACCATGTGCAGGCGTTAATACATACTACGGTATGTATTTTTGTCTGTTGAGAAATACTATGAAAGTTATAATACAATTCATTTAATTTGGTGCAGCAAAATATTTGTATAACACGTTCATGACTCCAGTTAAAAACACTGCACAGACAGATTACCACATATGTTCATATCCAGCAAAGACGTGTTAATGCAGAGTTTGAATGAATGTGTCACAAACATGCGAGAACAACACAACGTTGTGATGTTACAAAAACAGTCGTTCAGAGGTCAACCAATTAACGTTAAAAGCAAAACATGAGTTTTCTTTTTCAATGTACAGATGTACTTTGAAACAAAAGTATTTTGGTCTTTTACATAACATTAAGAACGAGTTTCATGAAGGTTTTGATTGGTTTCAAATACATGTGAAAAATGGCCGTGATAGATACCAAGACGATTTAAATTTCAGCGAACATTAAAAATGTATTTGGTTTTTTACCTCAACAAATTGTAACAGGCCAACAGTTTGTATCTATTTGTAAAGTGACGTTTTAATGAAATACATACATTAAGGAAAACATTCCTTTTTAGCTGAGTTTTAGTCGTTAGCAACATCTCATTCGTAAATTAAATTAAAGTACGATATATATTCAGTTGGGCTACCAGCCAAGCGATCATAAAAGTTGATTTTGTTATTCAGCATAACTTCCTGTTACACCATCCACTTGGTTACTATGGATGAATTTTACTGTCACGAAAATACCGCATTAAAACAAAACATAGAAAATAATTGTGTATGTATTGTAAATCACCGTGATTTGCAATAAAATCTACTACATGACGACCAGTCAGGTAAATGGTCGTGAGTTCGATCCCTACTCGGGGAGCGTTAGAATGATCTTTCTCAAAAGACACCAATGACTGGTTCTACGAAGGAAACGGACTCGAAAGTGTCTAAATAAGCCCCAGATATTCAACACGATCGAGCTAAAATAAATAGGTTTTAATTTATCAGTAAAATCCGTTTGCAAAAGAGGCAGTGTTTTGACAAGGGTTTATCAATTTACAGGTAGTCACTCAGTAATATTTGTTGTTCACCTAGACAAGTCATTGTACATGTTTTGTTTCATGTTAATTGGAAATATTCCAAAGTTGGCAAATTCAATATTTACAACCTCTGTGTACATATCAAAATATATTAAAGGCACGTGGTCCGCTTTTATACTAATACTATTTAAAATATCGCATGTGCTATATACTGTTAAACAAGTTTATATGTAGTATTCATTGTCTGAAAATGTATATTTGTTGAATGACCTTCAAAAGCGTTCCAACGATAAACTGATTTATTCAGTAGTTTCTACAAATTAATACAAATTCCCCATTTATTGGAATTCTCGGGTTAAGGATTATCCGGACGCTAATTGATGGGTGTGTATTAACCCAGCTTTACCGCGAGCTTTTTTCAGAATGATTCACTCTCCTGCTGGAGTGTGTTGTAGTTGCTAGAATTAATTCACGGGGAGTGAAGTCGGTTACAACGTACAATAATATTTTTACACAATGTAAAAACAATAGGAAATAGAAGCTCAATCAAGTTAATTTCTATTATTTTTTTATCAGAAAAATACAAGAAATGTGCCACTTTATTGTGTGCTTGTAACAAAAAAACCTTATCACTATTGACAGGCAGACGTGACGCGAGCTCAACAGGCAACAATGTACGTTGTGACCGACTGTCGTGATTACATGTATGTTCAGTTTAAGAGTGTTATCGAAGATATGTTTATAACCTAATTTAAACAGCTTATGTAAACAAGTATGTAAATTTTGATCCTCAAAAGCATGCAACAGTTATTGGTAAACATTAAACCATTGTTGTAAGTTTGCATTCCATAAAATTAGAAAATTTGCCCAATTCTACTGGCATTCAATTTTCCCGCTGAATAATTATCGCAATAAATCTAGGTCAAAAGTTTCCTTAGACAGCTACGCCGAAAAAAACTCATACAAATTTGTGAAGTTTTCTCCTTAAGTTGGGCATGACATGAGCAGTGTTAGTAACATATTTTACGCGGTATGTATCAGTGACACAGATTACATTGCATACATTTGCTGGGCCATATCAATGCATCATATCGGTACAGGTATACAGGTAAATAGTTTACTGTTCATCCGCAATGTTTTGTTATATATATTGACACCTGTATACGTCATCATACACCATTACAATACTGAGCGGTTACAAGATTTAAAACTGAATATTATAACCCATTAATACCTGGGTTGTTTACCTGTGGTAGCCAAAGAGTGAATGATACGTTTGCAGATCCGTGTATATGTGCATATATGAAACTCCACTATGCGTCCGTTTTGTAAGTGAAGTCTTCTTTACGTTGAAATAATACATTAAGAGCCTGATATTGGCATATAAAGAAATAGGACAGAAGTATAAAATACTGAAGGGTTTACTTATAAGGAAAAAAAACATATGAATTAGGTCGCGTTTGTTTGGCCCTTTCCTTGTTTACAAAATGAAGTTTATCTTGTATAAACACAGTTTGCAAACATATTTAATAATACAAGCAGCATAGCGTTGGTTATTAGCGCGTTGTTGTGATTGAGATACCCAATAGTGTTTTTTTTAATTATTTTCTAAAGGAATTTGTTGAATAGCTACTTTTTATCGAACAATTCATGATGTAGTATATAATTGATACTTTATTTAAATTCTGCTAATTTGATGCGATGATTTCTTTAATTTAATCCCCTTTTCACAAAGAAGGCTATGACAGTTGTCAGAGACGCATTGTTTAAATCTTATTCATTAGACAATCTCTAAGAAAACGACCACAGGTCGTAACCATGCGATTTCTTATGCATATAACAATGACCAACATTGACCAGAAATACAAGACTAGACATGTGTCTTTCTTTGGTAACTTTTCAATGTGTATATTGCCTGGGTATGAGATATAATTATACAGGTTTTCTAAGCTAATATATGTCAAGGTTAAAGGCGTAGAGCAGTTAATTGATCATATGTATTATGAGAGGGCAGTATGGCACTCGTATATCGGCACATGTACGATCATGCCACACACACATTCCGAACAAATTGCGAATTCGTTATTTCAAACAGTGTGTTAGAAACAAAAATAACACAAATAAAAATCACCTTATATTCATTTTACTGGATAGAACTATATGAGAACGTGACGACCAACACACCGAAAACCGTTTGCAAGGACGAACACTTAAGCAATATAGTCAGAACAGCCAACTTGATAAACGATTTGTTAACGTTCATCGATTTCAAAAGGTAAACACTTTCTCTCGTTGGTTACGTAGTGCGAAATTGGTAACACAAAATCAGTAAATGTGTTTGCTAAAATTTGTTCTTTAAGCTACAGTGTACTAAGGTTTCAAAAAGGTAAATTTTCCTCTAGACTTGAAAACTTAAGTTTAGTGGCCTAATGTGGCGATTTAAATGGTAATACGAGCATGACAACATGTTTTATTCACCAGATTTTAGTATAGTGTTACAGTTGTTTTGTAATATAAAGCTACTGTGGTTACATCCGGTCGTTCCATTGTCATGCAACACAATTTGAAAACAAGAACACACAAAGGAAAAAAAATGGCTATACGAAACCTGCTACCATTACCAGTAAAACTACTACTACTACTACTACTACTACTACTACTACTGCTATTACTACTACTACTACTACTACTACTACTACTACTACTACTACTACTACTTCTACTACTACTACTACTACTACTACTACTACTACTACTACTACTTCTACTACTACTACTACTACTACTACTATTGCTGCAACTGGTACTTCTACTACTTCTGCTGCTGCTACAATTGCTGCTACAACTAATTCGGCAACAACTGCTGTTACTACTACTACATTTACTATAACACAACAAAAACAACAACAACTTCAACAACAAAACCACCACAACCACCAACAATAACAAAACAACAAAAACTACTACTACTGCTACTACTACTACTAGTACTACTACCAATACTACTTCTACTACTACTACTACTACTACTTCTACTACTACTACTACTACTTCTATTACTACTACTACTACTACTACTACTACTTCTACTACTACAACTTCTACTACTACTTTTTATACTGCTACTGCTACTACTTCTACTACTACTACTACTACTACTACTACTATTATTTATACAACAACAACAACAACTACTACTACTACCAGTCCTCTACAACTACCAGTACACTACTACTACTACTACTACTACTACTAAAACTAATACTACTGATAATAATAATAAATTATAATAACATTAAAAATAATGATAATGACCACATGTTTAACAACAGCAGCAACAATGAAACTACTACTATCACAAAAACTACTACTTTTGCTAATGCTGCTGCTATTACTACTAATGAAATTGTTAATGTCAAAATTTCAAAGCCGATTGCGACTTTACTGGTTATATTTTCCAGTCTGTTAAAGCTGATTATTCATTTATGGATAAAACCGCCCTGGATTTCAAAACGACTGGGCTATGATATTGCAATAAAAAGCAGTAACTTTCCTCTGCAACATTAAATACATTCATAATATACCATGATCAGTTTACAGCTTGCGCGCCATTCAGCCTTTGACAGGCGAATGAATCACCACACCTGCTGTGTCATAAGTAATATTTCTACAATATATTTAAGCAACAGGTGTGCATGGTATTTGAAAACTTTATATAAAGTAATTTGCGGTAACACAAGTGCTGTGTTTAATTGCGTCGTGAAGATCATGTTTCAACTTTTACACTGAATTATTTTAAGCTAGGAAAATCTTAATGTTTTCGCTATACAGCGAAAACTACACTTCTTCATGGAATTTGCGTCTAATTCCCATAAAATGTATGTATTTCAGTTTATTTTCATATATTAAACTAGTGTGCGAGTACAAAACACAGAGTAGTTATCGCGCGATTTCTCTCCTAGACTTTGCACAAACAACGTTGCCGATTACATACTAGTCTTTTTTTAGAGCCAACTTACTTAGTCAATGTGTTTTTATAACAAATGCAACAAACCATTTAAAAAGAATGGTCTATGTTCGAGTGAATTGACTACTAGAGACAATTCAGTATGTGTTTTATGTTTAAATAATATGGATATCTTGACCATTTCATTGTGAGTTGGATGAAATGATTACGTTTGCCCATTTCACTAGAATTCATTGAAATTAGATAACCGTTCTCTATTTTTTTCGTGTAAATTTTTTTTCTATTCAAATCTCACTATAAAGTATCGTGCAAACTTCATATAATTATAGATGGCTGTGAAACGTGCATGTATGAACATTACATTCCATAACATATCTGCTTAAGCAGATGTTCTAAACATGCGCATGCCATATAATTGAATGATCGTTAAAACAAAAAACGTTGAAATTTCACGAAAACCAACTTTTCGGAACGAAATGCATTCAAGTCAGCACAAAAATGAAATTAATGGTGACCTTGACTCCACCCATATGCAATCCCAGGTGTGGTCTAGATATATGCTATTGGGCGGAAACTTAAGTTTCATACAAAAAATATATCAATGCGTTTTCAGGTTATTGAGTGGAAACCGTTTTTCTATTTTGAGCAACAGTGACCATGACCTTGACCCCACCCACCCCATATGCAATCCCAAAGAGAGGTCTCAATATAAGGTATCTATGCATTAAGGTTCATTAAAAATATATCAATGCGTTCTCAAGTTATTAAGAGGAAACCGTTTTTGTATTTTTAGTAAAAGCGAACTTGACCTTGACCCTACCCACCCCATATGCAATCCCAAGCGAGATCTCGCTATAAGGTAGCGATGTATGAAGTTTCCTTACCATAGCTCAATCCGTTCTCGAGTTAGAGAGCGGGCACGAAAAGTGCTAGGCCCGACCGCCCGCCCGTCCACCGACATACGCCAATCTATAAACCGACATTTTTCTTCGAAAATTTTGGTTAAAGATTGAATAACATGTTTTTTAAAGTTTGAAAACGGGATCATGTATGAACATGTTCAATACTGCTTTATTTTGTAGAAAGAAGTTTATTTTAAAATATATTCTTGTTGTAGAATGTTATTAAAGTGTAAACAATGATGACAATTTGAAACTGACACTTTTAAAGTAGGCTGGGTCAATCGATGAGAAGTAAATAATTAGAACTAAATATAAATCAGCAATAACATATGGGGTATTGAAAATTATGTTTCTAAATGATAACAATTATGTGTATTCACCACGTATAACAGTATTTAAGTCCTTTGCAGTAGATACAAATGAGTGAACACCATGGGTAACCAATCTTTCTATATTTGATACATTTATTGAAGTCGTTAAAAATTAAATAAACACATTTTAAATTTAATAAGTTTGAATTTGATACAGTATTGCTGATCTATAGACTGCATGTATTGAAACAAAATGTTTATTTTTATACAAGAAATGTGTTAATTTTATTAACATATATACAGCTTTTGTATAATATCATATATTCATTACCATGTTTTAAAGGCTTGTTGCTTGCCAGTTAATCGAATAGAAGTTGTATAACATTTAAAGACTACACTTGGTTTTAGGTTTTTAGGTATTTGTTATTAAATATATATTAGATAGTTTTTTCAGACTTGTATGTGGAAATAGTCCAGATATGTTATTTGTATTTAAAAGGACATGTTCGCAGATTGAAGAATTGACAATTTCAATTTTTTGTTACAGGTTCCAAAAATAAATTAATAGGCCTAGTGTATATAAATGAGAGAAATAACACTACGGACATAGAAATATACTCTAAATACCGTTTCATTAATGAGTAATCAGTTGAAATTGATAAAGCTTTTGTAACGCTCAACGATGGGCAGCAATAATTTGGAATGTTTCTGTTGTTTTTGTTTAAATTGTTGACAGCACGTGGATCACTAACATAGAAAACAAAATTCAAATATAGAAATCGGAATGGCCGAGAGGTCATGGCTTTAGCCGTTTGATCCGGATGTCTGAGGTTCGAACCCCGGTAGGAACAACTTTTTTTCTGTCCCTTTTAAAATCGTTTTTTGTGAACTGTACTCGAGCTCTTTAGTTCCGATGCTTAAATCTGTCAAATTAAGATATTTTATAGCAAACGTCAAGAAATAAAAACATGTGAACAAGTCCCTTTAAAGAAGCCGTTTCACAAGTTTCTACAATAAATATTTTAATGTATTGTTTTAATGTATTTTAAAGTATTGATTTAATGTATTGTTGTGCAATTGTGTTTTGTTTATTCAATAACTCATGCACCCCTTTGATCAAGACAAACGTTGCTTATATTTAAATGATCGATAATGTTATTCCACATGAACATTGTGCAAACTTTAAATGTGTTTGCTATTGTATTGACAAATGCGTGATGACCTGATATGTGTACATGTACTTTTGCGAAGACAGTGTGTTTTAAATGATAATAATTGTTTACTTTTTTTTTCAAGAATTTATATTGTATTATTTTCTTTTATCAATCACCCCAATCTATCATTTATGCTGTCGGCTGATTTCTATAATTATTCTAAATCTCAATTTAAAGTTTCAATTTGAGAAAGTGTAGAGGCTTTGTAAACTAAATGAACATGATATTTAAAAATATTAATATTGTGTAAACTAATATTTGTTCATTTTTATTGAATTGAAGCATTAATGTTCCGTTGATATGGTACAAGTGAATGGACACATGAGTATTTAATGGTAACTTCTGGTTTCGCACGTGTAGCAAATGATGTATAACATATTCCTTCATCAATAATAATCATCTATCATTTGGGCTGTCTGCTGTTTGCATTTGTTTAATCATATAAATGTCGGATGTGGTTCAAACTGAACACAATTTAAAACTAATTGCCACTCTGCTATATTTGCAGATTGTTTTACTTTTCCATGTAAATTCATATACTGACATTTTGCTACATGGCACTTGCTATGTATTGTTGTTAAACGGTTTTGTTGTAATTGTTATTTTTTTGTATTTTTCGCCACACATATGCACTCGCACATATATAACTGATGGGCTTTTTGACTTTAAAATGTTTTCTAATTCTGAAATATTTCTTCTTTTGTTGTTTTATTTGCAAACTCGTATTGATCAGATTCGGATATACTTATACCTGTCAATTAATTTATGCAAATGTGTGCATAAGTAAAAATTTTAGCAATTGATATTGACCGTATTAAATACATTGTGTATTAAAGATCTCATTAGAATACTTGGTGCAACAACAATTTCAGGATTAGGATTCCGAAACCAATTTGATGCCAATTTAATTAATTTAGATTGGTTGATTTTCGTAAACCTACTCTTGTATTGTTGTGTGTAACATGAGTTAATAGCCCAGATGAACAATCTTCTGGTATTACTTTGCAATATCAGAAACGTTTGACATTTGAATGTTAACGCAAGTTTATACCATTCTAAAGATGGCAAGGTTAATTCGTATTCGTCATACGATTTAATGGTTCATAATTATAACATTATCAAATAAAATGTAAACCAGACAGATAAGGAATCTGCGCTAAAGACTTTTTCTACATTGTTTTGTCGCTATTAACATACTGCAAGGCGAAAGTAAATAAAAATGATTCATGTAAAATGACTTGTTATTCGAAATATCAAGAATGAATCACACACAATACACAGTCGATACGGGACGTCCATTGTATGTGTTTAGTGAACAGTTTACATTACAGCATCAGTGTCGTCCAAACATGCCTCGACGTTGTGATCTACTCGTTGCAAGAACCATCATAATGGATTTACAGTAGCTCAATTATTTTATCACAAAGTCTTGCAAGCAAGTCGCTGATGACTTAACCAATGCTGAAAACTAACACTCGCTGTCGTATTGTTTTGACATGCATTCAATAATTTCACAACAAAATAAGATGCATTTGAGGTATAATCAAACATTAAAATAGACAAAAAATGACTAAGTTAACAACAGCATCATATATCCCAACTGGATCAAAAGAGATGTTTATTTATGTAGAATATAACATTTAAATTTTCAGGTTACTACACAAATCACAATCTGATAAATTAGAGTAAGTCAAGACAAGTATATTGACAATTGGTTAGGAAAATAAGATATACGAACCGGCTTCGGTGTAACCCAGATCCGTTCTGTTGGAACTGTTTCCAAAAAGACTGTTGGATACATGCGTGTTAAATACAATAAAATATTAATAATGACATATCTGTTATAATACATGTATCATACATGCTTTGATTTAAATATTACTTTCCGACCAGCTCATTGTCGCAACTCACCAGAGTACTGTTTTACTAAACTTAGTCACTAAACTACCTTACAGTTCGAATGACTTGTCGCGACTCAAAGCTATAGTTTCTATAAAACAAATCCCGCTATCCTTAATCGACTGCTGATGAAATAACAGTAAGACATTAGAAATATATCACTACTTAAACATGATGATGCATTTTTATTTAAAACGTCTTTTGTCCAATGAATGGCAATTACTTGAAACAGAAACATTTATTTTCGATTATATATAAAAACAGCAACATTTCTTCGATTGTATGTGAAAGTTAATTACTTCAGTAAGTAGCTACTTAATAACAAAAGAAGCAATTCCACATTCCATCGTTATTTATTAAGCACAAGTTGCTTTCCACAATAATTTTATCGGATTTATAACCTTCGAAGGTCAAACGAAAGTTTAGAATTACAACTTTCAAATAAACTAACTAATATCGAAACAAACGCAAACGATTAATTATAACTATATATTTATGATGGACACATTGAACAAAATGTGATGAAAATACATGCACACATAAAACTTAATTCGTTAAAGGAGCTTCACATGTTAAACTCTGTTTTCAGTTGGAGTAAACATTTTATCATATTGCTGATTTCTTGTGTTAAAATACTTTTAAATTATGCTCCAAAACAACAATCCATTGGTAAAAGTTTACTTGAAAAGTATGGCATATTAATCGGAAAATTATCCCAGCAACAACAATTCCAAGCAACAAAACAAACTAGTAAAAATCAGAAATATGTGTCCAACGAATCATTAAACAGACACTAACAATTATTATACGATGGGTTACAAGCGTCGGATTACCAACATACAAACCAACAAAGAAAATATATAGAAAAATCGATGTTAAAAACAATGTGCTTCGAAAGTTGGTTATATTGGCCAACAAAAATTTAAGTATTTATAACAATGAACAAGAGAGCAATCATGGCCCAAAGCGCTCACCCGAGTACTGGTAAAGATGAAGACCATACTATTGTGACAGGTTTCAAAATTAGGGTATCTGACGAATACACATGTATCCACAGAGGGGGTTATAATCGGTTTGATTTTATATCAGTGTAAAGGGCTGTGTTTTCTTATGGTTCTCATATCATTTTTCTCGATATTCTTTTCTGACCCCTTTTATTAAGTCAGTGACAGTTCTGGAAAATGCAGAAACAGTAGATTTTGATGTATTTTTTCGCGGCAGTTATTGATAATTATCTAGTTGTATGGCCGCATACATCACGGAGGAGTTGTCGAGTATCCAGGGACAATATTTATTAGGAATATTATATGTTTGCCTAGTATTATTAGGTACAATGTATTTTCTTAGTATATATAAGATATTGTCTCAATATTTATTGGATATTGTCACATAAAGGTAAGATAATAAATATGTGTAATCCAAAATAATGTTCAACCAGTTTATTGACATAAATAAATCGACAATAATCCACTGTAATTGCTAATTAGCCTTCACAAGCATGTACTGCCACATCCTACAGCAAAACTTGCTTTTTTGTTTTATTTAGCACATACTTCTAATGGTTTACAAGTATAATATTGCGTTTAACGATCAACTAGAATGTATGTTAATAAACACTGTACTAAGAGTCCCTGTTCTTTTTAATCGAATAGTACTTTTTTATTAAAATCTTTACACATTGTGTAAATGTTTTGACCAACATTAAACGAGCAGCATGCATGTTTGTCCATAATTGTATTTTGTAACTGAACATTTTTTTCTTTAAAGCAAAGCCTTAAATGAACATGACTAGGGGAGATTCGACGTTAAACTTTTAATGAACATTATTTTACCGTTTGTAAATAATAAATACATGTATTATACAAGTCTGTATATATAATAAATATAACGCACTACGGAAACGCACAAATGGAAAAGCACAAATGGAAAAACTTCATGCGGACGAAGGATGCGGATACGGCTAACGGATCGCGCGCACATGGAAAAGCGGCCTCATGTGGTAAATGTGATGGCTGTACTTTAAGTTCAAAATGTGCCCCTTGTTTTATAATTTTCTGTCCAACGATGTCAAACAATGTCAATGCATCAACCTTGCATTTATAGATAACTGCATACATGGTTTGCAATTGTTGGAAATCCAATTTCATCTGTTTTCAACCCCAAAAAAGCAAAATTGAAGTCTTTAATTGGCTGTGGCATGTGCCGGTAAATGCAAAACTCTGGTAATAACTCGGGTGTTTGTGGCACGATCAAGCCCAGTTTGGGCTTCTGCTGAGACCTTACGGTGATACATTAACTGTAAAAGTTTGGTCAAGATTGGATGAAAAATAAAAAAAAATTTGAAAAAAAGGCATTTTTGCTCGACTTTTCTTGTGCTTGTCAGAGTTACTGGCTTTTTTTTTCTAGAACAAGAAATATGGAAATTCCACAAAAACCAATTTTGATAACGTGGTCTCGATATAAGGTATATATGTATTAAGTTTCTTTAAAATATCTAAATGCATTCTCAAGTTATTTATTGGAAACCGTTTTTCTATTTTTAGTAACAGTGACCTTGACCCCACCTTCCCCTTACTAAATCCCAAGCGAGGTCTTGATATAAGGTATCTATGTATAAAGTTTTATTAAAATATCTTAATGCATTCTCAGTTTATTGAGCAGAAACCATTTTTTTCTATTTTAGTAACAGTGACCTTGACATGGACCCAAGAGAGGGGTCTCGATATAAGGTATGTATGTATTAAGTTTCATTAAATATCTCAATTTTTAGTAACAGTGACCTTGACCCCACCCACCCCATATGCAATCCCAAGCGTGCTCTCGATATAAGGTATGTATGTATAACGTTTCATCAAATATCTCAATGCGTTCTCAAGTTATTGAGCGGAAACCGTTTTTCTATTTTAGTGACAGTGACCTTGACTCCACCCACCCATATGCAATCCCTAGCGAGGTCTCGCTATAAGGTACCTATGTTTGCAGTTTCATTACAATAGCTTAATTTGTTCTCGAGTTAGAGAGTGGAAACGAAAAGTTGAGAAACAAGCTTACCGAAAAACTTTAACCTGTCCATATAGCCTATATGAAAAATTTCTAAGTGTAAAAAGGCCCATCATTTTGACAAATTTCAAATTAGAGTTATCAAAATTGGCCCATGAGTTCATTTTAATATAGGGAATAAGTGTTCTACATTTGAATGAAATCCCTTAAGCCATTCCTGAGAAACCAGCTTACCGAAAAACTTTAACCTGTCCATATAGCTTATGTAAAATTTGTAAGTGTAAAACGGCCCATAATTTTGACAAATTTCAAACTAGTTCCAAACTTGGCCTAAAGGTTCATTTTAATGTGGGAAATAAATGTTTTAAGTTTCAATGAAATCCCTCAAGCCATTCCTGAGAAACTAGTTTACCGAAAAATTTTAACCTAGCTCGGACGCCGAGCCGGGCGAGTAGAATAGCTTGCCTTTTCTTCGAAAAGTCGAGCTAAAAAATCGCGTGTGCAAGCCAATCAGTGATATATAACATATGAATGTTTTTTTTTACACACAAAAGGAAATAACTCTAGTATTTCTGGCCCGATCTTGCTTATATTCGACTTCACCTATATTCTTATGGTCATAGACAAACTGTGCAAGATTGGTGAAGATTGTGTCAAAAAAAGAAGCATCCATCCTGAATAATGTCCATATTGTATTTTTTTCACAAACATGGGGAAATAACTCCGGTGTTGTCACACGATCCGGCCCATATTTGTCTTCTGCTAAGATCTGATGGTCATACACAAACTGTGAAAGTTTGGATACACAAGCTGTAAACGTTTGGTCATTATTGGATGGAAAAAAAAGTGTATATGTTGGAAAAGACATTTTTGCATTTTATTGCATGAACAAGGGGCAATAAATCTAGTGTTACTGATGCGATCTGGTCCAATAACAATCCCGTCCGAGATTTTATGGTCATACAAAAGTCTGGTCAAGATTGGATAAAAAATTGAAGTCTCTATCGTGAGAACGAACAAATTGTTGACGTACGGACGCTTGACGACGTAGGAGAGGTCTCCTACAGAAATAGCTTCGTGCTCAGGTGAGCTAAAAATCGATTGTCGTCCCTCTTCTTAGAGATGATAGTAATGTCTATTTTGCATGAAGCCTTCTACACACATCATTTCAAAGACACAGAATAGTGTAAATCTATGGGAAAACAAGATTGATAGAAAGTTTTTATAGACACTACAACGTATGTTTTTGGATCCGAATCCGTTTTCACGTAAGGCTTCCTGTATATATCATAATGAAGCACATGACAAAGACAAAAAAGACGCAATTATAATCATGAGAAATATCGCATTTAAACATTGCCCGAGAATCGGTTGAATGGGTGCTTTATTAGAAATGGTTGCATTGTGTCACGCATGGTGTTCTGAGCTGACCCGACACCTGTATCATAAGTAGAGATCAATAAGGTCCAATAAATTCAGGGCTGGTATGTATAAAAGAATCTTAGTAGAAAATAACGAAAAAAACTGAAACTTTATAAATTGATTTTCTGACAAGGAAATGCATTTTTTGAAAATTTTGACACGGATGTTTTAACATCGATACAGGTGTTATAATATTTAGTATCTGTCATGCACATTTTCCAAACCATATAATTGAAACACACATTTAATTTTGACTTCTTATCAACTTAATTTCACAATAACTAAGAAATCGTAATAAATAACTTAAATTAGAACTATTTTGACTGCTTTTGAACTTCGCAGTAGTTGCCCAAATGGTAAAACTAAAACTCCGCCTGTCGGATGTTTGTCTGGCGGAAAAAAGTACAATAAGAGAAATTATGCTGAAAACCAAACTTAACCTACCTACTAGCACGTCCTTAAAGTTTCATAATGACCGCACAAAAACCTTTCAAGTTATTGGATGTATAAACTAATGGGGACGCCGACGCCGCCCAAGTAGCCCCTCTTTGTCGCCTTTTTAGGTGACACAAAATGTAATGTCCATTTAACTGGGAACATTTAAAATATTGCTATAATTAGGAATACTGTTTAAAATCAAAATACAAATGGACATTAACAATTAAAGGGAAATAACCACAAAAAAGCGCTTTGTTGCGACTTTGTGAGAATGCCCTGGGTACATTAATCGGCATCCTTAATATAAATGGACAATATTGTGTGGCTGCAGCTGCACAGCTCTCAGTTTTAAAACTAGTACGTTCCAAACCAACTTCAGAATTCCACCAACTTTATCGTGTGGACTTGTATTTTATAAACTGGACCAGGTTGGTTCTGGCCATTGTAAGCACTGGGTAGTGGTCGCCAAGACACTTCTTGTTTTCCTGCATCTGAAGTAGCAAAGCAACGTTGTCGGTGTTATGATCGTTGTTTCTCAATTCGTTCTATGGTTCTACCTAATAAAATATTTGTTACAATATACACAATTATTGACGTAAACAATATTTGTGAAAACATGGATTCTTTCTTAACAAAATTAAAATCCGAACAAAAATTACCAATAAGAAAACTAATTAACATTAGTATTATAATAGGACAGGCACTGGCAAAAGCAATATACTTTAGAAGGGGGAATAGTGGTAGAATAATACGATTGTCAATTAAAATATAATATACTCTATACACCTCATAATTAAGTAACGGAAATATTATATTTCCATTTAATATGTAATTAATTAATTCATCTTCTAGAATAATCATTATGATAATTATAAAAATACATCAATACAGAAGTATATAATTCCGTGTGTTACCATAGCTAAATACACAGTTGACAATTTGTAAAAGAAAGAATTACCTTATGTTTCAACACCGAAGCAACAGCCTTCAATTTTTCTACGAGCCCTATCTCCTTGACGATCGGGTCCACGTGATCCTCCGAGAACACGTCAAAAATGGCGTCCATGGCCTCGCCGATTACCCAGAGGTCGGTATCCTTGGAGACGATCTCGAGAAGGGATATCCCGATGTCCTGATTGTTGATGTGAGAAAATGACAGAGTCATGCTGATGACTTTATTTTTTTTTTAATTTAGAAAACTACTAAACGAAGTCCTGATATGTACATGTAGGTATGAGAAAAAGAGAAAACTATGCCCTGATTTGTAGTTTTGAGAAAATGCGGAAACAAAGTCCTGATTTGTAGATTTTAGAAAATTAGGAAACGATACCCTAAGTTGTATAGTTGAGGAACGGAGGAAACGATGCCCTGATTTGTAGATTTGAGAAAACGAGGAAACAATGGACTGATTTGTATATTTGAGAACATTCTAAAGGAAATTATCTTAAGATGGGACATGTCGATGTCCTGATTAGTTGATTTGAGAAAATGTGGAAACGATGTCGTGATTTGTAGATTTTAGAAAATGAGGAAGGGATGTCCTGATTTGTAGATTTTAGAAAATGAGGCAATTACCTCAATAAGGGGCTGCCCACGTCCTGATAGCAGATTTTGGAAAATGAGGCAATTACTTCAATAAGGGGCTGCCCACGTCCTGATAGTAGATTTTGGAAAATGAGGCAATTACTTCAATAAGGGGCTGCCCACGTCCTGATAGTAGATTTTGGAAAATGAGGCAATTACTTCAATAAGGGGCTGCCCACGTCCTGATAGCAGATTTTGGAAAATGAGGAAAATGATCTCAAGAATGGACATACAAATGTCCTAAGTGAAGATTTGGAAATATGAGGAAAAGTTCTCAAGAAGCCTGCATTAAGAATATAGGTCTTAATAAAAGAATGCATTTGGAATTAACAACTGCTTTATCGATTTGCATTCGTGGTCTGATTCCAAGTGAGTTTTATACCTGATAGGCGAGTTCAGATATTCACAACACAAACTTAACACAAACTTAACTTCAGTAAATTTAAAATCAATAATTCAAGATGTGTCCTACATTTCTGTGTGTGGAAATGCCAAATGTATGTACAAATATATACGATGGACACACATCATCCAGCAGTGCATAGGCGGGCCTCATACACGGCTCAACAATCACACATGGCTACATAACAAGAAAACTTCACATTAATAAAGAACCTGCATTAAAATAATATTTTAAAAGAAAGCGCTTCTTCTTATTTCTGATTAAAACCTAAGCCCATTTTCAAATCCTGCGTTCGGAATCCAATATAGACTGAAATTATTACATTTCTAACAAAAATTCATATACCTTAAGCAAGGGGTGAGGTGTAGCCTGCTTAGCCAAAATGCTTCCTATAGTGGAGATTATCCTCAAAGAGTTGACTCTAACCTCCGACCACTGACATTTCGTGGACATCTCATACACAAACTGTAGCTCCGGTGGAGTGACAGATTCAAACTGAAAGAAAAAATTAAAGTGTTTCATCTAACAAGTATGGAAACATATAAGCACTTAAAAATACTGAATTCCAATACGTATTGATGTAGTTGGTGTATGCATGTAATCAAACAATGAAAATGTCGGTATAAATAGATGCTGATGGTGATAATGATGATGATGATGGTGATGATTTTGTTGAGGCTGGTAATAATACTAATGATGACAATGATGGTGAATATAATGATGATGCAGATGATGATAATGATGATGATGACGATTATAATAACATAAATTATTATGATAATAATAATGATGATGTTGCCGATTATAATTAAAGATGACGATTATTATGATGATAATAATGCTGCTAATGCTGCTGCCGATTATGATGATGATGATGAAGACTGCGTTGTTGGTGATTATGACATCCGTGTGAATCTATTTCTTTAACCTTTTCAGGCTGAACCTGTGACAGTTTCTCCATGACAGCTCTCATTGCACTAGTGACTGCTTCTAAAATGCTCTGGTGCTCTATACCTGAAAAAAGACAACATAAATTATATCTTAAGAATTATTTATTAAATTATTTATTAAATGATTACTTAACACATAGGTCTCGTTTTATATAAACAAACAGTAAAATATTTATTTTATAATTATGAAAAGTGATCACCGTGACACTTTTTGCGGTCGCAGGAAAATTAGTAGTAGTAGTTAAATAGTTAAATCGATATGAATGAAATGTACATGAAGTACCGCTTTGCTCATGCGCATTATTGATTACTGTATCGTAGCGTGGGAAAGTTTTCATTCAAGCGAGCGATTTTGTAGGCGCGCGTTTGAATCCTGCTGAAATCGTGGATCGAAAAACATTTTTTTGGCATTGATTATATTTTTTCTTAACGATTCCATCAATATATTATTGCTACTTAAAAGATATATTCGTGAAAAAATAAATTATGCCTTGTTTCAATACGTGTCTATATTTCCGGGAAATACCGTCAATAGGACCCTTTAATCAAATTCAAGTGTTTATTTCACTCGGATATGTTCAACAAGTTTAACACAAACAAGCGCGTGGTTAAGCTAGAGGAAGCTTGGATGGTAATTGCTCCGATAACAAAAGCTGAAGAAGGCATCTAAATGCAAAATGAACCAGAAACTGTAAAAATCTTTCCCATGTCACACAAATGGTGTTTTAAAACTTCGCATTAAGTGCCGACTATTGGAAGAAACATTATTGGCATTTTGTCAACTCGAAGCAACATTTAAAAAAATCCAAAATGTGAACGTTTTCAATTAACACTGGCCACGGAATGCAAGATACATGGGTACATATAGCAGGGTTTCCCGCAGGCCTGTTTCGCTTGTCGGGCCCCCAGGGCTATAAACGAACGCCGTATTGATCGATAAGGTCTAATTTCCAACAGTGTGATTGACAAGTGACCGTACTGTGTAGTCCCGCCTGATTAGCCAATCAAATACGGCGATTTTTAGGGCGGAGTTTATACCTTACTAACATCTAAAATAGTGTTTTACAACAAATACTAGCGTTGCCGGGAAAAAGTGAACAGGCATTTTAAAACATTTGATTATTATATTTAACGTTTTATTTTATCCCCTTAATTTTCTTATCCATTTCACAATTTGACTAAAAAAAATATGCAAACGAATAATGTAATATGGAGCCTTATTTTAAAACACAATTTAACGTTGTCAAACTTAATTTTGTTTACATAAACACCGCACGTGGCCAGTACACGCACGTTTATCATGAGGCATCCGTGACCTTGTGCACTGCAACATAATTTTCGCGTGCTTTTGTAGAAAAACACGCTTTTTACGTGGAGATACAGGACAGTATTTTATGTCGATTAAGAACTGCATATACCAGTATTTATAAACAACGGTGATTTTTCGGCTTTTAATGTCCGCATGTAGTATAACTGATATTAACGACTTATTTCTTTCGCATCAGAAAACAATTAGTGAAGTAAAAAAAAGTTTTGAAAAAAAATAGCGGTCATAACAGAATTTCAAGGCGGAAAACGGCAAGGCTTTTCAACAAAACCGTGCGTGATTGAAAATTAATTCCATCAATAAAATGCAGCCTATTATTTTGATGTACATTGGCTAAGAAGTTAGTCAACACTTCTCTTTTTTATAATGAAGAAACCGCGGTTATTGCGATTTCAGTAGGAGAAATATTTTTACTAGTCTTTATAAAAGTAAGATTTCCCAAACTAAACATAATGCAGAGAGAGGTGCCGGTCGGGCAAAAGGCTAGGTAGTTTAAGCGATAAAGGGCGGTAGTTAAAGCGATACTGCCGATTTGATCGCCGCCGGGATTTCGAACGTAGCAACCGATTTCGGAAAGGTGGGGTCGCGCGATGCGGCCGATTTTGGGGAGTTGGGGTAGGGGTGATACGGCCGATTTCAAGGATCTAGGGGTAAAACTGAGCGGCCGCTTTGGGGAAGGGGGACTAAGGGATTGGATTGGAACGAGCACGAGGGGGAGGGGTTGTGAGCCGATTTTTGTCGCGCGGTGGGGGGGGGGGGTGTCGGGGATGCCGACATGCCTTCAAGAAATCATGCGGGAAACCATGTATAGTGTGTGACAGACTTAGGCTTTACAATGCTTCCACAAGAGAGGACCTGTAAAAAATCTACGAACAACACGGTACATGCAGCTTGGTGAAGCAGACATCTGTGTGAGGCTCTGCCACACTATTTACAGCCTAACTATGGAATGCAAAATACATGGTACATAAAGTGTGCGGCAGACCTACACCTTACGATGCTACGGCGCGAAGAACCTGTAAATAATCTACGAACTCTAAGGTACATAACAGCTTGGTGTAGCAGACACATAATGTAATGCCTATTTATGGAATGTAACAGTTGGATATAACACTACCCTACAAACAACACGGTAAATAGAGCTTGGTGTAGCAGACACATTATATAATGCCTATTTATGGAATGTAACAGTTGGATCTAACACTACTCTACAAACAACACGGTACATACAGCTTGGTGTAGCAGACACATAATATGATGCCTATTTATGGAATGTAACGGTTGGATCTAACACTACTCTACAAACAACACGGTACATACAGCTCGGTGTAGCAGACACATAATGCAAGGCCTATTTATGGAATGTAACGGTTGGATCTAACACCACTCTACAAACAACACGGTACATACAGCTCGGTGTAGCAGACACATAATGCAATGCCTATTTATGGAATGTAACGGTTGGATCTAACACCACTCTACAAACAACACGGTACATACAGCTTGGTGTAGCAGACACATAATGCAATGCCTATTTATGGAATGTAACGGTTGGATCTAACACCACTCTACAAACAACACGGTACATACAGCTCGGTGTAGCAGACATCTGTGTAAGGCCCTGCCACACTGCGTACAGCCTGTCTCCCCCTCCCAGGGCCTCTATGTCCAGGCTGCCGACCAGGTTGTTCAGGCACAGTAGAGCGTGAGTCTGAGTCTCCTGAAACCTGAAATGCAACAATCAAACAATCAGCTCAGTTGTGTCAAGAACCTGTAGAAGAGACACGGTTATAGTGTCTGATTTCTTCAGAGACCCAATAGATCCGCTTGACAATTTTGAGAAAGGTCACAAAGGTCATCTTTTGAGGGATAACAGTGATGTTTGACTTTCTGGACAATGTGAAGCCCCTGTAACTATATTATCAATGTGCAACCTAAGCATAACACCTTAATGCTTATAATACCAATACTACAAGTACCTGTTGAGTACTCGTTGAAATCGTTCCTGCAAGTCCTTCTGTGTTGGCTCATCCAAGGACACAGGCTGAGCTTTCCTTAAAACCTGAAACAGAAAAGCCAATTGGCAAAACAAATACAAAGTAAATAAATACTTCTGACAATTGACATGATTGGGCCAAATGTTAAAGATCTGGAAAATTAGATCTTAACTAACAAGAGCTTTCAGAGGACAGCGCGCTCGACTATTCGAAGTATTTCAGTTGGTACATATTTTGGATAGTGTAAGAGGCATAAATTTGAAAAAATACAAAACTTTTAAGTGAAGCCTTGAATATATATATTTTTGGAACAAAAACTTTAACCACAAAATGTATGTAAAAAGTCATAACTCTGTCTAAATACAGTTATTGGTAACGTTGCCCCTGATACAAGAGTTGATGACAAAGGTTAGTTCCAAGTTTCAAGTGAATACCTTATGTAGTTTTGAAGTTACAAAACTTTTGAATATAAACTTTAACCAGAAAATCTAAGTGAAAAAGGGGCATAACTTTGTCAAAATACAAAACAGAGTTATGGCGAATGTTGCACCTGATACTGGAGTTGATGACAAAGGTATATTCCAAAATTAAAGTGAATAACTTATGTAGTTTTGAAGTTACAATACTTTTGAATAAAACCTTTAACCAATTCAGACGCGGATGCCGTGGGTAGTAGGATAGCTCACCTATTCTTCCAATAGTCGAGCTAAAAATACTGACCAACCATGAGATGGGAGCAATTGTTACATCTGAGCTGTTATTTTTATCAGCTTATATTTAAGATTGAGACGATAAACAAAAGACAACATTGGAACTATTGACAACTTTTTATTATAAAATTTATAAAAAGTGTGCTTAAGAACGCTGCCATCAACAGTATATGCATGTATTGTTATTGCTTTTTGAATAGAGATTATTCAAAAGAATTAACTAGAGATGGACTTTGGGTAGCTTTTATCTACAAAGGAAGTCATGTATGTTTCCAAAGTGGAACCATTTATCAGGTAAACTGTAGTATACAAATATTAACTGACCTTTGACACTATGTCACATTTGGAGAATATTGCATGCAGTTCTTTGGACAGACTCGACCCTTCGACCTGTAAAACAACTGACTGTTAAGTCTAGCAAGAGAGATATAGAAAACATTAGACAAGACATAATTACAAATGCAAATTATATTAGCAGACAGGGCATTTATCATGAAATTATCAAAGCAGTTAAAACAAGGGCCTCAACTCTGTATTACCAGATGCAAAATTTGAAAAAAAAATCCAGTAAAAACTATCTGAACAAGATGACATTTGGGACTGTGTCAACAAAACAGATACGGCTTATGAGTGGACTCTGGTTTAAGAGGGTTTTGTAACAATCCTGTTGTTTTGTTCAAAGCAAGCATATATCCTAAAATATTAAGCCAGATGCATTCAATAATTTTTTTCTATCATCTACAAAATCAAATATATATTTTAATTACACATGTTTACCCTAGATTAAATTATATAACCCATTAACACATACCAATAGTTTCCATGGTTCTAAGGAAGGTAATACATATTACCATATCAGCCACTGAAGTTGCCTCCCCTTCCATCGCTACTTCCATGGCATCGTCACTGCTGCACTCGCTGCTGTCCAGATCCTCCCAACCATCGTCTTAAACAAACATGTATGACGTGTAAAAAGTAATATCATGGGGAAATTATAACTTTTGTGTAGAATCAATGATTTTTTTCAAAGCTTGGGGAAAGACCAATAAGATACCAACAAGATTAGGAATTTTCTTATCATTCATTTTGAAGTGAAATAGTGAAATATTGGTTAAACAAAACTTAAAATCAGTACTTTAATAGTATTTATATGTTTTTTTTAAATCCAAAAACATACAAGTCATGTAATAATTTTCAGCTTCAATTCACTGTTCCTACGTATGTGGAGTTCATTCAGATGTTGGATTTTTTATTATAAAGTAGAAAATACATCATTTTTTATCGGGAATGGGTACCTTTACTGGACGCTGTCAATAAAGGAAATAATTGCTGAGAATAACACATAACATATTAAAACGTAAGGACATACAGATTGTCGTATGGGTCAATAAATACAATGTATAACAAAATCATAAATGTGTAGACCAATAAATACCATAATGAGTACATTAAAACCGCATATTTACAAATGTCTAGGCCTGTATTCCCAAGCGTCACAAAGCTTCCGTAGGGTAGTAGGGAAAATAAAATAACAAAATTCCTGTGGCTGTTTCTTTTTACATTAAAATGTTTAATGCAAGTAAATATTGCTTAGATGTTCACTAGTTTTTCCATATTTTAAACAGAAATCATTGAATTTCATTTTTTTTAAAAGAAATTTTCACTTAAGTACAACTTCAGATGTCATTTATGAGCTGTGTGAATACAAGCCCCATACAATACAAGCCCCATACAATAAGAGGGCACCCACCATCGGGACAACAAAGGTTTGCCACGATCTCAAGCCCGACCTTCTGAGCTTTCAGCACAGTCTCTACATCTGAACACATCTTAGCAAAGCCACCCTCATCCTGAAAAATACCCGTAGTATGATTTCGTTTTAAACAGCATATACATGTAAAATAATTCTTAATCCTTCTATTATAAAACATATAAAAACGAGAAAGCCCTCGGAGAGCAAAGTCATTCTCCGCGGCAGCCCAACATCAAGATAATAAAGAAACCTTTACAACAAGGAAATCAGTCAAACTGATGGATCCTCCCCAGTACGCTTTGTCAAGCAATATAAATGCAATGATAAGGGCAAAGATATTAAAATTACTAAAATCAATAAAAAATGCAGGACCAAATCTACCAAATCTGCCAAATCTGACAACAAAACTGTTTTATTAACATCTGGCCAGTAGTTGCTGAAAAATAGCCCAGACCATAATTGTGCACTATGAACTAAATTCAGAAAACTTCAAAGTCCCATAACTTCGAGAAAAATCATTTAAGTGCAACATCCTGGTAATATGCTCAGTTTCATTGAAATCTGGCTTGTAGTTGCTGAGAAATAGCCTGGACAGAAATTTGCCCACTATATACTATATTTAAGAAATTTTCAAAGTCCCATAGCTCCAAGAAAAATCATTAAGTGGAAAATCCTATTAATATGCACACCTCCTCTTGGCAATGAAGCTTCCCATAAAAGTTTATTGAAATCTGGCCAGTAGTTGCTGAGAAATAGCCCGGACAACAATTTATACAGTATATATTAATTTCAGAAAGTTCAAAGTCCCAAACTATAAGAAAAATCATTGAAAAGGAACATCCTGGTAGTATGCACACCTCCTCTTGGTAATGAAGCTTCCCATAAAGTTTTGATGAATTCCAGGGAATAGTTGCTGAGAAATAGCCCGCACAAGAAAGTCAAGAATTGTGCACAACATACTGCTTTCAGAAATCTTCACAGTGCCATAACTCTGAGAAAAATCATTGAAGCATAACATCCTGGTAGTATACACAACTCCTCTTGGTAATGAAGCTTCCCATACGGTTTTGTTGAATTCCAGCCAGTAATTGCTGAGAAATAGCCCTGACAAGAAAGTTGGACAGAAGGACAGACAGAAGGACAGACAAAGCGGTGAATTTTTCAGGGAGCATAAAAAATCCTGGATCCGGACAGTGATCCTGATCACTACATCTAATTATTTCTTCATTGATCAATTTCCAACCTTTCCCAGAAAAGATTAACACAAATCTGTTCATAACTCTTTGCAACAAGTTGCTAACTAACAGACAAAAAATATTCCAAAAACAAGAGGCACAAAAGTATGTGTTATGCTCCACTGGCTTGTTAAGCAAGGAGTGTCATATGCAAAAGGACCCTGATATGCTGTATAAGGAGGAAAGGCCCCTCTCTGGCGGCCATGATTTTTAAAAAAATCATAATAATTCAAAGTATTTTGGTAGAGAACCACCCAACAAACATTTTTGTGAAATTATTTCGAAATCCAAACAGTGGTTTCTGTCAAGAAGATTTCCAATATAGCCATGTACGGAAAAATGGTCCCAACCCCTGGCGGCCAGATTTTCAAAGTTTTCAATATAGTAATTTAAGGAAAAGTGGCCCTGGCCCCTGGTGGTCATGTCAAGTTTTTTTATGCAGCAGAACCATTTGCACAACTCTGGTAGAGGACCACCCAAGGATCATTTCTGTGAAATAATTTAAAAATCTACCCAGGTGTTCAGGATATCGTTTTAAAGATCTGTCTTTTCGTAGCTGTCACAGCCATCTTGTGCAGCGGAACCATTTTCTGCAACTGTGGGAGTGGACCACCCAAGGAACATTTGTGTCACATTTCAACAACTTTCAGAGGAGATGTTGTTTAAAAGAAAAGTTTACGCAAGCAAAGACGCACGCAAACACGCACTTTAGATAAACTGCCATGGCATATGCTCGCTGCCCTTGGGCCAGTGGAGCTTATAACCTTCTGGTTGGAGTTCTTGAACTCAACACTAGTTTACAATGATTAAATAACAAGTGAACCTGACAAGATATCAGCATTCACATATTAATAAATACTTGCATGCTTTTATCATATACTATTTAATATCTTACCAGCTACCAGTAACAGTTCAATCTACCTCTGTAGTGTTATTTGCATTCTCTGCACCACTCTGAGGATGTGAAGCAAATGTCCCATTGGTACCATTTTCCACCATCATGACCTCTGTGTTGACCTCCAGCACCTCAGAAACCCTTGTTACCACGGCAACCAGCTGGTCAGTTCCACCAGTGGTCAGCTTGGAGTCCTCCAGGTTCACCAAAACACCTTAAAATAAAGTAGTAAAAATACCATATCCAAATGGACCAATATCGCTCACCTGTTTTAAGTACAGATTAAACAAAACTCCTATATAAAGAAACAATATAAACATGGAACCCAAGAAGAACCAATCTCACTAGCCTGTTCAATTAAAATTTCACCAAAACTCCTGAATAAAGTAAAACGGTAAACACAAGAGAAATTGCAAGATGGTCAAAATTGTTCATCTGTTCTAGTAAAAAGGAACACTTTATTAACTTTTGCATCTGTTCTTTATTAAACAACAGATATAAAATGGATCAATATCACTAGTGGTAGCCTGTTCAAGTACAAATTCACCAAAACTCCAAGAAAGAGAAACTGTAAAAACAAGAGATGCATGAGGGTCTAATATTGCTCACCTGTTCCAGTAAATAGAAACAATATACAAGACAGATCCAAGATACACCAATACAGCTCGCTCGTTCAAATACTGATTATTTTCCATATAAAATAGTGACATCAATAGTTTCAATTTGCAACAAATAAGCCCTGCAGAGTCACAGTAACATCCAATAACGCTCAATTAGTCAATACACTATAACCTCTAAATGCATGTCAACATGGTTTCATAACAGCTGAGAAAAGGTTTGCTCAGAACAAATTCGGTCTCATATGCTTGGAAGCCTCAAAGGCGTAGCACGTGTTCATCACAGCCCATCCTGGGAATCCTGGGACAATAATTATCATTATTAACCCATTTTTAGACTTACAAATAAAGATCAGACTTAGAAAAAAGCACTATACTTTTCTTTTAAATGCATGTTCACATGATTTCATAACAGCTGACCAAAGTTTGCTCAGAACAAATTCTGTCACATAAGCTTTGAAGCTTCAAAGGCGTATCATGTGTTTATCATGGCAAACCCAGTGCCCAATTTAGACTTAAGAATAAAGATTAGACTTAGACTAAAGAAAAACCCACTATACTTTTCTTGTAAATGCATGTTCACATGATTTCATAACAGCTGATCAAAGTTTGCTCAGAACAAATTCTGTCACATAAGCTTTAAAGCTTCAAAGGCGTAGCATGTGTTCATCACTGCAAACCCTGGTGATAACTCTTCAAAACATTCCATGAACATATTTTTAATTCGTAATTATAACATTGCTGATGCAAACGGATCGAAGTTAAAAATGTTGTCGCAAGACTAAATCGTAACTAGTACTAGTATTGTGTAAACATACCTAAACATTGGGATTAGAACAATAATTAAATACATACGAGGCGCGTCGTGGGAAAACCGGTCTTAATGCATGCGCGTAAAGTGTCGTCCCGGATTAGCCTGTGCAGTCCCCACAGGCTAATCCGGGACGGCACTTTCCACTTTTATGGTATTTTCTGTTTCAATGAAGTCTCTTCTAAACATAAATCCACTGTAGGCGGAAAGTGCCGTCCTGGATTAGCCTGTGCGGACTGCTCAGGCTAATCCGGGACGACACTTTACGCACATGCATTAAGTCCGGTTTTCCAACGACGCGTCTCACATGTACATGCATTGTACACAACAAGAGGGATAGGTAATTATTTCTTGGATACAATTACACCAAACAATTGAAAGCTCGTACTGTAGTGTATTGTATTGTTACTCGGTATTTACATTTTTAGAACTCATAAAATCCTGTAAAAGGGAAGAGCTTATAAAACTCTCATTATACATAAAAGAAGCTCTCTGTCTTAGAAAAACAATTTTGAATTTCTGTTGAGGGATAACAATAGTCTTTTTATGTTCATCCTCCCTAGCATTGTCTGTTACTTTCTATACATGTATCTTACTGGATTAAGTTATTTTACTTCGCATTTACATATACTTGATAATTAGCTCAGATTTTACTATTCTGTAAAAACCTGTTATTGCATGACCTTTATTGTATTATATGTTTCTTAATAACAAACATGATGCACTAAATGCAAGTCTAAACAAACTCTGTTCTGTTCAGTTCTGTTTACACAACATATAATAGCCACCACAACCTCTGGAATATATTACTTTACTTATATTCAAATAAAACTATATTATGGTATTATGTGGGTATTTAAAAAAAAAAGACATTGACATTTTGTTTCAAATGAGACACTGACGACAAGGCAAACACTGCTATAGATTACATAATTGCACTTTGTGTGTAAACACTACTTGAACCAATTAGTAAATACTACTTGAACCAATTAACTCAAAATGGAGTGACTTTTCACATTTAAAGACAGAAAATGTCAATAAATTTCTACCACTGAAAAACTGGCATAGAAACAAGAGCTGTCTCAGGACATCGCGCTGGATATTCAACCGCTTTGTCAGAGTTATTGGCCTTTATCACAACGCATAAAGGGGCATAATTCTCCTAAATTGTTGGTAACAGTTATGTGCCTTGGCCAGTGACCTTATATAAAGTTTTAATTGAATATCTGTAGTAGATACAGAGATATTAAGTTGTTACATGCAAACTTTAACATGAAAGTACAAAAAGGGGCATAATTCTGCTAAATTGCAGGTCAGAGTTATTGGCTTGGTCAGTGATCTTATATAATGACCCTGAAGACACGTGTGAAGTTTCAATTGAATATCTGTAGTAGTTATAGAGATATGAAGTTGTTGCATGCAAACTTTAACCTGAAATTTTTAAGTACAAAAAGGGGCATAATTCTGCTAAATTGCAGGTCAGAGTTATGGGCCTTGGTCAGTGATCTTATATAATGACCCTGAAGACATGTGTGAAGTTTAAATTGAATATCTGTAGTAGTTACAGAGATATGGACTTCTTGCACGCAACCTTAAACAGAGCATTATGCCGACGCCGACGAACAGGTGAGTAGTATAGCTTGAACTATTTGATGAAAAGACGAGCTTAAAAATTATGACAAAAGGTGAAAGGTACAAAAATACAAAGTTGCCAGACATAAGAAATACAACTGCCAGTATATTTCACTTTCCACTTAAAATACCTGAGGCCAGCATTACGAGCACCATGCGCTGTGGACTGATCAAAGGATGGGACACCACTCTTAGAATACATGACACCAACTCCGGCGTTGACAGTTCCGTGTTGTCCTCCGACACCATGTGAAGAAACTCACCTGAAAGATTGACAGTTATATGAAGTTTCATGCAACAGTAAAGATTTGATCTGACAGTGACAGATGAAGAAAGTCTCTTTCAGATGATGCTGAAAGTATGGTAAACATTTACAATATGTTTTATGCAACAAAAAAGATTAACAAAGACAGGATAACTAAGAAATTTTCTGAAGTTGGTGTAATATTGGAAAATAAAATTAAAGAAAATAGGGCTATAGCTGTATGTAAACAAAGGACACACACAAGTGCATGTAATGCTCCACTGGCTTATCAAGCAAGGAGTGTCAGATGCGAAAGGACCCTGACATATATACAGAGAAAAGGCCCCGCTCTCTGGCCGCCATGATTTTTTTAACAAATCAAAATAATTCAAAGAATTTTGGTATTTTGGTTCAGAACCACCTCATGAACATTTCTGTGAAATTATTTCAAAATCCAAGCAGTGGTTTTTGAAATGAAAATCTTTTAAATATACCCATATTAGGAAAAATGGCACTGCCCCCTAGCGGCAATGTTTTTTAACAGAGCGTAACCATACATTTTAAGCAACTTTGGTAGAGAACCACCAAAGGAACATTTCTGTGAAATCATTTTGAAATCCAATCAGTTTTTCTGACAAGAAGACTTTCAAAATAGTCATATAAGGAAAAATGGCCCTGCCCTCTGGCAGCCATGCTTTTCAACATAGCGTAACCATATGAGCAAATCTGGTATAGGAACACCCAAGGAACATTTCTGTGAAATTATTTGAAAATCCACCCGGGGGTTTAGGAGAAGATGTTGTTCAAAGAATTTTCTATTTATAGCTCTGGTGGCCATCTTGTGCAGCGGACCAGAACCAACTGAGCAACTTTGGAAGAGGACCATCCAAGGAACATTTCTGGGAAGTTTCATCAAGTCGGCCTACGGGTTTCGTAGGAGACGTCGTTTAAAGGAAAGGTTTACGCATGCAGGGACGCACGCAAGGACAACGGACGATCACCATAGCATAAACTCACTGGCGTTTGGCCAATGGAGCTAAAATGGAGTATAATATTTAGTTTTTACTAAAAAAGGTACTTCAAGTTGACAGGATTCAAATTTACAACTTACTCCCAACTCATGTTCATACTTAAAACACAACCATTTGAATAAATATCTAAATCAACCAAATGACAAATCTATTCGTCCAATAGTAAACTCAGTTCATACTTACATACAGCTATCTTCAGATCCGTAGGTACGACATCTGAGTCTAGCAAAAGGCAAATGGCAGACTGGAGATTTTCCCTGTTTAACTGTGATACAGCTATGCTGCTTCCTGAACTGAAATATCGTAATTTTATTTTACCTGTCTGTCCAAAGTAGGGGACACAACTCTACAGCTATTGCAGACTATAAAAAAATCTCTTAATCAGCTTTCAGACACCATGATTTTTAACTTATACACCACATGTTCTAAACATGATGCACAATGTTAAATAATTGATTATCACTACAGAATTTTTATTTGGTATAAGCTAATTGTTGCTGTAATAATCCCTTTTCTTATTAAACAAAACTCAAACTAGCACAAAACATGTATAAGGTGCATTATAAATTCTGCCAGACATCAGAGTCTGCTCGCCCTAAAATCTCTTCGCCCTATATCCCATTCGACCTGGGTCCGTTTGCCCTATTTTTTATGTTTATGAAAGAGTATTTATCGTTTCGTTACTATTTCTCTGTTGATATGTTTGATTTCCACTGAAGAATCGACCGTTTCGCGAGCGGTATCCACCTCGGCCCCTAAACGTAGAGTTATTTCTATAGCCTCTATATGACTGACGTCTGTGGTCATATTTATTTCTGGATCAAAATATTTCTCCAAACTAGACCTCAAAGCTCAGGCAAACTAGACCTCAGGCAGATATTGCAAATAAAGAAAAAGATGTACTTGAGAGCTTACAAAAACAAATTCAACAAATGAAGCATGAGGAGGAGAGGATAAGACTATTAATGCAACAGAAATATGAGTTGGAACAAAGTTTATTAGAAAAACAGAGCGTTCTCAACTCACTAGATGCGGATTTGTCGGCAATGTACCCACCGAAACAGAGATCGAATGAATACAAAAGGGATGGTTCCGGTACAAAAGAAACACTGTTAATCAAACCAAATGTTCCGAAATTGACGGACTCTACTAGTTTTCCAGAATGGAAAATTGAAATAGAAAGCATGCTGTGCTCAAACATTTACCACAAGGAAATTTTGAGACAAGCCATTAGAAACGCTATTGGTGGAAAACCTAGAAAGATTCTAGCGCATATTGCGAAACCAAGCATTATGGCGATATCAAAAGCGGAGAAAGTATTATGGAAGCATATTACATTGCTAAACAGGAGAAAGAAGAGGATATCTCTTGCGTGGAGCATACGACTTGAAGAGTTAGTACAGAAAGCCATAGAGAGAGGGGAAATACAAGCATGTAGAAAAGAACAGATGCTAAGAACAAGATTTTGGAAGTACCTTCGGAACACAGAACTGAAGAATGCAACGAGAATGTTTTACGAATCGAATACAACATTTGAAGAATTGAGAAAGAAGATTAGAAGGGAGGAGCAGGAAATGAACGTTGCAAAAGAACCACAGCAACCTAAACAAGTAAATGTACATCAGTTGGATGACCACACGATAATGCTGAATGACCTGAAGGAACAAATCAAGATGATGGAATCAAAATTGAATAGCTTGACAGAAGAAAAAAAAAGACCAATGGAAACAGAAATATGTCATAGGGTTATTATTTAATATTTTCATAAATTCTCATAATATATTTGTTTTCATTTAACGTTTCTTCAAAATGCCACGTATCACTAGTTAGCTAGTTTAGTTCAGTCTTGGTAGTTGTGTTGTGTAGTATTGGTTGTATGTAACCGTTGTTAAAATACACTAACACCGTGCACGTGACGACTTACCGCCTTTCCTCACTTTTCAAAACGCCACTGACACGCTCAGACGCCATTTGTTGTGTGAATATTGTACGCAGTAATTTATACATATAACTGCAGATAAGTCATTCCATCAGTCATCAGTCTGAAGGCATTAAAGTCATTTCCTTTATAAAGTTTGTTGCTTGTACATCACCCGCGCATGGGCTGAGTAGGCCGGCGACAATGGCGCCCAACGTGCTGATTTGACTTCCCCAGACACCGATGACTTGAACACAGAGAAGAATAAACACTTCTACGAAGGTATTCTGCATGGCCATATTTTGTTGAATTGTCCATGGACCCATATAAATTTTACACCCGGGTGTGATTGCAAAACAGTGTTGTGAATTAGCATGCTTTAAATCAATACGCTCAATCTACTACCAATTACTACGAGTGCACTTGTCCCGAGGATAACGTTTTTTTCGTCGCTGCATAGAAGACCGGACTGTCGATCTTAGTATAAAAGAGTGCATTGACACTTTATCAGTGATTCATTAATTCATTAGTGTTGAATTATTTGAAATTTAATAGCACTTTAAATACTAATAGTTCATGTGATATCATATTGCTATATAATGGTATTTTGTAATATATATTTTTGTATTTACATGGTAATTGTTTTTTTTAGAAACTATGAGCTTCCGTTCATTCTTCACACCGACGCTTCTGCACAAGGCCTAGGCGCCGTCCTATACCAGCATCAAGATGGGAAGGACAGAGTCGTCGCCTATGCAAGTCGTTCCTTGAAACTGGCAGAAAGGAACTACCCAGCACACAAACTGGAATTTCTCGCGTTAAAATGGGCGGTAACGGAGAAGTTTCACGACTATCTGTACGGTTCAACGTTCGAGGTTGTGACTGATAACAACCCGCTCACGTATGTCACGACATCGGCGAAATTGGACGCCACAGGTCAGCGATGGATGGCAGCCCTGGCAAATTACAATTTCAGTACACGATATCGTGCTGGACGTCTAAATGCCGACGCCGACGGATTAAGCCGTAGGACTGTGGATCATGAAACAAACACGGCTCTATCTACATCCGTGACTGCCAACGTAGAAGACACGCCAGTTTGTTTAAGTACTGTCAACCCTGAAAAATGGTCCCATGTTGACAGTTCTATATTCATACCTGATGACGTCATACAATCGTATGCACTGAGTTCCAAGGATTGGTCTCAGGCACAACTTTCTGATCCTGTCATCTCTGAACTGATTAAGCATATACAGCAAGGCACCAGGCCAACAGCTCAGCGGGCCTCGGGTACTGTTTCTGCTGTTGCAAAGTATAACAGAGATTGGAACAAACTTGAACTAACACAAGGTGTATTATATCGGCGATCTGTGTTCGGCAATCAGTCATATAAACAGATTTTACTACCAGAATCATTACGAGATGAGATTTTTCAAGCCCTGCATGATGATCTTGGTCATCAAGGTAGAGACCGAACTACATCCCTGTTTAAACAAAGGTTTTATTGGCCTGGAATGGACACGTATATCCGTGACAGAGTTGCAGCTTGCCCGAGATGTATCAGACGTAAAACAGCACCTCAGTCAGCTTTACTTGTGAACATAACAACATCCGCGCCGATGGAAATGATCTGTTTGGATTACCTCAGTCTAGAACGGTCAAAAGGTGGCTTTGAGCATATTCTCGTGGTCACGGACCATTTTACAAGATATGCACAAGCGTATCCTACCACCAATCAAACAGCAAAGACTACTGCCCGTGTGTTGTTTGACAAGTTCATAGTGAATTATGGATTTCCAGAGCGCATTCACAATGATAAGGGAGCTAACTTCATGTCAAGTCTGATATCGGAATTATGTCAGCTAGGTGGTATAAAACAGTCTCGCACTACACCTTATCATGCTATGGGAAATGGTATGGTGGAGAGATTCAACCAAACTCTTTTACAGATGCTAGGTACTCTTGATGAAGACAAAAAGAGTAATTGGAAAGAGTACGTTGGACCCATGGTACATGCGTACAATGCCACTATACACGACAGCACAGGCTATGCGCCGTACTACTTGATGTTCGGTCGTCATCCCAAACTCGCCATTGACGCTCTTTTAGGAATAAATAGTGAAGAGATTAATGCAAGATACGCTAATGAATATTCGCGTAAGCTACGTGAACGTCTTGCAAGTTCCTATCAAAAGGCCAAAGAAACCGCGAATAAAACCGCAGAGAATAACAAGCGCCAATATGATCAAAAGGTGCATGCAGCAAAAATAGTGCCAGGCGACCTTGTTCTTGTACGAAATGTCACTTTGCGGGGAAAAAAGAAAATCGCAGATAGATGGGAGAATGAGCCTTACATTGTGATAAATCAGCCTAATCTTGATATACCTGTCTACGACGTCAAAAAGGATAATCCACGAGCGAGGCGGATTCGCCGATTGCATAGGAACCTACTACTCCCTCTTGGTCTGCAGAATACGGATACACCGGAAGTTAAGGTCGAAGAAGGCAAACCTGTCAGCGAAAAATATGTCATCCCACACAGACGAAAAAACAATATTTTGACCGATGATGACGGAACATCCGACACAAAACCTATTTTGAGACGATCAACAAGGACCAGCCGCACTCCGAAATGGTACACCAGTGGTGTTTATCACATGTACTAAGTGCTTATTCGATTTGTTCCCCGGACATGCTAAAGTGTTGTTTTAGTGAAAATGGTATTGTACATATACTTGTTTAGGTTGCTGTGGTTCTTTTGCAATGTTCATTTCCTGCTCCTCCCTTCTAATCTTCTTTCTCAATTCTTCAAATGTTGTATTCGATTCGTAAAACATTCTCGTTGCATTCTTCAGTTCTGTGTTCCGAAGGTACTTCCAAAATCTTGTTCTTAGCATCTGTTCTTTTCTACATGCTTGTATTTCCCCTCTCTCTATGGCTTTCTGTACTAACTCTTCAAGTCGTATGCTCCACGCAGAGATATTTTCTTCTGCTTTCATCCGTTCCTTTTCCTTTTCTTCCCGTAACTGTTCCTTTACTTGAATCTGTCGGATAGCTTCCATTTCTTGCAGCTTCAATGTTTCTGTCCCTTTCTCCTTATTGCTATTGCAGTTGATATGGTCATGTTTATTGCTATTGCAGTTGATATGGTCATGTTTAGGATTTGATTCTGCATGGAACCACAGAATAGAAAACTAGAAATTTATGAGAGACACTCAGGAAAACAAGATTCTGTGTTTGATTAACACAAATGACCCGGGTTGGTATTGGATAGCCCATTTCTTAGTCCAAATTAGGCCAAGGTCAAGGTCAAAGTGAGGTTGGGTGATATGGGTGGATTGGGAACGGTCATAAGTAATAAATGTGTAAATATGCAAGTTTTGTAGTAAGCGTTGTTGGTGCTAGACAAAACGGTAAAATATAGTTAACCAAAAAATGGCACTTTTGAATTATTATAAGTCCAATTTAGTTCAAGGTCAAAGTGAGATTGGGTGATATGGGTGGTTTGAGGATGGTCATAAGCAACAACTGTGCATGCAAGTATCCAAGTGTTGTAGCAAGCGGTGTTGGTGCTAGACGAAACGGTAAAATCTAGTTAACCAAGAAACAGCCCATTTGAATTATTATAACTGCAAATTAGGTCAAGTTCAAGGTCAATGTAAGGTTTGGTGATATGGGTGGATTGGGAACAGTCATAAGTAACAACAGTATAAATATCGAAGTGTTGTAGTAAGCAATGTTGGTGCTAGTTTAAACGGTAAAATCTAGTCAAATGACACTTTTGAATTATTATAAGTGCAAATTAGGTCAAAGTCAAAGTGACGTTGGGTGATATGGGTGGACTGGGGATGGTCATAAGCAAAAACTGTGTAAGTATCCAAAGGTCGTAGCAAGTGGTGTTGGTGCTAAACAAAATAGTAAAATCTAGTTCACCAAGAAACAGCCCATTTAAATTATTCTAAGTGCAAATTAGGTCAAGGTCAAAGTGCAGTTGGGTGATATGGGTGGATAGGGAATGGTCATAAGCAACAACTGTGTAAGTATCCAAGTGTTGTACTAAGCAGCAATGGTGCTAGACGAAACAGTAAAATCTACTTAACCTTGTCACGGACGGACGGACGGACCGACACGACAAACACCAGGACAATATATGCCTCGCGCATCAAGATGCCGCCGGGGGCATACAAAAACGGTAAAACAATGACATTCCACAAAGAGAATTAAGCAATAAAACCAAAGACAAAAGTTAAACAAAATAAATGTACAGAACACTTACCATAAATAGAGAAGCAGATAAAATGCATGGGAGTAGGCTTCAAATATGGACTGTTTTAATCGTTCAGAGAATTTGCCACCAAACACATCCGAGTTTGGAATCTGGAAATAACATACTAGAACACTGACCTGTTGGCCAAATACATAGATATTATTATAACACAATATGGCATTATAAGAGAAAGCTACATATCATAGACTACATATGCAACAAATCACATCCCAAATGTGCAAACTTCTTTTTAATACCATCGTATACCATAAACAAGATTTAATTTGTGAATTTTGTCATGCTTTGAGCAGGGTCACATAAAAGGACTTATTCTTAATCACTAACAGCTGTATTTTTTCCGAACTTGATTGGGAAAATTCCCAATTCCGTAATAACATATTCCCAAAGAGTCATTATAGTAGTACATAGGAATTGTTTTGATGACATTACTTGCGTGATTTAAAAAAAATATAATTCTGAGTTCAACAAGTAATGTAATGCCAATAAATAATGAAACACTAAATGTAAATCATTGTTTTCCCAGTTTCATTTCTGGTACAGAAATCATTTCCAAACTGTAAAAGTAGGTGATGAAAGAAGCATTAAAATGCCATTTTTTAAGACTTGCCAATACGGGCATAAACCATTGAATCACAACTTGTCAGAATCTTCTTTGAACTTATCCGAAAGAGCAAATGAGATCTAGCTAAGCAACTGATCTGTGTAAATAACAATGATTTATCTTGTTAGTTTGTTCATATGGACATGGATATGCCGTTTATATTTTTATAATCTTATTTTCTACCTTCCTGAACTTGCTGCCCTTTAGGGCAGACATGTCATAATTTTAACTTGGCTGGATACGGCAGTTAGATTTCTGAGAAATCTAACTGCCATATCCAGCCAAATTCTGTATCCAGGGTTTTGAACAAGTCGGTTAAGTCGAACACTGTATTAAGTAAACCAGGGCTGGTGTTTACAAAGAATCTTAGTCGAAAATTAAGAAAAATATTAAAATGCTAAAATTTCATTATTGGATTTTCTGACAAAATAATGCTTTTCTGGAAGATTTGTACACATAATTTGCAAATATAATTCAAAGTGTATTAATATCTAGCAGTAGCCATGCAAATGTTCCAAAGTATAGTGTTTTAAACACAAATTCTAATTTTGACTTATGTTCAACTTAAGTTAAGAATGGCTTAAGAATCTTTATAAATATGGGCCCAGCAATTTTGTGAATGGGTCTTGTTCTCATCAAATTGGGAATTACACGTCATGAAATCTTGCTAATTGGGAAACATTTAATAAAGTTATTTAATTAATGAATTACTTCAAATAGTGTGATAATGGCTGAATTTGTTATTTTAATGGTTTATCTTTTACCGTACAAGAAATTTAATGATTTACAAATAAGATTAACATTTATTATGTATACAAAAAATGTAGGATTTTGTCACTTCTGATTTGGGAGTTTCTTCATTCCAATTTGAAAAAAAATATTGAGTCCTTTTACCAGACCTTGTTATGTAAGGAAAACAACCACTGTAAATAATAATCAATTCCAGTGTTACCTGTTTGATGAGAGCCAAAACTGGAGTCAGTATGTCCTTCCTAATCATCTCTTCACACACCTCCTCTCCACCATCTACGCTTAGATTCCTGAAATTATTAAGCATTTTCTCCAGTTCATGCAATCTGTATAGTACACATACATTATGATGAAGATATTACTTTGAATACAATGCACCAATTTGTGCTCGCTACATGTGCAAATTTGATTAAGCAAAACACTCAATTACTTTTGTTCATTAAATAACTGGTGTACAAGGAATGCTATATTTAATTTAACATGAATGTGTTAAGCACAAGACATTGGCATTTAAATTCAAATTTAGTCATATAAAATAAAGCAATTACAGTCCACACACGCTCATCAAAGACGGCTCTTTCCGCTTTTATGGTATTTTCTGTTCAATGAAGACTCTAGAACAACATAAATCCACTGAAGGCAAAAAGTGTCATCCCGGATTAGCCGAGCGGACTGCACAGGCTGATCCAGGATGACACTTGATACACATGCATTAAGCAGTGCTTCAGATAATTTTTCAGGCAAACAGTTTTTTTCACTTCCTAATTTTGCAATCAAATCGTTTTTTTAAAAGACCACCTTCAGTACTAATTCGTTTTTATTAATTTTTAAACAGTGTTCAGTCTATAGTTAACACTTGAAAGATCAGCTTTTTTCGCCCTTTATACTTTTGCTTGTTGAAAAGCTGTCAAATTTAGTTCACCATTTCATAAATAGTTGCTAATTACTGTAATAAATGAACAATAAATGGAGAATTTTGTCTTTGAACAATATTTAAATTACAATATCAACATTGATAGATAGAAGTTTGTTTTTCTTTTTCAATTCAACGATGTTTTTCCTTCAATACTGGTTCCAAGTCAAAATGGTTACAACGACTGGTTCTCCATTCTTACTACTTACACTTTAAATCTGAAAATCTGGTTGATAATGAAGCAAAAGACAATACAAAACAGTCTTTATTTTGATGCGGTGCTATAGTAATTATTAACTCAGGCAAATAATCATTGTCAACAAAAACGTCAAAAATGTGGTTGCAATTTGTTTTTTTAAATATTAATTAGTTTGCTAACGATAACTTAAAAAAATTAAATAGTTTTACTAGAAAATCAATCCGTATTAATGAAAAACAATTCTCATCTGTAGCACTGGTTAAGCCCAGTTTTCTGTCGACATGCCTCAATTAATAATATATGTTCACCTAAGTGCGCCCAAGGATCGATGTCTAATCTCCCAACTGGGATCAAGAACCAAAGGCCCCAGTATCTTTACAACATTTAGCTTAAGGAGCCCTCTAGACACATCTGGGTTTGACACGAAGTTGGCAATTGTGGTGCAGGCAGATTCCCTGTTTTCTTCATTTGGAGACTGAAGCTGAAAGTAAATAATGCACAGTGATTCTTTTTTGCTAAAATTGTAGTCTCTATGAATGTGACAGTCTGTCAGTCATTGGAAATAAGCAGTAAATCTGTGTTTATATTTCTTATCAATACATGCCAATACAATCTGCGGTAATGCAAGATGGTATAAATATTTTGGGAAACTAACGTTAGTGTATTTTTATCAGTGTTATTTACTGACTTTCATGTTGTTGTTTTTTTACATATGTGTACTTAGAACCATCAAATAAAAATTTAATTAAACAAACTTCAAAGAAATGCACTGATTTGTAGCAGTTTTAAAGTAGTTGAATGTAGCATGGCTACATGATTTTTTGGGGATGTTTGATCATGAATCCCAATATATTTCCTAGAAGATACATATTTTCTGATTACAAAACTGAAATGAGCATGAAAATATCTTACTTGGAAGTGAAGTTATGACAATTTTTGTACAGCACCCGTCAAAGTGCAATAAAACGTTATACAAGAAAAAAACATGACAAGTCAGCCTAACTATGAATTTGTGTTTATAAAGCTAAAAGCTATGGGGGGGAAATGTATTTTATAAATGGTGCATGTTTTCTGATTACAAAACTGAAATAAAATCATAATTATCTCACTTAGAAGTGTTGTTATGACTATTTTTGTACACCACAAGTAAGGCTGCAATAAGACGCAAATTGGGAAAATACATGAAAAATGAAGACTACTGTCATTTTTTTCATTATTAAGATAAAACACTTAGCCAAAATGTAATTTAGTAAAGGTGCATGTTTCCTGATTACAAAACTGAAATAAAATTTAATTTATCTCACATAGAAGTGTTGTTATGACTATTTTTGTACATCATCCGTCAATGTGCAATAAATGTAATGCAAAAACAACATAAACAGTAACACCAACTATGAGTTTTTATGATTAGGCTGAATACATAATGTCCATGTGTGCAGCCTAATTTTAAAAACTAGTTGGTATGATTGTTCATGTTTCTTGCATTACATTTTATTGATGGTTTTATCAAAATCAGCTGTTCTTTATGTGACTTGTTTTGCCGCAATGATTTAAAAAAAAAAAAAAAAGGTATATAGTCAACAATTTACTTATTCGTTTGAAACTGTAACACATGTTTTATGCAACTTTGTTTGTAATGCATATATCAAATCAGAAAGACATATACTTACAAAATCAAATTGACAAGTGTCTGCTAGTAATTACTAATTAGTATTTATTTTATTAATATTATTAATTTAATAGTCAGTGTTTTCACCTATAGGGGAATGGTGGCAGGGCCCTTCAGGAGGGGAAAGTCGCGTCATTATTGACGAAAAGGGGAAATTCAGATTCAATACATTCCTATATAATATAGTTATAACAATATTTTTATTCCCACATTTAGGTGTTAATATGTATACACTCTAACATTTTCCATTACACTACAGTAAGTTGAATACACAAAGTATTTATTTTATCTGATTAACCGATAAGGCGTGTGCATACATAAATACCCAGTTCTAAAACACCATTAATCTTGCTCAATTAAACAGAAATTTAACTTCACTGCTATCGGAGTCTTCAGTCACATTAACTTTGTCAACTTCACCCTTTGAAGACTGTAACTCTGGCTCATTACACTTGTCATCCTAAGAAATGAAAATATCAGAAAACTATTTCAAAATATAGTACAATGCTTGATGTTAAAACTATTTTAATTACATTTGTTATCAAGACTGCATTTAAAACATCTCAAACGAATTTTTTCAAAAGTTTCAGGAACGTGCACTGAAATGTGGACAAACTGTTAATTTTGCATATAAATTTACTGTGAGTTGGTCGTTTACAGCACCTGAAGTAGTTTGTTGCAGTGCTGACTGCTTGAACATTAAGTCTATTTTTTTGCACCCTTCAATGGTTTTTTTAACTCTTTTCTTTTTGTAAAATTTCGCGTTGTGCGACATTCTGTAGATTTGTCAATGTTGACGAGACGCTTGCATCACTATATAACTGGATAAAGCAAAGCTTCTAGACAAACTTTAAAAGATGAAACGCTTGCATTGCTAATAGGATATGCACATAAACCAAGCGTCTAGACAAACAAGGGAAGCCACTCGCGTATACGCGTTTAAACCACGACACTCATTATTTTCTCGATTACCTTTGCGTGTTTATCATACTTATTATTGCATTTTGCTGTGGTTATTTTTTTATTTCTGGATGGGAATTTTTAGTGAAAAATAGGGGAAAAATATATACGTTTTTGGCAGGGGAATGGGGCCGAATATCGGCCCCACAATGGCCATAAAAAAAAAAATTGATAGTTAATTATTAATAATAATTAACAATTATTGTGCCTCAATTTAGTTCTTAACCATACTCTAAAGATGTGTGTAAACGGTGTATATTTCAGCAATTGGAAAATTTATAGCGATTGCTCGTAAATATCCAGTTTAACACTAATTGAAATACCAGACTGACAGATGTACGAACCGACTGGGTACAAATTGTTTGGGCGTAATTGGTTGTATAATTCAAAGAATTAAACAATTAACAATGCATATGCCCTTGTTTAACATATAGGATCCATCTTAATACATGCAATATATCCCTACTAGTGTGTCGACAGCAAATATATCTCAAATATTGATATTTCTTCCATATTCTAATTCGTACACAGCGACGCCATCTTGGAATTGCGTCCAGACCCATAACCAATAACTTTGCTGTTAAATTCGTTCTAAAGAAAGGTAGCATTTAATAAAAAGAAATTCATTGTTAAATATGTTGCCTGAAATCCAGCGAAATCCTCTTTTTTTTAAGAACTATTGGATTTTATACTTTTTCAGAAGAATTTTCGTATCTAAAAATAATACTCACATGGATTGTTTTATGGTTTTCCCCATCTTTCATCGTCTTATTACTATATGCAAAGTAGATTGGTTCCAGAAATTTACGTTTAATATGAGTGTAAGACCGAAATAAAATGGTCCCAGCGTTGGGCCGCTTTTCGCCACTAATTAATATTCATGAGCTTCCTCCAACGGACACTACTCTCGCTGCTTTGGCATCGCTATTTAATGACAATCCTCTATTTTCCTGTGGAAAATGTGATTGTGTGCCAAATTTCCAATTAAAAATTTAAATATTGATAAAACAACAGACAGCATTGTAATATATGGACCACGTGCATGTTTATCTCTATGCGCATGCGTGTACACTACCCGGCGCTAGCCACAGGTCTTATCAGCAGTCTTAGAATAAACTTCGTAGAAAGAACACGCTTGTGTTATGTTGACTTGATTGTCTTCAATCTAGAATATAGTACATTTGTACAAATCACAGACACAATATAACATGATGTCAGAAAAGGGATTGGATTATTAATTTTGTGAACATTAATCTACAAAATGGAAATAAGTGGAATAACACTGCCATGTATGAACTGGTCAGACTCAAATCTACCTGAACAGTGGAACAGATTCAGGCGCCATGTAAACTTAATGTTTTCTGGTCCACTAAAAGGAAAAAGTGAAGAAGAAAAAGTGTCATATTTGTTATTATGGACGGGCGAAAAAGGAAGAGACATTCACGCAACATGGAATGGTATAACCGAGGAACAATCGAAGAAACTGGACACCTATTACACAAGATTTCAAAATTATGTACAACCGAAGCTGAACCCGATATTCGCGCGGTATAAATTCTACAATGAAGTTCAGAACCAAGACTCAATTGACACATTTGTCACCAGACTGCGGTTGACAGCAAGAGACTGCAACTTTAATGACATGGACGACATGATACGCGACCGAATCGTATTTGGTACGAATTCTGCCAGAATTCGAGAGAAGCTCATCAATGTCGGCGCGGAACTGACAGTTGACAAAGCAATACAAATTGCGCAATCATTCGAGTACTCCCAGCAGCAGCTAAAGACGATGACAGAGCAAGATGTTCATCAAATCAAACCACAGAGACCCAGGAGCGATGCGAGGCGACCTCCAGCAGACAGTCGACCACGACCCAGAGACGCACGGACGAAACAGAACAAACATTCGTGTGACTATTGTGGAAGAATGCATGACAAGACTGCAAAGTGCCCTGCAAGGGGAATGACATGTCACATTTGTGGCAAAATGAACCATTTTGCAAAAGTGTGCCGTTCCAAAAAAGTGCACGAACTGACAGCAGACACAGACAATTGTCGGGATTATTATGATTCAATTAGTTCAAATGAAAGCTATGACGGAAAATGTAACATTGATACGGTAAGAAAGCTTTCTTCTCATGCTGATCGTGCATTTGTTCAAGTCAACGTTGGTCCTTCCCGCACCCCAATCCAATTTAAATTAGACACAGGCAGTGCTGTCGTAGTACTACCCTTGAAACACTTTCGCACGTTACACCTCAAAACCCCGTTGGAACCTCCCGATAGCCGATTAACCTCATATACTGGCAACACACTCCCGGTGAAAGGGATGGTCAAACTGACATTGAGATATAAAGATAAGATTACCGAATCACTGTGCTACATAGTGGACGGTAACGCTTCCCCTCTGTTGAGCCTACAAGCATCTGTTGATTTAGGTCTTATCACACTGACCTATTCTTTGGAAAATACCAGGAATACCCCATTAGATAAGGAGTCAGTCTTGAGTGACTACAGTGACCTATTTCAAGGCGTCGGAACTATTCCAGGTGTTTGCAAATTGCACGTTAAGCCCGATGCAGTACCTGTAATTAACCCGCCTAGACGAGTACCGGAAGCGCTTAAAGATAAGTTACAATGCGAACTTCAGCGCTTAGAGCGTGACGGCATTATTGCGAAGGTCACCGAACCTACGGACTGGGTAAACTCAATTGTGATTGTAGAGAAACCCAAAACAGGCAATTTGAGAATTTGCCTAGATCCCAAAGCATTAAACGATGCTATCCGACGACCACACTATGCAATGCCGACCTTAGACGACATAACGTCGAAACTGACTGGTGCTAAGTACTTCAGTACTCTAGACGTTACACATGCATACTGGAGTATTAAGTTGGACGACGAGTCATCATTATTGACGACATTCAGTACAGTTTTCGGACGATACAAATGGCTAAGACTTCCGTTTGGAATTTCAGCGTCGTCAGACATATTTCAAAACAAAATGGATCAAGTGTTTACCGGATTGACTGGTTTGACAACGCTTGTTGACGACCTCTTGATCACAGGAACGACCAGAAAGGAACATGACATTAATTTGTTACGTTGCCTCGAGAGAGCACGTGCAAATGGCATACGGTTTAATCCGGACAAATGTACAATTGCTGCACAAGAAGTCACATTCTTTGGTCATGTAATAACCTCAGATGGACTTAAGCCTGATCCTTCTAAAATCGAAGCGATCACAAAGCTAGGTATTCCCCAGAACAGAACGGAACTGGAAACCATACTAGGCATGGTAAACTACTTGCAGAAATTTGCCCCAAACCTCGCTGAAGTAACGAGTCCCATGCGATCGTTACTTAAGAAAGATGTTGAATTTATGTGGGACCACGCACAGACGGACGCACTCAACAAAATGAAGCAGGTTATTACCCAGAGTCCCGTATTGACATTCTTTGACCCTAAAAAACAGGTTTTACTTGAATGCGATGCATCAAAACATGGTGTCGGCGCAGCCTTATTTCAAGATGGCCGCCCAGTCGCTTATGCGTCAAAGACACTGACCCAGACAGAATCTGGTTATGCGAACATAGAGCGCGAGATGTTAGCTATACTGTTCGGATGCAAACGTTTCCATCAGTACATTTATGGCAGACATGTAACCGTACACTCTGATCATAAGCCTCTATCGGCAATCATGAAAAAGCCTCTTTCAATTGCCCCACCCCGTTTGCAAAGGATGATGTTACAGTTGCAGGCATATGACCTTGACGTACAGCACGTGAGCGGGAAACAAGTTCCCATCAGTGACTTACTTTCCAGACAGCCAATCACAGGTACATTCAACCTAGAGGGCCTTGACCTACACGTACACACTGTTATGCAATCATTAAACGTAACTGACCGACGAATTCAGTTGCTTCGCGAAGCAACAAAGAATGACCCTCAGATGCAAACGTTAAAGAACACAATCTTGGACGGATGGCCAGAAACCAGGTCACAATGTAACAGGTCAATCCTAGAATTCTGGAACCACAGGGATGAACTATCCTGTGCTGATGATCTAATCTTGAGAGGTCAAACCATAATCATCCCCGAACCGGTCCGACAGGAAATGGTGCAATCGGTTCACAGCAGCCACATGGGTATTGAGAAAACAATACTCAGGGCGAAACAGGCATTGTTTTGGCCAGGTATGTCAAAACAAATTACGGACTTCGTACAGAAATGTAGTACTTGTCAGAAGTACAGAGAGTCCAATCAAAAAGAACCATTGATCTCACATGATGTACCACAGCGACCATGGCAATATGTCTCGACTGACATATTCACACTTGACAATAAAGACTACCTGATCACGGTCGACTCATACAGTAATTATTTTGAAATTGACTATCTACCTGACATGAAAAGCTCGACAGTTGTTAGAAAACTCAAATGTCAATTTGCTAGACATGGCATTCCAGACAGACTGATGTCCGACAATGCAGGTCAATACACATCAGAACAAATGAAAAACTTTGCAAGGGAATGGAATTTTACACAAATATTTTCCAGTCCACTCCACCCACAATCGAATGGCCTAGCAGAAAACGCGGTGAAAACAGCAAAGCGCTTACTGCAAAAAGCGCGCGAAAGCGGACAAGAACCATACCTATGCATTCTTGAGTACAGGAACACCCCTCTAAAATCTGGATACACCCCTGCACAACTGCTTATGGGCAGACGCACTAGATCTGTACTACCTGTCACTCACAAATATCTGACTCCTAAGACGGTTAACACAAAACAAGTTCAAACTTACAAACATGGAGAAAAAGAGAAACAAAAGCAATATTTCGATAGGTCTACAAAACCATTGCCAAAACTGAAAGTCAATGAATATGTTCGAATGCAACATGATAAAATTTGGTTACCAGCTAAAGTCACTAAGGTTCACAATGAAAGATCCTATGAAGTGCAAACTACGAGCGGCGGAATTTATCGTCGTAATCGTAGGCTGTTACGCAAAACCAATGAGAGCTTTCCTGAAATCACTGATTTCGAGCCGAACATCTTGGCACAGAATTCCCCATTTGTAGCCCCCTGTACCACTCAACCCAGCAATGACCCAGGTCAAGTTAACAGTTCAGCATCACCTGTAAATAGCCCTTATCAGACACGATCAGGTAGAGTTGTGAAGCCAAGCAAACTATACAGTGGTGATCAGTGGATATGTAAATAACTGTAAATAAACACTAAAGTTAGTGATAGGCTGATAACGGACACGAGCAACATTTCGAACATTTTATCAATATTAACATTATTTTAAATAACTTCATTGTGGTATTGGAAATGTATGAAACACATTGTATTGATTGTTTATTTTACAATGTAGTATCTTTTCTTCTGAAAGAGAGGAGGATGTAATATATGGACCACGTGCATGTTTATCTCTATGCGCATGCGTGTACACTACCCGGCGCTAGCCACAGGTCTTATCAGCAGTCTTAGAATAAACTTCGTAGAAAGAACACGCTTGTGTTATGTTGACTTGATTGTCTTCAATCTAGAATATAGTACATTTGTACAAATCACAGACACAATATAACAAGCATGAGCCAACACATTTGACAATGCAAATCAACAAATAAAGAAACACTAAATAATGCTTCTATTAATGGGATTATTTCAAAACCTTTTCAATCAGTGTTTGCAATGCGGACGGGCAGCTGTCCGAATTCCCTTCCAGTTCGATTTCTGATTCACACTGTCCAACGCTTGGCAGTCCAGTAGGCTGAGGTTTAGGAGCCGAAAACTTCTTCTTCTTAACTTTTCCCATTATTACGAATCGTTGTCATCTCGTGTAAATGCGGTTAAATTCTTAATTTCTCGTCTATTCGTTATATTTTGAAAAGTGACGCTGACTTATGGAGGCTGCCATATTGGGTTCGGTAAAGATATTCTTTTTCATTAAATCGTTGTCGACAGAGCTAATCAAAACGAAAGCCACACAAGTATACATTTAATTACATTAGCGATTATTTGGTTGAATAAATATTCTGAAGACTGAAACATGCTAAAATTGTTTTTACATTATTTATTTACATAACAAAACACTACAAAGACTGCTGCATTTAACTTGATTATAAAGTCTATACTCAACAAAAAAAAGAGTGTCCACTCATATATGTTATTGTTTTTCGATACCTGTATGTAATATTTAAACAAAAAATAAAGTCAATTTAATTTTAATCATCTTTCAATAAAATGCTATCATTTTTTTCTGAATTAATTCCATATTTATGGTCAAACATAGTACACAAACGTAATAGATGTAAAAATGAAAATCACAAAGAACATAGTCAAAACAAAAAAAGAAAGTATCCACTTTGAAACATCTGTATCTTTAAAAACATGAATTTTGATATAAAAAAAATATTTATGACTATCTATTTAAATAGCATATTCTTCACACATTCAATATCATGTGAATTTTTACTGTTATACCGTATCATTTAATACCAAAAAGTCCACCAAAACTCGATTACCAATTGTGTAGTGAATATGTGCACACATTGTGTGCAAGTTATCATTAAAATCGACTCTGTGTGGATAGTCGGTTCATAAAATCATGTGAAATTACCAGGTCATGTTTAAACATGGACTAGCGAAGCCAGACTTTTGGTATCCTGCGAGTAAGACGGATTTTAACTGACATAAGTCGAAGGTTTAATGGCACAAGGGTGACAATTAACAGTCTACTCACACGTTCTTGTTTTGTGATTTTTATTTTTGCACCTGTTAAGTTTTTGCTTTGTGTTTAACCACAAATATGGAATTGATTCAGAAACAAATCATATAATTTTATTGAAAGATTATTAAAGTTTCATTGACTTTATTGTGTGTTTAAATATTTCATACAGGTATCGAAAAACGTGAAAATATATTAGTGGATACTTTCTTTTTTGTTGAGTACAGTAATAATATTTCTCCAATCTAAATCACCTCTTAAATACCGTACAAAGAACACAGTTAACAGATATGATCACACGTTCTTGTTTTGTGATTTTTATTTTTGCACCTTTTAAGTTTTTGCTTTGTGTTTAACCACAAATATGGAATTGATTCAGAAACAAATCATATAATTTTATTGAAAGATTATTAAAGTTTCATTGACTTTATTGTGTGTTTAAATATTTCATACAGGTATCGAAAAACGTGAAAATATATTAGTGGATACTTTCTTTTTTGTTGAGTACAGTAATAATATTTCTCCAATCTAAATCACCTCTTAAATACGGTACAAAGAACACAGTTAACAGATATGAACGTTTCGTACAAGAACATGAAATACCTTTCAAAAATATAATTATAGTGACTTGATAAAACATATGCATTACACGCATTTACAGTTCAGATATGTTTGATCGGATGCAAATATTTTAGACAATCTAAATAGCATTCAATATTCTTTTAATAATTCCTACATGTATTCATTAAATTTCTAACAATTTAGATAAATCAGTTCAACTTGAACTTCTAAATTAAATTAATATTAGCAAGGCAAAAAGTAACCCATACTGTCAAGGTCGGATGCATTTCCCAACAAATCTTTGTGTACGGGAGGTAACTGTGTTTACCTGTTATAGTTGATAATTCTAGTGCTCGCCCATGATTCGCGTCGACTGTACACGCGTTCTTTTCAAACATGTTGCTTGTTCTGAAAGTGGCTGTTAAGTTAGTATTACTTGCTTTTCATGCTTTGTTATTTTATTTATTTGCTCAATTATTTTGTCCGCCACGAATATATGTTTTGTCGTTTTAATGATGTAATAATTTAAGTGTTCTTTATAGACCCCTTTTTAGGACAGAGACTTATTACAAAAAAACAGAATCGAGGGAACTGTTTAAATTCGCAGTTAATGTTGTTTGGAAAGTACAAAATCCATCTAATAATTAAGAAATAATGTCCGATTTATCGTTGTTTATCGGCCAATAAATAACGATTTGGAGTTCTGATGCGTAGGAATTAAACCTTGTTAGAATAACCCGTTTGATATATCTTTGAAGGAGAATGTTATGATTGTAACAAATGTACTCGTAGGGAAGACAGCTGTAAAATGGATCAGCTGTACATGACTACTGACATACTGGCGACCACAAATTAGTCCTCTTCGCGATAGCAATAAAATTCTAAGCAGGAAGTATATAAAAATATACATTAATTGCTTAAAATGGTATTGCATTCTATATGTAGTGGTCACGTTACACACAAAATCAGTTTTTGACCAGTGTGAAATGGCGGGGGTGGGGGGCTAATACGATTGACCGACGGAGAGTCAGTTTAGCTGTCGGTGTACACGCATCTGTCACCGCTGAAGGGGGTCGTCTTGGCGGAGGACGTGCGATCTTCGAGGATTAAAGGATGTGTACATAAAGTTAACTTTTGGGTGCGAGGGCGCATGTGAGGCTGGTTGGTGCTGACTATTCCGGACGCCCCCCTCCCCACAGCAGTACAAGACCACACCAAAATGAAACATACATTTCAGTAAAGAAAATAGCTGGATATTGAAGCTATAATTCAAAATTTTACCCAACTTTGGACGTGCCTCTTAAAGCTAAATTAAGTGTGGGTGACGGAACCCACCACGGTTCGTCCCATAATGCTGCTTCGGGGCGGAAGGACCTCACAAACATTGAAATACACAGACGCGCGTGATTTCGGTTTGTTGAAATCAGGTTTGTGCAGATATTACCCTGCAGTAGCATGTGAAATTAAATTAAAAATATTAATACTTTTCGCTGTAAATGAAATGTTTTCATGGAAATGTGCTGGATGTACAGTTTATAATAGTGTAATTTTATCATAGCAAAATTTAAGCGCACGATCTACCTAAAGAGTGACGTACATGTTTTATGAAGTGAATGATATAGAATACAATCAAAATCGCTAACTTGTTTGAATGTGAATGAGTCCGATTTACGCATTTATTTATAAATTGCTCGGTCTATTTTGTTAGCTATGAATGCGCAGCTTAAACCATTCACTTATTCAGCCCACATAGAAGCACGCGTGTCTTTATCGCCGGTTTTAAACGTAAAACGTCAACACTGAACTATAAAATCCCCTGGCGCGGCATGTGGCTTCGATCTTACCCAAGCTTTCCGTCCTAGCGACTCCCGAGGGGTTATCACGTGACGAGATTATAAAAGTTTGAAACCCGCTGTGATTTGACCGGGGATATTGATCGAGCGCTCCAGGACCTAATCTCGGGAGACCGGCTGGTTTTATAACCAGCCAAGCGTTTTGTGAACATTTCGATATGAGCGCCTGCTGATACAAAGCTAAAATTTCAATGCAACCGTGGACATAATTGACCTGCTGGGAATTTGGGAAATACTTCTTTAGTTGAGCCTTCAGTGACATACGGACGTAACTGGCGCGCTCCCCGATACGCGGATACCGGATAAATGCGCCAGTCCCAGCGGGGAAACCCCAGGGGGGAGCTTGATTTTCTCCACGATTCAATATTCATGTTCTGACACACAAGGGACGTCGTGCTGTGCTTCTACGCTCCAAACTAGATAGACAATCGCAGATAGACGGGAAACGTTGCGGCAGACGAAAGTGTTTTAGTACGCAGACGACTTTTAAAAAATATACATGCGTATACATGATATAAACTGCCGTGGTATACATGAACTATAAATGGAATTCCCGCGCTTTGGACAGTTCCGTTAGTTGTGATAGTGACAGTTGTTACCAACAAGCGTCAAAATTAATAACAGATCATTATGCTGTATAAATATGTTACACGGTGACTATTCTTAGACAAAAGCAGAAAGAATTAACGAAGTATTCAATAAATGTGCATATGCTACATGTACTAAAGGAAGTTACATCCGATTATTAAAGTTGCAGACGACAATCTGGAAAGAATGTCACGCAGGAAACAAGCTAGACCGCGCCTGATCAAACGTAAGTTAGTTTATTTAACCTTCTTTTTTACTCATCATCATCACCACACTTTTCATCATCATCGTTGTCGTTGTCTTCGTCATCATCTTTAACAACATGATCATCATAATGTTCATCATCATCTCCTTCTTCACCCTCCTCTCTAACATCATCTTCATTCTCATTGCCGTCATAATTGTAATCATGAAGAAAAATAATAATTATCAGCATCATCTTCATCACCATCGTCATCATCATCAAGAACCACGCTCGTCATCACTATATACTACTACTACTACTACTACTACTACTACTACTACTACTACTACTACTACTACTGCTACTACTACTACTACTTCTGCTACTACTACTCCTACTACTACTACTACTACTACTACTACTACTACTACTACTACTACTACTGCTACTACTACTACTACTGCTGCTACTACTACTACTACTACTACTACTACTACTACTACTACTACTACTACTACTACTACTTCTACTACTACTGCTGCTACTACTACTACTAATAATAATAATAATAATAATAATAATGATGATAATAATACTATATAATAATAATTATTATTGTTGTTGTCGTCGTCGTCGTCTTCTTCATCATTATCATCATCAGTAGTAGTAGTAGTAGTAGTAGTAGTTGTAGTAGTAGTAGAAGTAGTAGTAGTAGTAGTAGTAGTAGTAGTAGTAGTAGTAGTATATAGTGATGACGAGCGTGGTTCTTGATGATGATGACGATGGAGAAGAAGAAAATAATTGAAATTATCAGTAAATATATGCCAAAATGTTCATGACGATGCTGCTGCTGCTGGTGGTGGTGATGATGATGATACTGATGTTAACGCAACGATGAAGTTGGTCGGTTTGTGTTGATAGTTATATAATATAAGAAATTGATTCACCTAAGAAGTGTCTTATATAACGACAGGAAATGCTCAGTGTACACCTGCTAAAAGCGTCATGCAGTTGTATAAGTAGATACTCGATACCGGCCCCGCTGGCTTACAAACAAATTATCAAGCGATGAGGGGACACGGTAGGTAAATACTTCATGGTATTTCGAAATACTTCTGATACTAGTCTGTTTCTATAGATGTGACTATTGGTTTATATACCCATATACTCATGTCGGCAACCCAGGTTCGAATTCGCTAGACATTGGTAAGTGGCACAAGTGGTTAGTTCCCAGCTGCTTAGGCAAGGGTCATAGCGAAATAGCAGAGTAGTGCACTTTGATCTTTGTTGGTTCCCCCGTCTACCCTTGTGGGTTGTTCAACGAAGGGGTGTTGAATCTCTTTTGATATGTAAGATAGTTTATTTGTTTATTCGATGACAAATGACGAGATCAGCTCCTTGATAATTACGTTCTAATAAATCTGCTGCACCCAGTTTTGTTATATAATTTTACTGCGTCTGATTTAGGTTTATACGCACGGTATCTGTATTTTTCATTTAATATTGGCAAAAATATATTTATGGTATTTCAAAAAACATTCATCCTTTCCACGTTGACCGTTCCAGAGGAGCAGTAGTGGGAGGCGGGGGGTGGGGTGGGGGGGGGGGGGCAAATCAGGAGCAGTGTGCATCTACCTGTTATTTCGCTCTGGACTTTTCCTTTTAACAACAATATGAAACATGTAGGGTCTTAACTCTTAAAATGCCAATAATCGTTAGTATTTACCATATACGTTTCGGACATGGGTAGTGCGAGTGAAGTGTAATGCACCTGTCACTATTTCCCGACACAGTGGGGGTGGGGAAGCGGCGGGCATATACGGGACTTTAGACGGAAAGCGATTCCCGACAGATGGGAATTTGAAACGCCGAATGATTCCCGGTATTCCCGGTAAATAGACTCTTTGGTCTAATTGTACATCCCGGTAATTTTGCCCCCAGGGCCATTTGATACAACAAGCATCTCTCACTGTGGGGATTGAGACAAAAATGCCTGGCTTTACGGTGGGGCATTAGACCCCGACATTAACATTAAGCAAATTCCCTGGGTCAAAATATTGATAGGTGCATAATCGCCACGACTTGTTTCGATTGCCTTAATAGTTCGAATCGTAAGTTGGCACCTAGTGATAAATAGTTAAGGTACTATAATTTGCAAATTGACCGCTCGTTTTCAAACATTTTTTGTCACTTTCTTTCACTATGCCTCATGTATATTTATAAAATTATAGTAATTATAAAATATTTTTCGAAACTTTAGTAGGCACTGACTATTCCGCTGGTTGATGCGTGGACATTAGCAAGGACCCCATGACTAATGTTCTTTTTAATGCTCTTTAATATAAAACTAGGATAATTGTTTTTCATAGCTGCAAATTCAAGCATGTTTTATCTGAATATTTACACCACTTAATTGCAGCTCCTTTAAAGCAGTACTTTTCAGTCGCCTATATCTTCCATAGGTCACGCAGAATGACAGATTTTGTATCAAAGTCGATTTAGAAGTAAAAATCGCTTAAATTGCTGTGCATAAGGAGCAGTGACGTGGATTTAGTGCTCTGTCTGAAACGCGATCGTGTCATTGTGATTCAGTTACGGTTCATTTATTTACATAATAAAACTTGTCTCGAAAGCCGATAACGATTTGTAAATTCGATGTAAATTTAAACGCGAAGCCTTTCTCGTCTGCTACAATAATTTTAGTAAAACATTCCATTGAAATCCCGGAAGACCGAGCTCGGTGAGGCCGAATAATACACCTGCAGTTTTTGTGTTGCATCGTAGCGCCCCCTGGGAGGTTCGTAATCAGAACCCATGCGGCGTTGCCATGGTGAGACCATTATGTACACACGGGGGATTGAACGCGTCTGGTAAACTTGGCGTGGTTCGGCACAGCGGTGCTGAGGAATGTTCGATGTTTCCGGGTGCGAAAGTTTTCAGATGAACAAGGGTTCATTAAGAAAATATTGTATTATTATAATATTTTCCGTTAATTCTGCTAACGCACTATTCTGAAATGCGACATACAGTACAGAAATTGATTCTATGTAAATGAAACCTCATTTGCTTCGTTATGTAGCTGTAAAACAAATTACATGATTTATTATATAAGCATCATGACTATTACGTGTATTTTACAACAGATGGTTATACATATTTGATAGCGAACATTATTTTCAGAAAAGTTGGTGTTCGCCATTTCTTGATTATTTGATTATAAGGTCTTTAAAAATGATGTAATCACTAATTATTTTCATAGCCACGCACTAACCACCTATGTAATTTACTAGGGAAATCTTAACATTAGTGAACAATTCGGATCAAAGTTTCTATGTGAAATTTAATGCGTTTTTTTTTTACAAAATGGTAACATACCGGACATCTAAGCATGTACGGCAGCCATTAGTCATTGGCTAATAATTTAAACATTTAAATTAAGAAAATTCTACTGTTACACACATAATTCTTCTTCATGAAAACGTATGCATTACCCAAACAGAAGTGAGATTTCAATGCAGCATGGTAAATTCATGGCAAATTCATTTTAATTTCATGGTAAACTCATGGTAAATTCGGCAAAATATTATGGTCCAAGGAAGCCCTGGGCTGGTATTCACAAAGCTCCTAAGGGAAATCTTAACATAAGTTGGACTTAAGTGAAAATTTCAGATCAAATAGTTAAAAGAGAAATCTAATGATTTTTGTTTTCAAAGGGTAAAATCTAAAGATCTACGCAATATTTGCTAGTTTAAATAATTTTAAGGTCAAAACATCTATACATGAAACAGCTACAGACTTAAGGAATTTGGAGGATTTAAGAAGTTATTTTAAGTTTGCCCTAGGCTAAGGAGCTTATGAATATAGGCCTTGAACTTACTTACATGTCCAGGGCTGGTATTCACATAGCTTCTAAGGGAAACCGTAACTTAAGTTGTACTTAAGTGAAAATTTCAGAACACATTTTCTATGTGAAATCCAATGATTTCTGTACAAAAAAGGCTGCAATACTAAACATGTATGCAATATTTACAAGTTTACAACATTTTAATGTTAAAAGACCTATATATGAAACAGTCATTGACTTAAGGACTTTTATGAATTTAAGGAATTTACTTAAGTTTTCACTAAGGAGCTTTGTGAATACGGGCCCAGACCAAAGATCTATAAATAAAATAATAGATTTCTGGTCCAGACACAGCACACGCAACCATACGCAATCACTTAAATTACTCTCCGATACATGATACTTCACGAATTAAGCGGCTTATGTCCACTCTATCAAATGCACAAAGGGGCTTATGTCCATGTGTGCAGACAAAGGGGCTTTTGGAGAGGGGGCTCTTGTCCGAAAATCCTTTGGCATATCGAAATTTATAGACATTAACCCAGCATTTGTAAACAGTAAATATTTTTAGTATCAATATCAATTGGCCCCTTTATATTTCGGCATCTAAATGACCATCTGCCGGGCCACGGATGGAAGTCCTCACCTAAAGCGGCCCTAGGCGCAGAAGGTCGCTAAACCATGAATAAACAAACAACTGGTCCAGACACGCTTGCTAATTTCGTCCGTAGATAAACATCTAGAGAACAACTGGAGGGTGTGGCACCCTGGGCTGTACACGCCCTTTCCCCGCTGAGCCATACTCCCATAGGCTGGTTAGGTCATGAATTTTGAAACATATCCTCTTGTAAATGTGAACGAAATACGAATGTTTCGAAATTGCTTGTTTAGTTTAAAATGTCGTTACGAAAAAGTTTGTAAGCGCATATATAGTGCAATTTTTGACAGATCTATTAAAATTCATTTAAACGTTTAGAACTTGCGTATTTCCCATTGTGGGCGTAGTTATGCTTCTGGCACTGCCATAAATAAATACACCGGGATGGCACTCGGTCATTTACGTGCGGATCATTCAGAACCTGCCTGCAGTGATCGCAAAGTTATGACATATTGGTGGCAGAATTATTGTCGTATTTTAAAACCCAAACCCCCGGGGAGTCGACTTGACGCCGTAGCGAGTGTCGTTGCCATGGTTACCCAGCTATCTGCGTTGTCCCATCTGTACGGGATGGGAATACCCCTGGGACACGCGCGCTTCTGCAAATACGACATGATTAGCGTCTGCTTCAATACATTAACTTCCACTTCCTAGTTTGTTTAAATGGAAAAGGTACACCAAACCGACCCTTGTTTGTAAAATATATTGACTGCCTATCTTTTTTTCACGATTTTTCGATTAAACGCGTTGGAAGCTTTGAATAATAAAATATATAATTTATATTATATAATTCAATATTTAATATGCATTCGTTCGTCCGTCTATTCGTCAGTTCATTCATTCATCCATGCATCCATCCATCCATTCACATCCATTCACATCCATTCACATCCATTCACATCCATCCGTCCATCCGTCCGTCCGTTCGTTCGTTCGTTCCTTCATTCATTCATTCATCCATCCATCCATCCATCCATCCATTCATTTATTCATAGAAATATATGACAGTTACCTCCCCTGACGTTTTTCAATCAAAGCGCTGAAAACTCTTTATTAAGACAAATCCATAATGTAACTGGTTGGCCGTTATGAGAATAAGGATGTACCGTTTTTGGTCAATAGATCTTGTTTCTCGTTTCAGGCGAAGAAGACGAATTGGAAGTGAACACTTCGTCCCTAGCAGTAGACGAACCAGGTAAACTTAGCAACGAATCGAGTTATGTTAAGTTGTGTGTAACCCACCGGTAACATACCATTAGTTACAGTTTCAGTTAGGTCGACGTGAAATTTCCCGGGGTTGCCGTAAGTCAAATTTTTTTTGTACCCATGTACCTTATTGTTTACATCTTTCAATGAAGTAATTGGCATATTATCACCAAATGATCAGAAATGACCTTAAACAAAGCTTGAATTTTATCATTCATTTCATGTCGTCAATGCTCAGGACTTCCAATGTCCAACAATTGAAAGTCGGAACTTCCGGAAATTTTCACCATAGTGCAAGCCCTGTATAATTATTAAATCAAGCTCATTATATATTGAGGTGTTAATGGAATATTTTTTCAGCGAGCTTCATGAGCCGGGCACAATGCACGTAAGATTAATATAATAAAAAGCATGCTTATAATATTTGGTTTGTGAGCTATACTCCATGGCCGGTATTCACAAAGCTTCGAAGGGAAATCTTATCTTAAATTGTACCTAAATGAAAGGTTAAAACAATTTTTCTATGTTAGATTTCTTTGATATCGGTTTAGTAACTTTACAAAATCATTAAATACTAATTCTAACATGATACTCGCTGATTTTTCTATAGAGAAAGAACACAATTATTGTTGTTAAACTACCCAATAAAAACGCAAAAAGTAGTTCCGACTCTAAGCGGAGCAACGTAAAATGTAGTTCTCATTACAGTTGCAAAAATATTTGTCAGATCATGTTAGAATCGAAATAATTTTCGCATTATCGTTGCTAATCGGCCGATAAACAACTCTTTGTCGCTCTGATGCGTTGCTATTAAACCAAAGACACCATATGGCTGTTAAATTGTTACGCATCAGAACTCCAAATCGTTGTTTATTGGCCGATAAACAACGATAAATCGAAAATTATTTCTTAAACATCTAAGCAAAGACCTATACTAGTATACATTAAACAGCGACAGAATTAAGGAAGTTTACGAAGTTAAGAAATGTACTCAAATTTTTCCTCAGGTAATTTTTGAATACGGTCCCAAGTATGCGTTTCCCACTCCACAGGGCTTTCATTAACTTTTGAAAGCTGGAAGTTTGAACTTCTTGGCCTCTGACTTTGGAAGTTTTGCGCATAATATTTGCAAGTTTTGACTGTATTGTGCTACATAAGTCCTGAGCATTTCAGATATGATATTAAGTACTGTTTAAAATTCAAGATGTTTTTTTGGCCAGTTCTTTTTCATCAAGTGTTTGTATGCCAATTTGTTCAGTGAAAGAGGAATAGTTACATTTAGATAAATAATAAATTACCTAATTTTTCTTCTAACCTATTCATCCTTACATGATGGAACTTCCATTGCTGAAATTTTGGAAGTTCTGCAACATCCATGGCTGCAATTTTGGAAGTCCTGTGACAAAAACTGGGAGTAAATTACACCCAAACTTCCGTTAATGCAAGCCCTGACTCCATATCGTTTCTTGAAACCTCCAGATAATACCGAACTATGATAGGATCAACTATAAAACATTAAATTAATTTTTAATAATTAACTAAACAATGGGTACGCAGTGTCGGTGTTGATTAAAACCAAGTCTCTAGGGGCCACCCTTACAAAAGGTTCCACGGTCATACGTCAAATACGGAATACCGATCAAAGAACCCAAAGGCCGAATAAAGAGGCAATTGAACATTGTATAGGGGATCTGGGATCAAAACTGGTACAAGGTGCTGCTCAAAAGGAGCAGGGTGGAAAATCGGCTAAATTTGCTAAATCCAAGGGTTATATATGTCTTATGCTTCTGATTAAAGTTTTTAAGCATAGTCTATTGATTTGTCATATTTGCAAAATATTAATTAAATTAGAAAAGATATTCACAATTCCTGTGTTGACCAGACCGGAGGGGCTGCAGGGGGAATCAAAAAGGAGCAGGGTGCAGCCCTCTGCTATTTCGCTCTTGATCTTTCAATTTCCCTAAATTAATATCAAGCTTTTAAAATGGTTATAATTTATATTAAATGATGTTTATTCAGAAACGAAGAAAATCAAACTCGACTCTATCGTAAATGGTCACAGCAGCGACGCAGTAAATAGCAACGGAAAACCGGAAGTGACGTCAGAGCCCGAGACTTCACCGAGTAATACGGATGTGGCGGAAATATTTCGATGCGCTACGTGTGGCGCCACCTTCGGGAATCTCGTGCATTTTATGGACCACAAGAACACGCTGTGCGATGCAGGTAAGGTCTTCATTCGACCACTTATGGCATCATTCTTTATATAATACATTTTTTTTAATAAAAGCCCAACAAAGCAATCCGTCATGTGTTTCGTACCGTTGCATCTATTTGTTTCTAAATAAACCCCGTGTACTTTAATAAATGGAGTTTCATGCAGTAACATTACTGTATCGCGGCGCACATTAAATATAGTACATAATTATGATATTAGTCTGTCTATCGAGCTTTTTAAACGTTCTTAAGTAGGTCAAAAAGAAAACAAAAACGATTGTTATTTATAAGCTTTGGTTTTCAATGGTTTAGGATTAGGGCTAAGATTTGGCCTAAGTATTCGTAGTCATTAGAACAACTTGCTAAGGGTAAACAGTTAATCAGGTGAGATGTAATTGCTAAAAATAGTTTGCAAGCGATACTTTTGTGAACAATTAAATTTTGATGAGGATGATGCGCGTCATCATCATCATCATCATAATTATCATCATCATCATCATCGTTATCGTCGTTAAATTATTATTGTTATTTTCATGTTCATGTATTTTACTTTAGTTAAGCGTTACATATGTTAATACGAAGCCAAGTTCAATAGAGTATATTCGCCATAAACCATGACATGAGCACTCTACTTCGTTAACTTAACAAGTATTACCCAACACGGATTTGTTTCTGAACCATATTCACAAGGCATCTTCTACATGTACCCTGCACGGTACCTTATAAAGAAATCTATCGATTTTCCTAGGAAATAATTCCCAGCGCTGCGAACAATATATAACACACGAGCCTGCCGATTCCTCTTATGGAAGTTTGTTCATTTTCTCTTCAATTACGCGCGTCCCCGCGGACTCTAGCATGCACCGAACAAGTCCCCTGTGGCCCATAACAAACATCTGAATTCGTGAAGCCGTTTTACATGACTTTGCCTGGTTGCCCGCAGAGACTGGTTATCGATTGTTGCCCGTCTGCAACTCGCAGAAGCAGTCATCCGGAGGGAACCAGCGTGAAGCTTAATGGGAATCGGGCTTCAAATAATGAACCCAGCGTGCTAGTCCATTAGTAAGAAGGAAGTTTCTAATGACGTTCTCACACTTGTATGTTCAATCCAAAGTTCTCAGATTTACTTAAAACGTTGAGCAGTTTCGAATGAAATGTATGGTATCCGATTCAAGTGTAATTTTTGAAAAGATATCGCGCCATGTTTATAAGCAAATTCGGCCGAAAAGTCAATATAACATACACGTCATATGGTTAATGTATTACGAGACTGCTATATGTCCACAGAAACACGCTGCTGTAAGTACGGACATAGCTAATAAATCAAACATTCCAGGGTTATTATTATGTGTACGATACAAAAAGGTTAAAAATCATTTGCAGCTTTGAATACTTTCGCATGTCAAAACAGATGTTCAACGTTTCTGTGTCGACCAGCCGAGAAGGGCTGCTTATTGGAACCAAACCGGAGCAGAGGCAGCCCCACATGCTTCTTCATTGAGGGAAAAATCCAGAGCAAAATAGCAGGGTGCTGCACCCTGCTCCTTGTTGTCCCCCAGCTGCCCCTCTGGGCTGGTCAACACACAAATGTTGAATATCTTCTAATTTTAATATATTTTTTGCAAATATTCAATGACAAATAATTCAACTGTTTTCAAAAACATTACTTAAAATCATTTAACTCGTGAAAACCCTGAATTCAGCAAATTACGAGAAAATGTCAAAAAACTGGTCCGGCTTTCCACCCTGCTCCTTTTTTGCAGCACCCTGTACTTTTTTTATCCTAGAACTTTCTCTAAATATGCTAAATCCACCTGATTTTATTAGTCCGATCCTTCTATTAAAGGTTTTTAAGCCTAGTCCATTAATTAATCATTTATTATTTGCATATATATATATTTTTATTTAAAAAATTATTCAACATTTTTGTGTTGACCAGCCCAGAGAGGCAGCAGGGGGGGGGGGGCAACAAAGGGCAGCGTGCAGCACCCTGATATTTCGCTCTAGATCTTTCCGTATACCTTCACACGTCAAATGGTATTCTACATTCCTGTGTTGACCAGCCCAGAAAGGCAACGTAGTGGAACCAAAATGGAGCAGGGACCGTCCCACATGCTACTCTACTTCGCTCTAATTATGTCACCCTGGGGCCTTCTTCAACTACCCACTTTAAGACTTAAGACCCAATACCAGTTTATTATTAAAACTGATATATTTTAAGAACACTGTTAATTTGAATTTTACTTCGTATTTAATTACTCAAATTTAAGTGTTCTTTATTCAGAATGATTTATTAATGAAATAAACGACATTGGTACGCGGCTTTGTTTGCGAAGGCACGAGTATTTTGTCCTGAGTCTAAGTCTATTTTTAGCTCACTTAAGCACAAATTTTACCCTCCGTGGGATATTGTTTAGTCTAGTTTTATTTTATGTACAAAATCCAGATTTTACCCTCTGTGGGATATTGTTTAGTACAGTTTTCCTGTCTATTGACAAACTTTTGTGATTTTAATAAATTTGAAGATGTTATTTTCTATAAATTTTCATTTAAAAAACATGATTATGATTAGTACAAAGCTAGTTATGGTTGTTATGACAAGTAGAATAAGTCATGTTAAAAACATTGTTTTTAGCTCACCTGAGCACGAAGTGCTCGTGAGCTATTGGTATAGGGCACCTCTCCGGCGTCGTCCGTCGTCCATCGTCCGTATGCTGTCAACAATTTGGGCCGTTATCGTGATAAAGACTACATATTTTACACAGTTTGTGTATGACCATGAAATCTCGGATTGGATTGTTATTGTGTCAGATCATACCAGTAACACCAGAGTTATTGACCCTTTTTCATGCCAAAAAAGTGCAAAAATGACCTATACCAACGTGTAGACTTTATTTTCCACCCAATCTTAACCGAACTTTCACAGTTTGTGTATAACCATCAGTTCTTAACAGACGCCAAAAATGGGCCAGATCGTATCGCAAACTTCAGAGTTATTGCCCTTTGTTTATTAAAAAAATATACAAGAATGGACATTATTCAAGATATAGACTTCATGTTTCATCGAATCTTCATCAGTCATGCACAGTTTGTCTATTATCATGAGATTACAGTTGAAGTTGAACATAATCAAAATCGGACCAGAAACACCAGAGTTATTGCCCTTTGTTTGTGAAAAAAATATGCAAAAATGGACATTATTCAGGATAGATACTTCATTTTTCATCCAATCTTCACAAATCGTGTACAGTTTGTCTATGAACGTAAGACTTCAGGTGAAGTTGAATATAGGCATGATCGGGCCAGAAACAGCAGAGTTATTAACTTACACAGTTTGCCCATGACCATAAAAATTGATTGATAAAATTTGATTTCCAACAGTTGCAAGACTTGCATGCAGTTATTTGTACATGCAACATTGATGTCTTCAGAGCCTGCATTAACATCATTTATCATCATTGGACAGATAATTATCAAAGAAAAAGAAAAACTTTACCTTATAGCACAGCTATCGCAATTATCGCATTGCAACTAGTTCTCCAAAACTGTTTGCGAAAAAGACATCAAAATATGCTGTTTCTGCATTTTCCAGAATTGTCAATGACTAAATGAAAAAGGGTCAGGTAAGAATATGGAGAACAATGATTTGAGACCCATTAGCAAAAAAAACGCACATCCACTACCCAACTCATACGTTAGTTAGCCCATTGCAACTGATGTTTTAAATCAAAATTGATCCTATCCCCCTCTGCGTATTGTTCAGATACCTTAATTTTCAAACCTGTCGCAACAGTATGGTCTTCATCTGTACCAGTTCTCAGGTGAGCGCGTTGGGCCATCATGGCCATCTTGTTTTATTCTGTAGTTAAATAATTGGTTGGTGAATACGGGTCCATGTGTCTCTTCTTGTGACGTACTTCTATTTATAGAAAGAGTTCGCTTAAAATGTTCTGGCGACCGTCATCCGGTCCGAATACTCTTGTGGAGTATAACGTCATGCGGCAAAACAAAACCAACTGAGTTGTTCGAGGACAACGTTTTAAATATTTTTTCTCACACAATTTATATGTCAGTAACATTCTACACTGGTCTTGATCTTATTACGGTGCCCAAATCGCATTCATGTAAATCGGAGGGTGTGAAGAAGAGGAAACTTTCGTACCTTTTGCTATACTGGTTTCTGTGAGCGAGAGGATATAATTAAGAGATAATGTTGATGTATCGTTGTTTATCGACTACTTAACAACGGTCTGTAGTTCTTATGCGTAGGACTAAAACCCCGAGGATGTTAGCCCGAGCGGTTTAATAACCGTGCATCAGAACGAAAGTTGTTTATTTTGAGATAAACAACGATGCGAAAATTAGTTCGATTCAAACTTGACTTTACCAAAAAATTATGAAATAAGAATGTATGCACCTATCAATATTTTCCACCAGATCGGGAGCGGTGGGCTTATACGGGATTTTAGACTGAAAGCGATTTCCGACAGGCCGGAATTTAATACGCCGAATGATTCCGGGTTCCGGGTAATAGACTTTGGTCGGAATTTAGATCCCGGAAATATTGGGCCCCTGGCCATTTGATACACCAGGCATCTCCCACTGTGGGGATTTAGACAACAATGTTTGGCTCTAGGGTGGGAAATTAGACCTCCAAAATTAAATAAGTCGAAATCCCCTGGTTCAGCCCGCCGCTCCCCCCTGGGGGTAAATATTAATAGGTGCATTGCAGTTACGGACTATTTTCGCGTTGTTGTGTTTGCGGGTTTTTCATATTTTCGGACGCACAAGTATTAGTTAAGATATCCTTTACCTTATATTGTATGTTCTAAATAAACCACGTTCTACCACGGCACGCGGCTAGTGGTCCATAAATAAAGAAGGATAATAACTGTGGGTTATTCTGCAACAAATTATGGGCGGAGCTTAATGTTTTGAAAATAGATCCGGAAATTCAAAGAAATTGTTCCGTAAAATGCACGTGCTTAAACGCGCGATAGCAAATTGTGTCAAACAAATCATTTTTGCATTATGTAGCGCAATTAAACCACACTATACTACATATTTTATACTTAAGTTCACAAAAACGTTTACGTTTTGTTACTATGTTTTTAATTTGCGCATTTTGGCATGATATTTTCACTGTATTATATCGATAAGAATGACGTCATTCGCTCAATGTTTATCAATAAAGCTGACGTCATTTTGAATTGTTATGATTTATTGACGTCACAGAAACGCACGTGTGAATGCACTTCTCGGAAAATGGGCGGCGTATAGATGAATATAGTTCTCATTCATAACCTCTAAAAATACGAATTTTATATAATATGTTGTTAGAATCGAAATAATTGACGGGTAACAGTTTGTTATTGCGTTAATAACCAACGGTTTTTCGTTCCGATGCTTGTTATCAAACCACTCGGGCTACCGCCCTCGTGGTTTAATTCCTACGCATCGGAACTCCAAACCGTTGGTTATTACCGCAATAACCAACAGTTACCCGTCAATTATTTGTTCATTCTGCCACGGCACGCGGCTAGTGGTGCATAGATAAAGAAGGAAAATAACTGTGGGTTATTCTGCAACAAATAATTGGAGGAGCTTAATGTTTTGCAAATAGTTCCGGAAATTCGTAGAAATTTTTGCTAAAATGCACGAGCTTAAACGCGCGATAGAAAATTGTGACAAACAAATCATTTTCTGCATGTTGTAGCACAATAAAACCACACGTGTACTACACATTTTATATTTAAGTTCACAAAAACATTTACGTTTCGTTAATCTGCTTTTAATTTGCGCTTTTTAACATCATATTTTCACTGTATTATATCGATAAGTACGACGTCATTCGCTCAATGTTTATCAATAAAGCTGACGTCATTTTGAATTGTTATGATTTATTGACGTCACTAAGACGCACGTGTGAATTCTCTTCTCGGAAAAAGGGCGGAGTATAGATAAATATAGTTCTCATTCATAACCTTTAAAAATACGAATTTTATATAAGATCGTGTTAGAATCGAAATAATTAACGGGTAACAGTTTGTTATTGCGGTAATAACCAACGGTTTGTCGTTCGATGCTTGTTATCAAACCACTCGGGCTACCGCCCTCGTGGTTTAATTCCTACACATCGGAACTCCAAACAGTTGGTTATTACCGCAATAACTAACAGTTACCCGTCAAATATTTCTTAAATAAACCATACACCAATGGAAATTCAACAGATTCGCATGATACGTATAGGATTTTTTTTTTCGGGTCATATAATCGTATATTTGTTGTATTATCATTGTTTATCTGTAAATAAAGAACGATTTGTCGTGCTGATGCTAAAGCACTTGTGGTAAATTCCTTCGCATTGGACCTGTTAATCGTTGTTTATTAGCCGATAGCAACTTGCAATCGAACAAATTACTTATGTAATCGTTTATTGATAAAAAAACACACAGTTGTCCATAAACGAAAAGACATTTTTTTTATAAATTAAACAATTAACGCTGAAACTGATTTGTATTTATTTGGATTTTTATATTCGATGGAGAATGTATATACAACATGTATATAATTAGTTAGTACATTTTTAAACAAAAAATTAGTTAAAACGGTATCACTAAATAGGAAGCTGAATGGCTTTAATGCGTGGTATAGTTTAGCGTATGTTTTTTTCTAGGATACAATAATAAAATGATAAACGTTGCATTATTTTTTTTAGAAAATAATATATTGTGTCGTAAAATTAAAAAATCAATCTGTTACAAGTCATTATATTCATAACGAAATTGTTTTCTGCCGTGACATATAATATATATCTTGTATTTTGTACATGCAGTTGAAATAACATATATATGCAGAAAGTCCAAAAAATGAACGTGTACATGCACATGTATGTATTTTAGAACTACATCATGAATGTACACATGCTTCTCGTGGACAAGTATTTTTGTGAACAATACAATCCTCGTGCAAGGGTCTATCTTTTGCACTTGGACGGGTCTGAAATCAATTTGGAAAGACCCGACCACGTGCAAAAACATAGACCCGCGCACGAGGATTGTATTGTTCTCACAGGTCGTTCCGAAAAATATAGACCCGAACGAAACAAAGAAGTGGGTATGTTAAAATTGAAATAGCAAACTGAAACGTCATAGAGCATTTATTCGCGATTTCAAGAGAGTTTAACTTTATACGGCAGCTAGTAAATCCGCTAATTGCTTCAAAAGCAATCTACAATGGAATTATTTTGCATAACAGTGTATGCCTTTTCTAATTATCCCTAACCATGATCATTACATGGATCTCCACGTGGAAATGGATAAATCACTGTCACAAAGGCGGTGTTCGGTTTCCAATACATCTGCAGCGATCGGCAATTCCCGGGGGTCGTATAAAATAACCAGCGATGGGTTTTCTAAACATGGACTGATTACGGCAATAAATTAACTGAGGGATTTCCAGAGGAAGTAGCGTCCTAGAGGGCGCTCCGTAATACAAAATGACGAGCTCCCTCGAGGGTCGCCGCAGCCTACGTGTAATTTGGTACCGCTGATTCGTGCACCGAACGTCTTCTGTTATATCGCAATTATTGAGTACCGGTACTGTATCGCTCTGCCTAGCTCTCTTATGTTTGTTGTATGTTTGTCGCAAAGCGATCACATTGGTCTCAAAGCTATGTGACTTACGCAGGTATTCATTAATCACAGTCCTTGGTAGTTTTGATCTATACATATATGTATTATCGAACGGTTAGAACAACAATTAAAACTGACTCGATAATCTTAAGATACAATATTTAAAATTCAATTCTTGTGACACGTTCAATCATACGAACAATAAAAAATAATCTAAAATACATATGCCATCACGAACACCTTACATCTAAAGCCATATGAATTTCAGGATAAACTAAGTTAGTTAAAGTGTCTTAAGCAATTACAGTTGTTTTGAATAAAAAAAACTATTGGAATTATCTTGTTTAAGTTTGCATCAAAGAACACGTGGTCAAGATTGTGAAGCACTTACAAAATATATTATGAAAATGGAAATGAATGCATTAAAATAGATGGTGTGGAAAATAAAATAATAGTAGCAACCACCAGAAAGAGCTATCTATAGACATTTTCACGCATGTCAATCCTATATGAAAATTAATGCAGTGTATATAGAGGATATTTGTTTAGTGCAGTGTAAGATCGCATTTTGTTTCATGTGTGGCCATAGAAACAATATTTTCACGAGTGGCGCGACGTCATCACCAAGTTTTCGTGCGTTCGCCAAAGACGATGGCTGAAGAAATTCACCGTTTGGATGATATTACGCATCCTTTTCGGACCACAATTTAAACAATTGACCTAACGGCGAGATTTGATTGACATGTACGTGTGTTTAGCCATTCAGAAAGCTAGAATTTAATTGTTTGACGGACATGACTCGTAAAACATTTGTATACTGTCAACGAGGCTTGTCGGAGTTCGACCTAAGTAGGCGTGGTTATAATTCCCATAGCGTAACGTCAATTGTATGACTACGATGGGTAGTTTTACAAGGAATTGCATGCGTCTCTATTACAAATAACTATTTTAGGTAGTTGTGAGCGATTCAGTTAAACGAGAAATGTCACGTGACGTTTTGTTACTACGCACTTAACTAATCGGACGACCCTTGCCTACGCAAGCGATTGCCTTTTCTAAACGCATCGAATTTCTTTGCATCAACAGACTTTCATTTGAAATTCAAATTGATGAAAGCCCATATCGGATTTAAAACGTCAAAATTGCATCATTAGCGCTATTCCGCGGAGAGGCCACTGTAATTTCCCGGGAGCCAATCTTGTAGTTTAGCGGCCCCTAGAGTTGGTGTAGCTCATCTTAAATGGTATTACATTTGTTTGTTTCTAATTTGAAACTGACGTTGTTGGGTACAAAAATTAATCATATTTGATGAAATCCGCTCGAAACTGATTTGCGGTGAATAAGACTACCTCATATGACTGGTGATCTTGTAACTTAAACTGATACATATAATCTTTACAATCGTCATCGTCGTGGTCGTAATCCCCTACCTCTTCCGCGTCCTCGACCTCCTCAAGGTCCTCCTCCTCCTCATCATTATCATCGTTGTCGTCGTCGTTAGCTTCCCCTCATCGTCATAATAATCATCATCATCATCATCATCGTCATCATCATCATCGTCGTCGTTGTCCTCGTCATCATCATCATCGTCATCAACAACAACAACAACAACAGCAACATGATTATGATAATCTTTTTCATCATTGAATTCTTTTCCTTTGTCCACCTCCTCTTCTTCATCACCAAACTGATCATTATTGAATTATTGTCATTATCTAGTCTCTGTTTAATGATGACGATTGAGCATTTGAAAATTTGAAGGTCATTCTCGCATACAATGCGATTTTTCAGCTATGGAAGTAAAGGTCGAACGAGATGGAAGCTGCACGCCCCGGTCTGTAGATTCCCAGGATTCCACTTCCGGTTTATCTTTGACGTCATTGACAGAATTTCCCGGGGACCAGGTATGGCGCGATAATTTTACATCTACATAATAATAAGGACCACTGAACATGTTACAAAACGGTCGTTTTATTATTACGGAATCAAACTTAAAAAAAATACATGCTTAACACCGTTTCTTTAGCGTTTTACATGTACATTAAGCGCATTTAATGCACACTATCGCGTCTTTAATTTTCTTATAGCTTAAGGTCGCTTTATTTGTTTTCGCGTACATACGATAATAAGGACTTGTATGAATACTTGTATCTTGAAGAAATCAATCTTGAAGTTATCAGCCCAATCGTTTTGATTCAACTTATAGTTCCCTGACATCTTACATGTGAAACAAGTGGTATCTCAGTGAAATATAATTTGTAGAACCTGTAAATGTCCACCTGACAAATTTAGCATCGGTTTTAGGCGAACGACAACGGCCCGCCATTCAAGTGCGGAAAATGTCCACGTGTATTCAAAGCGAGGCACACGCGGGATCGGCATCTCAAATTGCACGAGGAAGAAAAGTGTACGCGGTGTGACGCAGTTTTCTCGAGGTAAGCATGGTTAGTCAGTGACGCAGGGCCGGAAAAAATGACATCATTATTATTACTAGTCTTGCACTTTGTTTTCTATATTTATTTTTTGTAGTTTTCTCGAGGTAAGCATGGTTAGTAAGTGACGCAGTGCCGGAAAATGACAATATTATACATTATTACAAAAATCCATTATTACTAGTATTGCACTTTGTTTTCTGGATTTTTTTTTAGCTCACCTGAGCATGAAGTGCTCGTTGGTATAGGGGACCTGTCCTGCGTCGTCCGTCGTCCGTGTGCCGTCAACAATATGTTTCGTTCTCACGACAGAGACTTCACTATTTATCCAATCTTAACTAAACTTGCACAGTTTGTTTATGATTTTATTGGGCCAGAACGCACCAGTAACACTAGAGTCATTGCCTCTTTTTCATGTAAAAAATTGCAAAAAAGCCTTTTCCAACATTTAGACTTTATTGTCCATCCAATCTTGACCAAACTTTCACTGTTTGTGTATGACCATCAGTTCTCATCAGAAACAAACATTGGAGTTATTGCCCTTTGTTTGTGAAAAAAAACAACACAAATGGACATTATTCAAGATAGAGATTTCATTTTTCATCCAATCTTGACCAATCGTGTACAACTTGTCTATGGCCATGATATCTCAAATGAAGTAGGACATTAGCAAGATCGGAACAGAAACACCAGTTATTGCCCCTTGTGTGTGGAAAAAACATCCATACAATTGGCTTGCATATGCTATTTTGTATTCAATGTTGACCAAACTTGCACAGCTTGTGTTTGACCATAAGTGTGACCAGTTAGGATTCATTGGTAATAGACCAGATTGCACCTGAAACACTAGAGTTATTGCCCCTTATTCATTACGAATCAATGCAAAAATGCCTTTGTTTTTAGCTCACCTGAGCACAAAGTTGTCCGTCGTGCGTGTGTGTGTGCGTGCGTCGTCCAATTTTCATTCAAACAACATCTCCTCCTAAACCGCTTGGTAGATTTTCACCAAACATCACAGGAATGATCCTTGGGTGGACCTCTTTCAAAGTTGTTTAAATCTTTCCGGTCCGCTGCATATGTAGGTCACCAGAGCTAAAAATAGATTTAAAAAGTGAAAACTATAAAATCTTCTCCTACGAAACCGCAAGGCTCAGGGCTTTCATATTTGATGTGTGACAACCTCTAGTGGTCCTCTACTAAGATTGTTCAAATGATGCCCCTGGGGTCAAAACTGGCCACGCCCCAGGGGTCACATGGTTTATATAGACTTATATAGCAAAATAACTTTTAAAATCTTCTGCTCTGAAACCGCAAGGCTAAGAGTTTTCATATTTGGTATGTAACATTGTATAGTGGTCCTCTACTAAGATTGTTCAAATGATGCTCCTGGGGTCAAAACTGGCCACACCCCAGGGGTCGCATGGTTTATATAGACTTAAATAGCAAAATGACTTTAAAAATCTTCTCCTGAATGCGCCAGGCCCAGAGGTTTCATATTTGGTATGTAGTATTGCATAGTGGTCCTCTACAAAGAGTGTTGAAATGACGCCCCTGGGGTCAAAACTGGCCACAATCCGGTGGTCACGTGGTTTATACAGACTTAAATAGCCAAATGACTTTAAAAATCTTCTCCTCTGAAACTACAAGGCCTAGAGGTTTTATATTCGGTTGGTAACATTGTATAATGGTCCTCTACAAAGATTGCTTAAATGATGCCCCTGGGGTCAACATCGGCCACACCCCGGGGGTGACATGGTTTATATAGACTTAAATAGGAAAATGACTTTAAAAATCTTCTCCTCTGAAAGCGAAAGGCCCAGAGATTTTATATTTGGTATGTAACATTGTATAGTGGTCCTCTACAAAGATTTTTCAAATTATGCCACTGGGGTCAAAACTGACTCCACCCCGGGGGTCACATTGTTTATACTGCAGCACTATAATTTCAATAAGCCTCCAACACTCAAAAATCAAAACAGCAGACGACATTCCAGCCAGGTGTATACAGTGTGCTATTTTTAGATCTTATCAAACCACCTAGCCACTTACACAGTGTTGTGCTTTAGAGAATCGTTGGAGATGACCATTGAAATGCATAGAAAATGTTACCCACCAGCATGGTCAATCATCTTGTTGTGTAAGTAAATTAGCTGGATGTAATGTTTAGGCAATGTGTAAGAAATGTAGTCAATCAGTCTTAGTATATAAGACCGTCTTATATCATATATTTTCACTTCAGATCTGCTACATTGAATTTGTTTAAAGGAAAAGTGTATATTTCTAATTTAATAATGAAATGCCAAATATGAAATGATAGCATTAGATCTATAAGTAGTCTAACTTAGGTGGAACTGCACAATTTTTTGTAAGACAAAACGATGCAGCAATTGAGTCTGTGGCTCTGACACTGCAGTCTGTTTCACCAGCATGTACAGAAACACGTAGCATAGAGCCTAAAGTCTAGTCATCTACTTTAAACCTTTCATTTGTACAGTTTAATTAAATGTGTGCAGCACACAAAAACTACACACAGATCATGTCTCTCCAACAAAGTTCTTAATGCTTCGTTGGCAGCCTCAAACCAAGGACCTCTTCTCAGAAGAACAACTTTTTCGTACCAGATATTGGACAGGGCTTTCATATTTGATATGTGACATCCTCTAGTGGTCCTCTACTAAGATTGTTCAAATGATACCCATGGGTTCAAAACTGGCCACGCCCCAGGGGTCACATGGTTTATATAGACTTATATATGAAAATGACTTTTAAAATCTTCTCCTCTGAAACCGCAAGGCCCAGAGGTTTCATATTTGGTGTATAACATTATACAGTGGTTTTCTACAAAGATTGTTCAATTGATGCCCCTGGGGTCAACACTGTCCACACCCCAGGGATCACATGGTTAATATAAATGTAAATAGCAAAATGACTTTAAAAAACTTCTCCTCTGAAACCACTAGGCACAGAGGTTTCATATTTGGTTGGAAACATTGTATAAAGATTGTTCAAATGATGCCCCTGGGGTCAAAACTGGGCACACCCTAGGGGTCACCAGGTTTATATGGACTTAAATAGCAAAATGGCTTTAAAAATATTCTCCTCTGAAACTGCAAGGCCCAGAGGTTTCATATTTGGTATGTAACATTGTATTGTGGTCCTCCACAAAGACTGCTCAAATGATGCCCTGGGGTCAAAACTGGCCACACCCCAGGGCTCACATGGTTGATATGGACTTAAATAGCAAGATGACTTTAAAAATCTTCTCCTCTGAAACTGCAAGGCCTAGAGGTTTCATATGTGACATTTTATAGTGGTCCTATGAAAAGATGGTTCAAATGATGTCCCATTGGTCAAAACTGGCCCTGCCCTGGGGGTCACATTGTTTATATTGACTTAAATAGCCAAATGACTTTAAAATCTCCTGAAACCGCAGTTTTTTCGTATTTGATATGTAACATTGTATAGTGGTCCTCTAGAAAGATTGTTCAAATTATGCCCCTGGGGTTAAAAGTGGCCATGTCCCGGGGCGTCACATGATTTATATAGACTTATATGGCAAGTGGGCCTTAAAAATCTTCCTTGTTAAAACCGTAAGGCCCATAGGTTTTATATTTTGCGTGAAACATTGTGGAGTGGTCCTTTACAAAGATTGTTCAAATGTTGTCCCTGGGGTAAAAGTTGGCCACCCCTTGGGGGTCACATGGTTTATATACATTTAAATAGCAAAAAGACTTGAAAAATCTCCTCCGAAACCGCAAGGCCCAGTGGAATCATATTGGGTATGTAACATGGAAAAGTGGTCCACTACAAATATTGTTCAAATTATGCCCCTGGGGTACAAGGTGGCCATGCCCTGTGGGTCACATGGTTTATATAGACTAAAACATTATCTGAAATTGCAAGGCCTAGATCTTTATACTCAGGTAAGGCGTTTAGTGCCATTTTTCCCTCTTGTTATTAGCCATTATGCCTTAAACTCAGGTGAGCGACCTAGGGCCATCATGGCCCTCATGTCTTAAAAACATACTTCATTTTCATCCAATCTCGACCCAACTTCTACAGTTAATGTATGATCATAAGATCTCAATAGAAGCCAAAACTGGACTTGATTGTGCCACAAACACCAGAGGTGTTACCCTTTGGTTTGAAAAAAAATGCAATACAATGAATTTATGTGGGATAGAGACTCTATTTTCATCCTAATCTTAACCAAACTTCCACAGTTTGTGTTTGGCCATATGGTCTAAGCATAAGCCAAACATTGGCCAGATTGGACCACAAACACCAGAGTTATAGCCCTGTCTATATTTAAGAAAATACAAAAATTTAATTTGCAGGATTGAGATTTCATTTTTCATCCAGTGGTGACAGCGAGCCGGTGAGCATGCATGCACTGTTACCATTTTGTTCATGCAAAATAAATGACTTTATAGACCTTGGTAACAAGCCAGATACTATCACAGAGTTTTGCATTTACATGTCAGAGCCAATTAAAGACTTAATTAAGCTTGCTTTTCTGGGTTGAAAACGGATAACATTGGATTTCCAACAAATGAAAACCTTGCATGCAGCTATCAGTACATGCAATGTTGATGGCTTCAGAGCCTGCATTAGCATCATTTGTCATCATTGGACAAAACATTATTAAAGAAAGGGCAAACCTTGACCTCATAGCTCAGCCATCGCAATTATCACATTACAACTGGTTCTCCAAAACAACCGCTAACAGACACCAAAACCTACTGTTTCTGAATTTTCCAGAACTGTCAATGACTTAATAAAAAACGGTCAGAAAATAATATCGATAAAAATTATCTGAGAATCATAGACTGTTCACCCACCTCCACTATCCAACGCGTACTTGAGTTAGCCTATTGCACTGACCGATCCTAACCCCCTCTGCTGATACATTGTGTATTCTTCAGATACCTTAATGTTCAAACCTGTCACAACAGTATGGTCTTCATCTTTGCCAGTACTCCAGTGAGCGCTTTGGGCCATCATGTCCCTCTTGTTATTTTTTTGTTGTTGCTGTTTTTGTTGCTTTTTAATGTAAACGGTTATCACATTTCTGATGCTTTGCTTATAAATTATAATAAACTTCGATGAAATTTAATCTCTCTGCACAAACATTACCGTTTTGTACAGAAAAAACAAACAAAATAATTATATATCTGTGAATTATTTCACAGTGTACATAAGGCGTTTTGCATGATTACATGATTTTCCCTTTCCAGTTCCACATGGGCTTTTTCATTTGCATTAATCAGGCATCTTTGCCGTTTCAGTTTAATTGACAATTAAGAATTAGATTTAATTATAAATTCTAGAAAAAATCTCTCGGCTTAACGTAGTCGCGAATATGTGGAAATTTCGTTATCAGGCTGTGAGAAAATTAAAAAAACCAGCGACATAAGTCTAGAACAAACAACACTTACCGACCTATAAGCGAGTCGACTAATAAGCGAGGGAATATTTTGTCCATATCTGCGTTAACAATGTCGCTAGGCGAGAGTTTGTTGATTTTTGGTTTCTTGGATCCGCTGATCCACAAACAATAAAAACTGAAACAAAACCAATATTGTGATAATATTTTTTTTAAACAATTCATTTATTTCCAGTGATGCCTTATTACTTATGGATATTAAAAGAATTTTCAACTCACAGATATGATGTAAAACACAGTGAAACATATTACTTCCACTTATATCATGTTGTCATTGTATGCATGTTTATTCATACAATGGTTACATTGGTTTACTGTTGTTATTGTCGTGTTTATTGCGCAAAGAATTGATTATTTTTTATTTCCGCCACTAGCCTAAACAGTTTTCCAGAAATGTCCGAGAAACTAAAAATAAAAAAATCTCTTGCCTTAGCAGCGTGCTTTTCTGATCTGTAGTCTGCTGTTGAGATTATTACGATTCCCGGGGGAGGTAACGTAATATCTCGCTCGTCATAAATTCTCCTGTACGTCTATCCGGACACGTCTGAGAATTCGGATATTTCTTGAAAATGTTACTTCTTTGATTTCCCGTGAGAGGAAGTGGATTTTAATGTCCCTCTCGCGATACAATTGCATCAACTGATTATAGATCCGTATTCACTTTCAAATGAAATTATTACAACGAAAACGTGACTTACAGTTTTTATGGACGTATATTTCATCGGCTTGTCGACACGAAGACTTATTGAGGCGCTTGCAGTTGGCCCTTGTTGTGGGAATTATCATGTTCCTGGGTAATTGGCTCAAAAGATTTGCGGTACTTTAACAATTGCTCTCCGTGAATTATCATTACTGGATTTATATCTTGTAACATCTTTTAAACGAATTGGGAAATCATGCGAATCAGTCGGTGAGCGGTAAAAATTGTGTTTTATGGAAATCACAAATATATCGTTATCGGCAAGGGGATCGTTGTAGCTTGTCTATGGAAGATTTATTTCGAGGGAAATGGTCATTTTACCAACGTAGTTCAATAGATTCCACTATTACATGGCGTCGGAATGGTATGTGAAATGGGGTACACGCGTCGCTTGATATTTAAAGTGAAATTTAGCGCATTACACATGTATTCGGTTGGAAACCTTTTTGATTTGTGTGGCAAGGTTGACGACTGGCAATATCAAAGTGTTTTGTCAAAAATTAAATGTATTCGGTTTGTAATGAATTGTATTTAATGCGACTACTATAATAGTGATATTGAAATGGCAATTTAGCACAATCGTATATTTATCACGTATGACGCTAATATTGATTATTAGTTCCGAGGTTTTCATTATTTCATTAATAATTTGTTCACGTTTCCACTTTAATTTACTTTAACTACATACGGTTTTGTATTTATTACGCAGTTCGAATGTACGCTTTGACTTGCTCATTGGGACCAATGCCTAAGAAATCATCGCAGCACAACTAAACAATCTGTTTAAACAATATAGAAAATGGCATCCAATTTCACAGCATTTAACAGCAAAAGCACTCCCGAATTTGATCCATTCGAATATTCCCCACTCGATACTGTTAGCGTTGCGCGCGCATCCTCTGGGACTGGATTCTGTTTTGGTGAACATTAGTTAATGGTTTACGAGAATTACTTGCCAACTAGTCATAAATTGTCAGCGTAGAACTGCATAATGGCGGTATTTCGAGATGTCCAGGCTCAGCCGTCTCCCAAGGGGATCGGTCCTTTTTGTATACGCATTAGCTGATGATTTACGTGCAAGCCTTGGGATGGACGAAATGTGAAAGTACAAAACGGTGTAAGGGATACTTTATGACAAGCCGGCAGTAAATGTGGTTCTATATACATTTGATAGTTGGTTACGTATTTATGTTCGTCTTTGAACTGAAAACATATCTATTTTAAAATACATGTAGTATAATAATCATAAACCATCTAAAAGGTCGACCATGGTCTGACAATCATAATTATACGCATAACGACCTTTCTTTAACATGACTGCAAGTCTTCAAGCCTAACTTCAACTTGAAGCTAACGTTAACGCTCTTGCTCGTCATAAGGCCTTAGTTCATCATTATTGCACGTGTAAACATATGACTTCATCATAATAGCACGTTTTAAGACATAACTTCCTCGTGATATCATGTCTTTAGACATAACTTCATCATAAAAGCATATCATAAGGGTCAAATTTATCATAATATCACGTCTTAAGATGTAACGTAATGATCATTGCATGTTTAAAGATCTCACTCCATTGGTTTACTTACGAGAACTACTGGTAGTGGTTGCAAGTACATTTAGCCATGCCAATATAATGAGAGTCGGTAAGAAAGTACATTTCAGAAAACCGAATAAGCCTTTCGTAAACTCAAGTTTTATACTAGAAATATATATCACAGGTTCTCATTAGCCAACAACTACACTTTTTGATGGACAATTTGAATAGCCTCTTTATTTAATCACTGTCAGAATCGAACTCTTATTATATTAACGATGAATAAGGAACTTCTTAGGAAACGGTCTTTAGTAATTTAGAACTTTTATCGTTATTTTAGCCCTTTACATACATTTACAGCTCTATATTTATTATTTAAAGCAAGTATTATTTATTATCTTTTTAATCAATAAAATATGAGGCAATCTTAACTATGGTGAAATTGGCATATTTTGGTCATCAGATCACACAGTTCTCAATGGGCTCCTGGGTCGTTCGCAGTCCCTCTGCCCTGTTGACCGTCTGCACAATAGATGCGAGTACTGTTATTGTCATTCTGTAATTTTTCTATCAATCCGGACCTCATCCTTTAGCGAATTGGCTCTGATGTATAAGAGGTTTCGAGCTTAATACCAACCTGACCTGTTTTGCAAGATTAGAGTGACGATTTTGATGATGAAGGTTACTATGCCACCCCGTACTGAACAGGAGTTGTAAAAAGTCGAGCTGAACCTTATTTGGACACTGAAAAAAATGACAAAAAAAACGACCGCTGTTCTATTTATTTCGTTTCAGGGAGGAGGATCTAATGGTTCACATGAAGTCGCATGACTCACAAGAAGTCTTCAGTTGTCAAATTTGCGATCTCGAGTACCCTACAATGGCCGCCCTTATGTCGCACCAGAACGCACACAAACCCAGATCCGTTCGCCAACAGCGGGACGTCAACGCTTGTGGAACGTGTATAGAATGCGGGGACGCGTTTTTCTATTCCGTGGATAGAGAGAACCATGCTTGCGGAAGTAAGGCGTTCCAGTGTAAACACTGCTCGGCAATCTGCGTTGGACCAACAGCACTGGCGCTTCACATGGAGCATGCGCATTCAGCTTCCGGTTCTGACCACAATAGATGTCCGCTTTGTTTCAAGTATTTCCTGAGTGTAGATGAACTGGTGGCCCACATGAAAAGTCACGATTCACAGTCGAACGGTATTGACTTCAATGACATCAAAATAGACGGCATTGAATTTAAAGGATCCGATTACGGAACCAGTGTATTGGCGTCCGTAAATGGAATGTGCGTAACGGATATTCTCATATGTCCATATTGTTTCCGGGACGATTTTGACACACTGGAAGGCTTGGAATTGCACATGCAAAGCGTTCACTCCGTCAAACCCACGGAGGTCTACACGTGTAATTACTGCAATGCCCCGTACAAGAACTTGTACAGTCTGCATGAACACATGAGAGCGATACACCAGAACAAACCGAGCATGGGCATCAAGTATCCGTGCATCTTGTGCGGCAAAGAGTTTTCGAGCATAGAATCTCTCCAAGAACACAAAAAGCGTCACCACCATAAACAAAAACACTCGGACAACGTATATACATGTGGCTTCTGTACGCTCCTATTTGTAAGCCCATCGGCGTTGAACGAGCATATCACAAATACTCACGCGGACCTAGTGAGGCGATGTGAAGAACGAAATAACGGTAAAAGTCCCGGGCTATCAGCAAACGCAGCCCGTATTTCAGTCCCTCTGTCCCGATCTAAAGACACGCTGCCAACATATCCTGAAAACCATACAATAATAAATGTGCCCAAACCCTCCCAAATATTACGACATCTGAGATCACCCGCTCAGAAACTTGCTAGCCCAACAAGCACTATTCACCACTGCGGCACTTTGCCTAGCAACCAGTCGAAAACGTCCCCAAATCGACCACCTTCCGTTGGTGTTAGGAAAGGGGAGAGCACTCCAAGAACTGAAGGGATGAAATGTGACCAGTGCAATGCGACGTTTACCGACCCTGACATATTCGAAACGCATATGAAACTGCACACTGAGTCGATGATTGGTCAGCTGACATGTCGACAATGTTCAAAGGTAAAACTAATATTACCACTACTACTACTACTACTACTACTACTACTACTACTACTACTACTACTACCACGTCTGCTACTACAACTACTACTACTACTTCTGATACTACAACTACTGCTGCTGCTGCTGCTACTACTACTACTACTACTACTACTACTACTACTAATACTAGTACTACTACTACTACTACTACTACTGCTGCTACTACTTTTACTACTACTACTACTTCTACTACAACAACAACTGCTGCTGCTGCTGCTGCTGCTACTACTACTACTACTACTACTACTACTACTTAATACTACTGCGACTACTAACATTATTATGGAATACACTTATTCAATATTACATTACATGAATCTATCTGCCACTAGTATATGTCGTTTCAAATTTCATTAGTCTGACACTTCAATACAGTCCACTTATTTGAGCGAACGTCAGGATTTTTTTTGGTTTGATAAATTGAAATATACATCATTTTTCCTTTAGCTGTTCGCGACTGAAGAACAGCTGGAGAACCACCTGTCGCTGCACTTCCTGTCGCCGATGAGCGAGTACGGCTGCAAGAGCTGTTACAAGATGTTCGACAAACCCGACGAGCTACAGAAGCATCTGATGGACATTCACGCCATTCACCTTTATCAGTGCTCCCTTTGTAAGGATATCTACGATTCCAAAGTCAATATCCAGGTAAGTAAAACGTCTGTACCGGTGTTTCATTTGGGAAGACACCTGCAACTTTAAAGTCAATGTGCAAGTAAGGCAATCGTCTCTGAAATTGCTCCAACAAGACGTGTCTGATTTGCTTTTTACGGTATATCTCCATCTACATTTGAATGTCAGTGCTATTCTTAATGCAGCCATGTTTACACGTGGTGCCTGATTTTCTTTTTAAGTCACTGTTCATGTACATTTGTAACGTTATTTCAATTCTCTTCTAAATACATCGATGTTTACAATACCGTTAACGAAAAAATACACCAATATGAGAAAATCCGACCAATTATATCAACCTATTGTCCATTATAGTACATGTACTTGGTTGATGAAGTTTATATTTAACGATGTGTCCATCAACAGCTATTTCATTTTATCCCATCATCCGGCGTGTATTGACGAAATAAACCACCATGGAATTAACTTAGCTTTATTCACACACAGTGGGATAAAGCAAGCACGCGCAGTCTTATGACGTCATCTTGTTGATTTCGGGACGTCTTTTCCAGTTTTTCGTAATCATAATTGTGTTTTATAAATATCGTTTATTTTCAAAGTAAAGACTGAAAGTTATGGAATAAACAGAAAACTAGGTAAGTATTGAATAAATATAAGTTTAATTGCTGGGCACGAAAACGTGAACCACTCGCAAAGGCTCGTGGTTCAGGTTTTTTAAGCCTCGTTTAATAAACTGATCTTTATTCAACACTTATCTAGTACTCTTTATTTCTCATTTTCTGATTGCCTTTGAAGTTTGAACATAACCAGACTCCTAACTTTTGTAAAAATTAATCGTCTATACTGTTTTAAGAATTACAAGATCGTTTAAGCTACAATCTGATGACATCTCAAAGGCTTTTGCTAATATATGTCATAGCGGGTTATTGTTCAAACTAGGATACCTGACAATACTAAATCTTAAAATGGGTTGAATCTTTCCTTTCCAAACAAAAACAAAGTTTCATTCATAATCGCTTCTGTTTTACATGGTCACCATTTACAGACAGGACGCCTCCGGGGGAAATTCTCGGAAATATATTGTTATTTACTGCAGGTACACTTTGCTATCAAGCATAGTAACGAGTGCAAGTTGTACAGATGCGCGACCTGCGATGTTGTGTACAGATGCGAGAGCGAGTGGCTGCTTCATCTGCGCGTAAAGCACCTGCAGTTGTCGAAACCTTACAGGTAAACACCTGCATATGTATTTGTGTACACAGTACTATCTTAGTCGTATATGTCAACTATTGCGCATCCTTGATTTTCTTATTAACGTTTTACCTTACACTTTGTAAAACCTGTCTAAAACACGTGTAAAAGTCCAACTTTATAGACATCTTAAATGTTTACTTCTAGCAGTGATTAGCATTTCTTCAAGTTTACCATATAACATAGTCTTTTGTGTATATAATACTATTCAATATGTTATTTTACCGGTTATTTATTTATTTTGTCGGTTTTCTTAAACGTTTTAGATGTCTATTCTGCAAGGAGTCATTCAGCGCGGAAATGGATTTGCAGTGTCACCTAGCGACTCATAACAAACCATTTAAATGTCCCATGTGTGAGGAATCGTTCCTCGTGGAATTCCTGCTCGACAAGCACCTTCAGCTCGTGCATTCTGAGGCCAGTAGCAGTTCTGAAACAGATGCCACCCAATATGACGTCACCACATCCAATGGGGCCCATGTGAAAGTAAGTGCGTTGTAAAAGTTTTCGTTCAAGAATTGAGCCATATGCTTGATGGAATGGAACTGTAATCACCAGACGTTGAAATAAAGTATGTGTTATGTGGGATTTATTATACCGTTGTTTTGTGCCTAACACTTTTTGTGTTTGTTTATATGCAAGCAGAAGTATTTTGTGAACATTCTACTTATATTTATATTTGCATTTTTAGACGGATAAAAGCGAGGTTGTCATCAAGCAGGAACCGGGAACCAGCTCAATGCTTTTCAATACAAGTTTGTCGTCCAAAGCCTGGAGCCAATCAACCGGAACTCTGATCGCAGGAAGCGCAACACTTCTTGGGGAAGATCACCAGTTGTTTAAAAAACTGACCAGTTCGGCGAGCGGTGGCATTTTATTGAGTGACGGAAGTAGCCCGTTGTTTCCGTCAGGACTTGCAAGCATAATGAGCAGTGGATCGCTTGTGTGGAAGAGTCCAGAAGATATGTACAGATGCAATATTTGCGACGTGAAATTTTGCCAACTTTCGGCTCTGCAGGTAGGAACTTATCAACAGGAGCAATTATTAATCTATGTTCAATAGATAATGTTTTATATCATCGTCTCCGTCATCTAATTTAAACATATTTTATTTTCATATTGAAGTACAAGTACAAATGACATTTCTACATACATAAATTATTTATCGATACATTCATATGAAAAAAGGGTAGGACCTAAAGTTCTAACAACATTATATGTGGTCTCCGTCATCAGTCACTGTTTGGTTGAAATCCTTTATTCTGTAAATAGCATCTCTTACTTTGCAGTGAAAAGTAATGGGGACAATGGTTGGCCTTATCTTATACTAACTTGGTGTTATGAAATGTAACGATTTCATACTTCATGTTTTACACATTGAGTTGTACCACAAATTGTCATTAGTATTGTCATTTTCGCTGTTAATCACATACGCGAAACAGGATCAAATGCTTTCCTAAAGTATATGACGCAACAAATGATCTTGCCAAATTATTGTTATGTGTGTTGATACTTTCGAGCTTTAAATAAAATGCATATATTATATGTCTAAGCTATGACCTTTGCATTAACTATTCAGTTCTAATAATGGATTGGCGAACTATAATTTCAGAACCACAAAATGCAGGACCATGGTCTAAAGCTCATAAGTGGGAACAAATACAGTCCTCAAAGCAGTCCGAAACACGTGACTTCAACTTCCGGTAGTTTTGAAAGTAGTCCCGTCGTATACATAGACACAGTGAGCAGTCATGTGACTGAGCCAGACATCTCGTCTGCTACGGACAAACCCACTTCGTTATTGCATACGGTACTGACGTCATCGGTGTCTTTGGCTGGAGGTCATTCACCGGAATCGCCTACATCGGGAACAACATATTCGGAGAAATTGATTTCTACTTTCGGTGACAAGATTTGCTTGGCCTGTCCATTTTGTAGTCAGACATTTAAAAGCAAAGCAGAATTAGAAAAGCACAGTAAAATCCATGTTAACACCGGTTCACAAAAATGCAATATTTGCGACGAGGTGTTCGAAACCTCAGGTATTTTGGCGGAACATAAACTTACTCACTGTAAGATACAACAAGGCAATGTTTGTGTTGTTTGCAAAATGCCTCTAAAGAGCGAAGAACAATTCTACCTCCACTCGCAAGAACATGGATTTCAAGGGGCGGTAATGCAATGCATTGTGTGCCGACAAACGCTTTCATCGCTTCTAGAGCTCCAAATGCACGGAAAATATCACTTCCGAAGTAGGTCCTTCTGCAGTTACACGTGTTGCGTTTGTATCAAAAGTTTCGATTCAGATGAAAATCTCGTTTCAAAAATTAATGGCTCCGGTCGGACGTATTACATATGCAAACCGTGTTACCATGGCAAAAAGGAATTTCCATGTCCGCAATGTGGCGCTCGTTACACCTCAGCAAGCGGTCTGGAGGAACATATGCACACTCATAAAAAGTCCTACCAGTGCATTAAATGTCAAGAATCGTTCAGTTCCGAACAGGAAATACAGCTTCACGTGGCGACGCACATGGTGACCGAGGGCAATATCCACGAGTGTTTTCTCTGCTTTACCATCTTAGATTCACCAGCGAAACTTCAGTGTCATTTGATAGAACACACTTTTAAAAACTCAGAGTACAAATGCCATGCCTGTGGGAGGAAATGTAAAAGCGCGACCGACATTCAAACTCACGCACTAGAACATGGTGTCTCTGCTAGAAAGCACAATTGTACTTTGTGCAGTCAAAAATTTTTCTTCAGTGCTGAACTGGAAAATCACAAATACATTCACCAACGGTCACGTGATGCAAGTTTGTTTGATAGTGATAAAGGCTTTTTAAATCAGCATTTAACAATTTATCCGCTAACGAATCCAGTTTTCGACGAAATGTCAGTTCAGTCACATAGTGGTCACAGCCCAGCAACCAATGTCGCAAAGCATTCTGAAGATGCAGACATTCGTTGCACAAAATGTGACACGAATTTCAGGTCTGTCCTTGTTCTGTCGGAGCATTACCAAGAGTGCAATTTGTCGTCGTCGGCATCTCCTAGGTCGTCGTCGTCAGTAGGGTCGTGGACACATGGATGCCCTGTTTGCTCAGATAATTTTCAGACATTGAAAGAGCTCCAGAACCATATGTACAAAGGTACAGTTGACGTTAAAACTGTAAAAAAATTCATTAATATTATTTATAAATAATGTACTAATGGTTCTTGTATATAACATTGTGATTAACGCCTGGAAGGAAAGATCTGGATTCATGTTTAAAACATTTATCTATTTGTGAAATCACATTCTACAGTTTGTTGGTTGCTATGCTGAGCTTATATAAAGATACATTTCATATCCCTTATTATAGCCAATTAGTTTTCTACTATCATTTGTTTCTACATTGATGCAAAAATTATTAAAGTAGTCGTAACTTTTTCAATTTCAGAACATTCGAAATTCGAGTCGAAAGATGCTCTGAAGTTGAAACACGCGTGCATGGAGTGCGGCAAGGAGTGTTCGTCAGAACACAATTTGTTGACGCACATGAACACCCATAAAAAGGGTATGTTCAGATAATGGCGCTCATACTTGGCTCATTAAATATAATAAACCAGTACAGGAACATGCATCGCTCCGCCTTTCCGTTTGTCCATGGTTGTTTGTTTAAGGATTTACAGTAAACTGATTGGATTTTGCCACCATGTGCTATTATTTACCACTTGTTCAAGGATTTGAAGTTAATTTATTGGATTTTGCCACCATGTGCTATTATTTACGACTTAAATATAAACCCGTAATTGGTCCGCTCAATCCTTGATTGACAAGTATCTACTTGTCTATTGCAAAACAAAACAAATATTATACAAGTAATTGTAGGCCCATAAAAAATAATACAGAAGTAATTCTAAGAAGATCATTTAGGAATATAAATATCGGCTAGGTTCGGCATACCACAGATATCACAGAAAATGAATATAATTATACACTGTATATACGTCAGGCTCTGTTAAAGACAAATGTCCGTCTATTCATTAAAACACAGTGGTAATGTTCACAAGTTCCATACTTTTCATTAATAACTCTCTGTACTTCGAACAGTAATTTTAAATGTCATAAAGTGGACAAGTCATTCGAGGGCCGTCTATTAAACATGTACAGAATTTGAAGTGTGAAATATGTAAACTTTCAACACTTTACGAACTAAAAATTACTTGGTAAGTAGAAACTCACTAAAAAGTAAATTTGCAAATTGTAAAACCATGTTTACTTTGTTTATAATTACCGATGTTTTTTAATTTGTTGTACCAATGTCTTTATTCAATTCGTGATACTAGTATAGTTTGACGACCCTTGAAATTTAAACACATCATTGACCACAATAACATGATTTTTTCCATGCAAACATTATACAGGGGAACTACATTCCTTTTACAGAATACTAGGACACCAAACGTCTTTAAAGCAAATATTTTCAACTCAGTTGGCTCTAACAAGAATTGTCATGGAACGCATAAGTCTGAAGGGTGTAGGCATAATGCAAAATTACACATTGACGTGGTTTGTTTTTAATGTGCATATTCTTGGTTGGTGTATAAATATGACAATGAACGGCTTATTTTGTTGCTATAAATACCAAAAATACATGCATGTTACGGTCAATAAAGACGAATGTGGAAGAAAACAAATCCACATATACTAACATCTTTTTTTCAGGCGAGAAGCACACATGTTCCAAATGCAAGCGTGTATTTTCCACAGCCGGCGGCCTGTCCGTCCATATGGCGGCAAAATGCCAGGGCTACCAGTTTGAGTGTCCCGTGTGTCAAACACGATTTGCAAGTAAGTAATGTCCTGAATTTAATTACGTGTTACTCCCTTAAAATCTATATGACACCAACTGTGGCAGACGCCATTAACATATATTGAGCCACATACTATAAAATAACAATTGTAACAAATCCGACAGAATGGTCGTCAATTACTAGTTAATAATTTATTGTATAACTGTTGTACGGTACATTCTGTTTGGTGGGACAATATCCATACTTTATAAGTATTCATACTTTCTCTACAAGTCCCAGCATATTGTTATTGACCTGAGTGTTCCACGTGCTTCAGAAAAGACCCAAAAGATGGATCATATGAAGACGCACAGCGGAGACAAAGTGTATCCTTGCCCGCAATGCGGCCTACTTTTTACGTGCAAGGATAAGCTAGAGGCACACGCAGACGAGCATTCACTGGTAGGCCAATTTTAAATTATGGTTATTAATATTATTTCATTCAGTGTTTCTTCATATTTGATTTCACCAATTATACTATTTTATTACTGGGTCCAATCAACTAATTGGATTGGTTGTTTCAGCTCGTCCCCGGTTGTAAACAAAGTATTCTGTATTCGTCATGTCTTTTATTGGTATCTGCTACGCGTTAAAGTGCGGTGTAGGTGATTAGCTGTATTCAGGATACTTTTACCTTGTTAGGTAATTCTAAGACTTTGTTGTAGTCGTTCATGAGTTTCTGAATCGAATTTTAAGGAGACTGCTTCAAGTCAGATACACGATGAAGACACCGGCAGGGAATCGAGAAGCGTCTCTAGTGATGACGTCACAGCTAACGACGACGTCCAATGTGATGGCGAGAGAGGCGTCAGAGATAAATCAGACAGCGAAAAAGATGGAATGAAACCGGAAGTTACTAGCACATGCTCGTTGTCCGACGAAGGGTCTATGGATAAATGTTAATGGCAGAGAAAATAAATGAAACTGTTTTAAAAATGCCAAGATTTGAACCTCTTAACAATGTTTTAATTTATGTTGTTACCTACTTAGAGAAAATGCAATTACATATATTTGTATAGTATATACTTTAACGTTTACATATATTGTCAAAACTTGATTCTAATCGTGTGGGGCTATTATTTCTTCCAACTGCCTTAATTTTAGGAATGCCAATTACGAATGATGTGTGCAGAACCTGCCTGTGTTTGGCACCACTGTAACATAAAAATGTATGAGTTACGAATGTAACGTATTGTGAATAATAAAAGTTATATCAGCCACAACAGTACCAGTTTGTTTGTGTATATGTCATGGGCTGTGTTTTCAACGGGTACATATTTTTGTGTTTACATTTATTAGTTGACATGTCATTAAAACAACACAAGAACGTACTAAGTACGTAGATACTTTAATAATATTTAAAACACCTGAGTCTTAGGAGATCTGTAATACATTCCGTAATACCCAGTCATAGTGTAACGTTTTCGTCGCCTCGTTTAGCTACGTTGTGCCACTTGGGAGTACGCAGTTTAACGTGTCCGTAACGTGCCTTAACGGGGCAAGTTGGCAGCTACATTCAACGTAAGCGACAAATCTGAATTTCCAACGCGTTCAAAATGCTGCTACGCTATATCACAACGTACTTATAGCATTAGCATATTATAACACAAAACGTCCTTTTCAGCCCATACAAAGTATGTTAACTAACAAAAAGCGGTCTGTTATCGAAAAAAATGTGTATTTTTCAGTAAAGTCATTCGCCAATAACGACTTGCTTAGTGTTTTACTTACGCTTGAACCGGGCACCCTGTTACGTTTGTCCATGATAAACGCTTGCAAGCATAACTAACAAGTATTACGATATCATGATATTATAGCATTTACTTAATACGTGATGCACGCTGAAATCCATTTAAAATATCATTTTAAAATTTAAATCCAGAAAAAAAACTGAAACAAAATTGGGACTAACTAGTGTGATTTTAGCTCGGCTGAACGCGGCCCTGGTAATAAAATATTATAAACAATGGACAAACAGGTGCGTTATTTTGGATTACTTTATACTATCAAAACTACGATTTTATAGTAAATTACACATTTGATTCGTTTTTTTTTTCAACTCTTGATGCATGCTTTTATACTATAATAGCGACAATACACCTTTTTGGGGTCGTTAACGGCTGCAGATGCCCTTAAAATGCGTTAAAGCCCTCGTACTACACATTCGGTTTTAAGTGGTGGTGGTAAAAGTTAAGTGAATACAGATCAGAAATTCTAGATTACATATACTATTTGGCAACACTGTAAAAACCTCGCCGACATTAGTTCACAGACTTTGACACAAGGACAAAGCATGTCCATCGCATCTGCTTTTTTTTAACCTCATCCAATAAAGTTTGGAGTGCCACGTAAAGCATTTGGTAACAATGTCACCTGTTCACCTACATCAATTTTCCTTAAACTGTGACAGGATGACAAATCCAGTCCATCACATTTGCATTTTAATGTAAGGCTTTCCAACTTACGAAGATCACGTAGTGCATTTGGCAACAATGTCACTTGCTCACCGATATCAATTGTCTATAGACTGCGACACGATGACAAGTCAAGTCCTCGCTTTTGGCAATAGTGTAACATGTTCACCGAGATCAATTATCTTTAGACTGTGGCACGATGACAAGTCAAGTCTATTACATGTGCATCTTAATGTAAGTTTGCCCAAGTAATGAAGATTGTGAAGTGCATTTGATAACAATGATACCTGTTCACCGATATCAATAGTCCATAGACTGCGATAGGATGACAAGTCCAGTTCATCACATTTACAATTAAATGTAAGACTTCCCAGGTTATGAAGGCCATGAAATTCACTCGGTAACAATGTTACTTGTTCACCGATATCAATTTCTTTTAATTTGTGACACGATGGCACGTTCAGAGCATCACACTTACCTTTTAATATAAGTTTTTCCAGGCAATGAATATCACAAATTGCACTTGCTAACCTTGCCACCTGTGCACCGAGATTAATATGCTTAAGATTTTTACACGATGACAGGTCCGAGCAATCATACTTGCACATCAATGAAAGATAATTTAGTGATGAAGGCCACGTAGAGTATACGGTAACAGTGTCACCTGGTCACCAAGGTCTATGTTCGTAAGACTCTGACACGATGGCAAGTCCAGTCGATCACATATGCACTTTAATGTAAGATGATCTGTTGATGGCGCTTGTAACATTTTACTGCTAATGCTCACCTTTGTAATCGGATCAACATTGTGTACTATCAAATGTTTTAGGCAATGTGAAGACAATAACAAAATGCTTTGGAGCTTCAAGTTAGAAGACAAGTGTTGCTCGATTACCAACGACCGCAGATTAGACATATTATTCAAAAGAATGCATTCTAAAGCGTCCTGGCTAGTTCTATTGTTAACGTTAAAACGACTAAACGACTAAAACATCGGCCTTGTTGCAGACAATACAATGCACTGAACTGAAAATGCTTACAAAAGGTAGAACAAGTTCCTTGTCAGGATCAGACTATTCGTCCAGACCGTCTTGAAATACAAGGCATGTATGCGTTGTCAACATCTTTATCAGCATACAGCATTTCTATGATTTGTTTTCAATAATCTCCGTTACTTTCCGTTGCTTCTTGGACTCTCGTAATGCAATACGGAAGACAAACTTAAATTCATGCAGTGTTTCTACATCGTTAAAACCTGTTTGTACCGTAATACCTCGGGGTAAAGAAGTGCATGCATTAGACCAGTCTAGAACTAATTTAGCAGCAAAGGTGGACTTGCCTTTGCCTGGCTCAACTTGTAAAAGCATTCGTTGATTAGTTTTCTCAATCGTGTTGAAAACGTCAGTGTATTTATATAGTTTACCAGCTTTCGTTCTTGTTCCGTCCTTTTTTGTTTGGATTCGATGTATTGCTGGTGTAGACTATATTTCAATTAAGGATTTGACATGGCTTGGCATCCGTGGAGATACAGGTACGGAGCCTAAATTACTTTTGCAATACTGTATCAAAAGTCGGCGAAAGTCTGGAAACAAAATCGTTATTATTTAACATCAGTACGTATTACGAAATATTTTAATATTTTTATAAGTATTCACAACAATAAGTCTTCACATATGCTATATATCGTGTAAGTTTCAAATATATTAGTATATTAATGGTGTAACCCTAATCAGTAACCTATCCTAGCACTAGATATGTGGTTTGGTTTCTCCTTTTACATTAAACTATCACAAATTTTATTTGCTGTGCCCCCACCTAATATTACCCGTGAACTGGTAAGATCAGATTTCAAAGAAACTGACGAATGACCAGAAAATATGTTTAACTAAAAGTACGACACCAATATATTTTTTAACACGAGACATTAAAGATTCAATACCGTTTTGTTTTTTTTACCATGTAGTATGGACTGTCTGTCAGTGCGGTATATAATCACAAGAAAATTAAATAAACGGCTGAAAATCGTTAATGCCGTAGATAAAGAATGAGGTATAATGAACATTATATCAACGAAATTATACTGAGTAATACAGTTTTAATACTCGAAAGATCAATAATTAATGTGTTAAATTTTTTTATGGTATTAATACGATAAACATAGTGCCACTGTATATACAACTGAGAGCAAGTATTTACAGACATTCCGACGTTCAATCGCACTTAAATCAATGAAGTTTTGCTCGTGTTTTACCAATTCTTTTACTTTCTTCTGTGCATGCTTTTGTGTGTTCCTTAATGTTTTATTTTTCACATTCTTCTCCTCGTCTTTGAACATGTTCATATAGATTCGTTTGGCTTTGCTGTATATAGGTTTCCATTTTAGACCATGACTCCTCAGACACTTGTTTAGCTTGGCCCAATGTCTGTCTCCTGTGCATCTTTCAGCAACTGACTCACGTCCGCCACAGAAATGTTTAAACTGTCAGTTTTTACCTGTTGAAACATAAAGAAAAGTACATTATGATACCGTAAAAATAAAAACATATCGTAGGAAGAAAGTAATTCTTATATACATTATCATTTATATACACACGCATTAGTTTAATCACATGGTTTTTATTTGCATACGAATTATAAACTCAAACGATATCAACGTTATCACTGTATCTGCAAATAATTACCAAATTAAGTATCAATGATGTATTTGCTTTACTAAACAAAAATAATACGAAGATAGTTGTGTTACTTTTTAACAAGAGAGATTGAGTTACCTGGTTTAATTTCCTGACTGCATCTTGTGCACTGCGTTCGTGCGCGAGAAGGTGTGAATCACTGAGTAAGGCGATCAATGTAACGAAGTAGCCCTGAAGGTCAGTGCCTGTAACTTTACAATCAGAAGAATGTCGGACAGCTTTGCCTATGTCACGTGCCAGTAAAAAATAAGTTGACAGCATTGTTAAAAATGTGTTAAATACACATTTCATACATACAGTTTAAATAATAAGTAAAATGGCTGGTTTTAGTATAATTATGACGTTAATGAATGGGTACTTCATTACCATTGACAATATTTTTCATTCTAACTTGCTGCCTTAATCAAACGACATTCGGGCTATATTATCTTTGTTAAAATACAGATAAAAAATGGCGGTTGAGGTGCTTTGCTGAACGACATCTTGTTATCAAAGTGTTTACAGTTGAACATAACCCCGATAACGCCGCTGAAGTCTGTATCTTGAATAGAACTCACTCCAATACATCGGTCTGGAGGCATATAACATTACGCTACATCCCAGTGGTTACATACCCATTTGTTAGCTGAGGTATTCTTCCAAGATGGACCATTATATCTATGCTCCGTAATTATTTCGTCACGAACAGCATCACATATACGAGTTGGACAAAGTCGTGGCTGTTTGCCTGGGGAGTCATGCATGGATTTGCATACTGAATTGTGTACACGATTTTTGCATAATCCCTTTGTCGGATATTTCAACAGGTTTGTGGTCAAGCAATTAGTGCATGTTTTACTCGCTGAATGTTTAACTTTGACAGAACTGATCGCAAAACATTTCGCTTAAAGTTCTGAACTCCTCCGTCAACGAAATTCTCTGAGCCATACTTTTTTATTTTGAGCGCATGCCATGCCTTTAGCCAATTCGGCATTTACGGATCGGTGAAAACATCTTCAAGACATGCCATTTTTATTCGTTACCTAAAGCTCCACAAAATGTCAAAGTTGCCAAATTAAAACTGAACAAGTAAAACGATAATTTTTCTTCCTGTCTTATCATGTGTTTACGTTGGTATACAACCTACTTCGGGAACATTTGGATAGTTGGATATTGTTTATTGCAAAAAAACACTGATCCTTCAAGTAAACTGTTTACTCACTATTTCATCGTGAGTAAAACAATTATTCCCTAATCAAAATTGTTTCAACCAACAAAAACAGAAACAACAAACCAAATAGGTATAAGGCTTGTTATTGGCAGCAAAATTCACATGAAATCGATTTTTGTTTGGAGCCGGAACGTGCGTCTGTCCACAGTGGTTGTCGGTTAGATTGCTGTCCAGGACGGAAGAATACCACGGTAAACTACTGCCGAAAACCATCTTCGAGTATGAACGAATAACTGGATGCAGTCTAAAGTATGCATCTCGAAAACTAAAACGATACTTAAACAAATTCTATAGAGCAATTCTTAATAAGCAAATCTAAACATACAGATGCACCAACATTAAAGGCAGGCACAAACATTATCCAGCCACTCCGAAACAAATGGCAAGCAATAAATTAAAAACGTATATATATACATGGTTGGTGCCGGCATGGAGAAAGTTTATCCGGTGAGGCTTAGAAAATGAAAATAGGGCGGGCTTTATTTAAAAACACCAAACACTAATTAAAGGTTTAAATTTAAAAAAAATATATAGACCGGCCTCGAACCTATTAACTCGCTTGCATGTATGCGTACTACCCGAAAAAAATAGTTCTCTATTTCTTAATCACCTTTTTCAAAAAGCGAAAGTCAAATATTAATGAATCTTATTTGCTGATGTCAGTACGACACGAAAACGACGTTGTAAATTTGCTTTTGTTTTAAACCAGATTATATTGGTTTTTAAAGAGTTACATTACGTCACACCAACTACGTCATTCATTTTGTGTTGTAAGTTTACACAATGTAGTCAAACCAGAACGCGAGTGTTTTGCAGTTTAAAATACATGAAATCGGAATAAATATTTAGTGTTTCTGTGTTTTGGATGGATTATATTATGCAATAGGATTCAGATAAAAAGTGTATGGAATATTTGCCTCGGATGAAAACGGTGAGATTGATCCCTTTTCAATTTTCTACGATTTACTCGGATAGTTGTGGGTGGAGGACAGTGTAACTGAAAGTGAAATAAATCAAATTAATGTTTTGTTCTACGTTAAAATTACAGATGTAGCCTTTGATTACTTTTTTCATTTCTTTTCATTGGAAATTTATATAAAGGGTTATTTCTTTGATGAATATGCTCTGCTAGTTGAACAAAGAAAGTCTATCCACAAAGAATAACCCGCTTGCATCCGATTCAAGTGTGTTGAAATGGAATTGAACTGGATGGAAGTTGTTGTTAACCAGTTAAATGGAATGTAAGGGCAAACAACTCATTTGTTGTTTAACTCTGTTAAACTAGACAACCCACAGTTTTTATCGATGAAAAACTCTGGTAAGTAGACTTTATTCTGTATCACTCTCGACAACGTTGTTATCCGGCGCGTAGGAATACCTATTGACGGTATATCACAGTCACGTGATCTACTGCCGGATATCAACAACTTTATACGGTCACCGCTTTATTAGGTCACTGTTTGGGTTAGTAGCCGGATAAATAGAGAATACATGGTTGGTGCTAAAGCACGCCCTATTTTCATTTTCTAAGCCTAACCGGATAAACTTTCTCTATCCCGGCACCTACCGTGTATTCTATTTATCCTGATTTCTATTCAATTAAATTTAAAGTACGACACGAAAATGACGTTGTAAATCTGCTTTTGTTTTAAACCAGATTATATTGGTTTTTTAAGAGTTACATTACGTCACACCAACTACGTGATTCATTTTGAGTTGTAAGTTTACACAATGTAGTCAAACCAGAACGCGAGTGTTTTGCAGTTTAAAATACATGAAATCGGAATAAATATTTAGTGTTTCTGTGTTTTGGATGGATTATATTATGCAATAGGATTCAGATAAAAAGTGTATGGAATATTTGCCTCGAATGGAAACTGTGAGATTGATTCCTTTTCAATTTTCTACGATTTACTCGGATAGTTGTGAGTGGAGGACAGTGTAACTGAAAGTGAAATAAATCATAAAATGTTTAGTTCTACGTTAAAATTTTGATATCTTTTTTTCATTTCTTTTCATCGGAAATTAATATAAAGGGTTATTTCTTTGATGAATATGCTCTGTTGGTTGACCAAAGAAAGTATATCCACAAAGAATAACCCGCTTGCTTCAGATTCAAGTGTGTTGAAATGGAATGGAACTGGAAGGAAGCTTTTGTTAACCAGTTAAATGGAATGTGAGGACAAACAACTCATTTGTTGTTTAACTCTGTTACACTAGACAACACAAAGTTTGAATCGATGAAAAACTCTGGTAAGTAGACTTTATGCTGTGTCATTCTCGACAATATTGTAATCCAGCGCGTAGGAATATCTATTGACGGTATATCACAGTCACGTGATCTACTGCCGGATATCAACAAGTTTATACGGTCACCGCTTTATTAGGTCACTGTTTAGTGTAAACCTATTTATTTAAGCTCGATTGCATCGAAAGCCTTAGGCTTACAGAGACACTCTCGAGTCCGTTTCCTGGGTAGAACCAGTACTTGGTGTCTTTGTGGGAGATCTTGAGAACGCTCCCGGAGTGGGGATCGAACCCGGGACCTCCCGATCGCTAGGCGGACACCATATCCACTACGTCTCCGCGACCTTAATAGGTCACTGTTTGGGGTAAGTAGCAGGATAAAAGTGCATAAGGTGATGCATTAGTTTTGTTTAATGCAGCTGCAATATTTCTCAGATTTATCCAATACCAAAAATCAAGAGAAGTGCGCGTATTACTTCACGGGCACTCCATACATGAATCGGTGATAATGAACGATTCGGGTAACTGCGAGCGGGATACGCAACCCTACTGGTCATTGTTTTTATATTTCTTTATTTTTCTTTTCTTTTTTATATTAATGCCAGGGGGGCGTATGAGGACCTATGGCTGTAGGTCAGTGTAAAGGTGCCTTCATCACCTCCCAAACCCTCTAATTTTAGAGAAATCAGCAAATATGCAGCTAGTGATAAAGCGGCGACCGTCAAAAGTACTTTTACACAAAACATGAACCAAACAAGAGGAACATTTCCGTATGCGCAATTAAAATAATATAATAGCAGATAAATAAATAGCGACCTGTATGAGCTTCTTAAATCAATACTAAACAGCAAATATATTTTCAAGCTCATACATACACAAATAGCTAAAATATTGGAATGAAACATAAATCGTTAGACTTACACTAAATAATAACGCATATTACATATCACAGCAACTACACTAAACAGGCGTCAACAGCTAGACAGTAACAGCAACTGGATTAGAAATAATCACCGTCTGAAAAAACATAGAAATCATTATTAGACACTTCACAATTATAAGTACAGTTATAAAACGCCGCGTATGTTGCCGACACCTAAAAATACTTCTAATTCAAGCATTTTGCATGAGATATGTGCTTCAAGCTCTGAATTAGTCTATGTATGAACTAACCAAAACACGTTTACACAACACATTATGAAAAATCACACGAAATCTAATATATGCAAACAAACATTAGATAAAACAGAAAGCATCCGCTTTTACTTAATCTTAGTGACTTTAATCGATCGAAGACGTTCAAACAATCATACGCTTAAATCACCGGTACTAAAAAATTACCAAGATTAATAGAAATATTGATCATACAAGAAACATTCCATCTATCATTGTAAAAAGCAACAATACGATAAAGCAAAGCAATATAGATAAAAACGGGTGGGTGGGCGGTCTATTGATATACCTTACTTTGCTGCCATTAAAACCTCGAGTGACAAACCATGCCGACTAACGTTTATATATCCATACAAAACCATGCAATGCACGAGCTATTTTCCCGCTTTAAACGAAACGCAAACCGAATAATACCGTAAAATACCGAAAACTATCAATAGAAACAATTTAGAAACGTGAATAATTTTATTTACAAGTATTGGCTTTATGTACTGACGAATATCGTGGCTACGCGGATTAAATACGACTATTCACCGTTACCTTTCGACAACCTGCACGATATTCTACATAAAACACGAGGACATTCTACAACACGAGGACATTCTACAACACGAGAACATTCTACAACACGAGGACATTCTACAACACGAGGACATTCGGCTTGCTTCGTAGTGTTGAAAACGTAAACACCAAACTGAAATTCACACTGTTCAAACACCATTTATTTGATGAAACTGTCCATACGTTTTAGCTCATAATGAATGGTTTGGTCTGTTTGTTATCTCAACATTAAATGTTACCCGTTAAGTTTAACGTCTATCGCCTTGTAAGTGCCTTTAACACTTCAAAATTTTCATTGATGAACGATTAAAGGCGCATCTGTAGTCTGTCAACAAATAACGGCAAGACGCATCTGTAGTCTGTCAACAAATAACGCCAAGACGCATCTGTAGTCTGTCAACAAATAACGCCAAGACGCATCTGTAGTCTGTCAACAAATAACGCCAAGATTCATCTGTATGTGGTCTGTCAACAAATAAGGCAAATACGCATCTGTAGTCTGTCAACAAACAACTCCAAGACGCATCTGTAGTCTGTCAACATATAACGCCATAACGGTTATAAAACAACAGAAAAAACAACGAATATATAACAAGATATTATTCGGAGAACGCAGACCTCCATCGAATAATATAATAGAAAATTGAATAACACGCATAATATATACCGCACAAATATATACACACATTTGCACTCAGAACAAACTCAGAATTACTACAGTTTTACAGACCTAAATATAATCCTTGGTATTTTCTGTTTTAAGGAAGGCGGACTGCCCAAGCTATTCCGGGACTACACTGTACGCACATGCATTAAGCCCAAGTTTCCCACGACACGCCTCAATTGTATTCAATTATATTCCTTGCCATATCTTCCATAAATAAGAATCCTTTTACAATTTCCAGTATCTAGACGATGATCCGAATGACGACCAAAATCTTCCAAGAAGATTCCATGCAATAAGTTCATAACTGTTTGCGTAAAGTATGTAGACAGACATACAAACAGACGGACGGACGGATGGACAGACAGACATACGGACGGACAGACTGAAATAAAGACGGACGGACGGACGGAAAGACGGACGGACGGACGGAAAGACGGACGGACGGACGGACATGGAGTATGATGGATAAAATCATCGGGGAAATTCGTTTCACACCGGACAAACTGAATTGCAGTGAAATTAGAATTCGGACGGACGGACAAAGCGGCGACTATATGCTCCCCCCTTTCGGGGAGCATAATAAAAACGTGTTGCGTGCCACTACATGTGTTCCATAGAATTCACTGGCAGATTTTCCAAAAAATTGAGGATATAATATCGATTTTAATTCACGAGTTATCAAAGAAACGTATATTTCCACGAGTGGCACAGCGTAACGTAACGTATTTGGTAACTGTGTAACCGGTTCACCGACATCAATGGAGGTTAGATTGTGGCACGCGGATGTAATTGGTAACAATGTGGCCTGTTAACGGATATCTATGTACAGTAGACTGTGACACGCGGACATGCATCCCCCCCCCCCCACACACACATGCGTGCATCTTATATTAATACTGTCTAGCTTATGATCGAAGATCACATAATATATTTGGTAACAAAGTGACCTGTCAATCCAGATCAATGTACATTAGACTGTGACACGCGGACAGGTCCAGCTCATCACATATGCATTTTACGACACGCTGCTTTTTTAAATTATACACCACACCCAGGCAAATGTACCGTTACATATAGTTCCTCTAGATAAGGTTTTTTTTTTTAATGGCGTCTGACGAGGAATCCAAATACGCAATATATAACCCGATCAATGCACCGGACGTTAGACATGTTTTCTGAAAGAATGCTTTTTAAGTGGTTGTTTGATATAGATTTCCGATTATACAGAGGATATTTGTTGGTTTCGGTAGAATATTGATTTGAATTCACGAGTGATCATAGAAATTTATATTTTCACACGTGGCGCAACCACGAGTGAAAAAATATTTTGTCTATGATCACGAGTGAACAAAAAGTCGATATTCTACCGAAAGTAACACATTTTCTTATTATTTCATGTTTTGCCATCGTTTTTTTTTATATATTTTAATTGCTATCTAAGTGGGTTTTATTGGACAACATTGCGGGAATCATTTGAAAATTTGAGTCAGGCATCGTTGACGGTCCGTTACATTTACTGTTTCAAATCGGGACCCAGTATGAAACCAGTGTAAAACAGCGAACACTATCAGAGTGGTGCTTTTCACTGTTTTAAACAGTGAATTGCCAATTTTATTTCACTGACATTTCCCTATACATTACTGGAAAGCATAAAATAAAAAAAGACCGAGCTGCAGCAGTGTGTCATCACACCTATAAAAGTGTTGGCCTTTGCCTCCAAACAATCAGAGATGGTATTTAAATGTTCATATTTATCTTATGGTGGTTACTTTCACAATTGTTTTCAATGGCTTTAAGGCTCATAGGGAAAAATAAATAAAATAATTTCAGCACATTCTATCCCGCCAAACAGAATTTTAAAATACAGTGGCAACAATGACACGCATTGTGAAACAGTGCTTCGCACGCAAGGCCCAAGTCAGTAGCTGAATGAACAATGTCACTATTGAAGGTCAAGTGCAGCACATTTCGAATACGTTTGCAGGACTTGAAACCATTATAAAGTGTGCTGCGCACAAGAACCAGGCCTGTTTATCATAGGTAAATGTTATATTGAAAGGTTCTAGGTCAAATATACGATTTGTGTTCGGGCACTCTATTCAACATGCAAAGACGTATTTCGCTATGACTTGTCACACATTGATCATCATCATGAGAGGATGTATCCCACGCATTTGCCAGGTATGTGGGATTGCCGATTAAAGTGACCAGGGCATTCTTTCAAATTTACCACAAATCGCTTTATCATCGTTATTCCCATTTACGTGTTTAGTCTGCATCCAATTTTAGTTGTTTCCTCGGCAACAGTATTACGACTCAATTTTCGCACCTTAGTGGTCATGGATTTCTAACCATTTTAGCTTCTGTAATGTGTTTAAACAGCATATAAATAAACTACGTTTTTGGTCCTTACTAACCCCTATTGGTGCAAGTGTCGATAAAATGCAACCATTGCATAACACTTATTTGATCAATTTATGAGGTTATCTTTAAGTGCTATACTAAATATCTTTATAAGAATGTGTTTTGTTTTTGTCTGGCGGTAAGGCATGACATTAAGATTTGCGTTGAAAATCAATGTCCATCCAAGTTGTTTAAAGACAATCAGGCCCTTGAAATTTGATTCTATTTTTAGCGTCCCCATGATTTTTCGAAACCTACAAACCACATCTTATTCTAGCAGTGGTACAAGCTAACGCAAAATGTTTACTTGCACAACTGTTATATATCATCTCCTTATTGGGCACCTACTGTAATACAGTATTTTAACTGATTAATTATACTAGTTGCACGCTATGTTTTACACATATTAGTACAAACACCCAGATGTCCAGTTTTGTTCAGTTGTTTTTTTGTTGTTCGCTTTCCAACTTGATTTTTTACATTGTTAAAATTGTGTTGTTGTTTTTTGTTCAGTCATCCCAAAACCTACCAGCCCGAAAACGCTAATCATAGAATCAAATTGGTTTGGCCTCAGTTTTGTAACTCAACCTGATTAATAAACAGCAAAAACGTCGTATTAATTTGTATTTTTATCATATCATTGACAAATATGTTGTTTTCATGGGTAATAACACAGTAACTAAAAATAAATAAAACCATATATGTATAAAAGCCCATTTAATAAAAGCCATGTCATGGAACTATATAACACAACATAAATCAAAACAATACACTATTCTAATACATAACGTAACTAAGGACTAATCGGTATTCAGAAATTGACATCAACGTGTCTATAAATACCCAGGAAAGAATATGTCCCTTTGATATCGTTTGAGACATGTAGCAACACTATTACTTTTTCAGTTTGTTTGAGTGTTTTTTCGTAAAAAAAGACTAATTCTTTCATATATTACATAAACACATAGGCAACTTAACGGCATCTGAAGAGAATAACAAGGCTATCGGTGTGAAAAGCGATAACTTAAATACTTAAAGATGAACCATATACTTTTGACAACAATAATAACAAACCTAACCTAACCATAACCTTTAAGAATTACCGAAAAAGCACCCAGATAACATGATTTTCTTTTCCTGGTACTTGAGCTTGTTAATACATTTCAATGAATCGCAGCACGTGGTAATTTAAAATAGTGAGGACACACCTGGTGCACTATATACTGTTGTCGCAGCACGTGGTAATTTAAAATAGTCCAGGACACACCTGGTGCACTATATACTGTTGTCGCAGCACGTGGTAATTTAAAATAGTCCAGGACACACCTGGTGCACTATATACTGTTGTCGCAGCACGTGGTAATTTAAAATAGTCAGGACACACCTGCTGCACTATATACTGTTGTCGCAGCACGTGGTAATTTAAAATAGACAGGACACACCTGGTGCACTATAAACTGTTGGCAGCAATAAATAAAGGCCAATATCTTCAAAACATATCTTAAAAGTAAAATGTTTTGATAAACGTTTAAGCTTATTCTTGGACAAAAAATTCCCTTTCTTGAATTCCAACAAAGTGTTGACAAGAAATAGCATTGACAAGAAATGTGCACTTAGTACCATTTTCAGAAGTAAGCAAATGTCTCTAATTCGCAAAAATCATCGCTGTGTCCCGATTTTATGTTGATATCCTCCAAGCAATGGGGCGTACACAAATACAATAAAATAAAATAAAGTTAATAAAATTTCATTAAAATCATGCCAGAGGTGCTGAAAACTAGTCTGTACAGGAATTGTGAACTGTTTACTACATTGTAATTGCAGCTATCTTCAAAGGCCAATAATGCAAAAAATAAATACCGCAACTGAACTTTCTGATACTTTGACCACCTTCTCTTAGGTGAGATGCTTCATAAGAAGTTTGATTGAAATCCTGCTAATTCTTGCTGAGAAAATGACTGGAGAATAATTGGATACTATATACTCTTTGAAGCTATCATCAAAGGCTCAAAAACCAATGGAAACAAACACTGAAGCTCTTAATACAATGCACACTTACTCTTGGTACTACATCTACTCTTTCCCTTGAGATGGCATTGAAATTATGCCAGTTGTTTGGTGAAAATTAACCCGGACAAGAACTACATTTATTATTGTCATCAAGCAATGAATCAACAGAATCATCAAAACTGTCCTCCTCCTCCTCATCAACCCTATTATACCCCTCCTCCTCATCGTCATCATCCTCGTCATCATCACCATAAAAATCAACGACGATGTGTAAGTTGTGTTCGTTAGGTATCCAGTCCACTTTTTTAATCTAGATAAACTTGTGTGTTTGGTAACCATGTTACCTGTTCACCGATATCAATTTTCCTGAGATTAGGCAGCGATGAAAAGTCCAGTCTATCATATTTGCATCTTAGTGACAGAATCTTTAAGTATGAAGATCACGTAGTGTATTTGGTAATAATGTCACTTGTTCACCTAGACTAATTTTCTCTAGACTGTCACACGATGACAAGTCCAACCCATCATATTTGCAGCTTAATGTAAGACGATGGAGGTTATGAAGATCTTGAAGTGCATTTGGTAATAATGTAACCTGTTCACTGAGAAAAATTGATATAAGATCGTGCGAAGATGACAAGTTCAACTCTTCATATTTGCATTTAATTGTAATTATTAAAAGGCTATACAGATCACGTACTGTATTCGGTAGCACATTCCCTGGAGATCGAGGTGTACTAGATTTTGACACGACGACAACAAGTCCAATCCATCATATTTGCATCCTAGTGTGAGATATTAAATTTTTTAAGACCCTGTAGAGCGTTTGGCAATAATGTCACCTGTTTACAAAGATCAATGCTCGTTAGATTGTGACACAGTGACAAGTCTAAACCATCATATATGCATTAGACCACAGAGAAATGTGAATACTTCTGATATTTCAAAATAGTCATTTCCAACTCGTTTAAAATACCCACATATGACATCATCGATGACATTTACATGTCTTGCGATATGAGCTCCCGCTAGAAATTCCTGTACGATTTTGTGTATAAATGAACAAGTAGGAGGTCTGTAGGAAATGGTCGAAGTTTTTCTTTTTGATATAATTCCACACGTAAGCGCAAACAACTTCTGTTCTTCTGACAAATAGTTTGATAATGTTTGGTCGGTAAATACATGAGAACATTCCTTCTCCACTGAGAAAAGCAGATGACATGCCGTTGATGAAAGAGATTTGATATTTACCATATTAGGTATGATATGTTTTGTGTTTTCGAAACACTTAAATTGTGTGGACTTGAAATATTCTATTTTTTATTGTTGGCCTTTTTAAGAAGACTATCCAGTAGCATGCTGTATATTTCGCACGCTGATCCTGTCAAATATGTCTCGTCCACCCACAAACTCACAATCAGTGTGAGCAGCATTGGTGTCGATAATAACTCTTCAAGTTTGTTTTCCTGAATGTACTGTTTGATTTTTTTGTACTTTTTGTCTAGGTCTTCACTAGTGAGACATTATAGTATATTTCTACTAAGCACGAACGGATTATTAACTCCCTCTATTTCTAGCAGACAATATATTTTAGAGTTCTTGATATGTTCATCAGTCATTTTCCATGGTCGTGTTGTGATCAACACAATACACTGGTTGTGACATGCTACCATCATAGGTAAAGCATGTTTACCCGCAGTACATGTCCACTCATCGAGACCGTCTTCAACAACAATACACATTTCACTTTTCATTATGTCATTTAGAAGTTTTTATATAGTTTCACGTTATTCGTCCCCATACATTTTATCAATGATCTGTTCTTTAATCATCCCCAAGACTTATCGTTCATTCTTGGAATCACTAAGTTTGACATGAAACAAGAACAAAATCTGTTTGTTTTTCGGGTGATGAAATGCAGTCCAGTAGTAGCTCCGCAGCAAATGTGGTTTTGCCTTTTCCTTGCTCACCTTGTAAGAATATTAGTTTATTTAGTTTATTACCCGTGTAAACAATGTCTTTGTATTTATGCACTTGATCAGATTTCTTGCGTGTCCCATCTTTTCCTGTAATTATTCTGTGTATGTCTGGCGATGCATAGATATTGCGTAAAGTCTGGTCATGCTTAGGCATCAGAGGTGATACATGAACGTGGCTAAACGTGTCTTCATAATGTTCTATCATATGTCGTAGAAAGTCTAAAATTATAAAAGTAAATGTCGCATTTAATATCACAACACATGGCAACGTGATCAAACTTATTGTAGAATGTTTGTTTAAGCAATATAATATTCTACTATTTAACACTATAAGCACATATTTGTATACATATACATAGCGATTTATTATATGTACACAACATACCTAATTGTGATAATATTGACCAAGAGACGTGTATGTTGCTTTTAGGCCCGACTTAAGTATTAAGTACTTATATGTTTGGACAACTGTTTATTGTTTGTCTTTGAAACATGCAGGAACATATGATGCAGAAACACAATACGATAAGATCCTAATGTTTTCCCGCAATTATTTCACAGATTTCACATTACACACATAGCTTTTGTAAAATAATCTTTTGAGGACCTGTACGAATAAATAAATTCTAGAACATACATTTAAGAAATAGTACTTTTTTTATCATAGTTTGTTGTCGAATAACACACGGTCAGGAGTATAGATCAATCAATCAATAATCCTGACAGTGGGTTATTCGACAACAAACTATGATAGACAAATAGTATTTCGATTCTAACACGATCTAGTTTGCTTAGTCTGTATTTTAAAGATAATGAATGAGAACTTTATTTATCTATACACTGCCCTTCTTTCTACAAATTACATTGACGCGCGCGTTTCAGTGACGTCAATGAATCATAACAAAACAATATTTCGCAACTTCATTCATTAGACGTGAGCAAAACACATGTTTTTCATTTAAAAAAACCCATTATAACGTAATATGTATTGCTACCACATTGAAAGTAACATGCTAACAAACACAAATAAAATAAACTTTTCATAAGGTTTCTTTTTTATGAAATATATCATTGAATATGTGGCTTTTGTTTCATTACATTATACAGAAATGGTAAGTTTGTTACGATTTGTCTAGAGCGCGTTTACGCACGTGCATTTTGCTGTACAGTTTCTCCAGAACTATTAGCAAAACATTAAGCTTTGCCCATAATTATTGCAGAATAATATATACTTGATTTACGTCTTTGTATATGGAAAACAGGCCGGGTGTTGTGTTAGAATAGACAGTACACTGGAAAATATTAGTAGTATAAGTATATTAGAGTAAATTACAGTCAGTGTTTTGTATTAAACATGTTAAAATATTTACCTTCTGCGGCTTGTTGGTAGCTTGATACCTCTGGTTGTGGTTTAGATTTTTGTATTAAGTCAACGCGTTTTTGAGTGTGTTCGTCAATATCTTGTTTGCTTTTTCTTTGCATTTCTTTGTATGCTCATCTAGTTATAATCTACGGGTAAACTGTACGTTCATGCGTAAACTCGTCCAGTTTCTTTTGACTTCTTTCAGTGCATTGTTGTGTATGCTCTTGACATTTTTGCGTAGTTGTTTCGATTTTATTTTTACTGTTTTTTTCTGTGCAACAATTTGCCTTTTACTATTTTCGGTGCTCGTCTGTGTGTGCTGTTCAATTTTCTTTTCATTATTCTCTTCGCACAGTTGCGAGTGCTCATTCAGTTGTTGTTTCGATAGTTCGGTAAGCTGTTTCATATGAACTTCTAATGTCTTTTCACATTTCCCTATGTAGGTTTTCATCTTATGTTTTGACTCTTCTGACACTTGTTCAGCCTTTTGTAATGCCACTTGTGCGTCGTTCAATAAATGACTCACCTCTACCACAGAAATATTTAAACAGTCGTTTTGTAACTGTAAAAGCACACTATTTTAGTCAGTTAGTTAGACAAAAATGCATATGAAATCTAGTAGTTTCACGGTACATGTACATTGTATTTGTAAAAGACAATTTTTTAAAATTATTTATAATAATCTTTAAAGAAACAAGTTTAGTAAATATCCTTTAAATTTTATTTACCCTTTTCAATTTTCTGACTGCTTCTTGTGCATTTCGATCTTGGGCTAGAACTGTTGAATTATTCAGTAAGTCAACCAATGTTACAAGGATATCCTTAAGATCGTTGCTTGAAACTTTACAAGTGGGTGAGTGACGGACAACTTTGCCAATATCCCGTGCCTGTTAATACAAATGTAGCACATTAAAGATGTAATACAAACTAAAAACAAGGAACGCCGCAATAAATACAATCATCTTTACACATAATAATTATATCGCTAATAATTTTTTATTACACTTCCACAAGTAACTCTCTGAAACTGTAAACATTCAATTATGTGTAAAGATATGTTCGTCAAGCGAAAAACGTACGTGTTTACCTTTAAATAGAAGACATGGGGCACTTGGCTTCGTAGGGGCTATGCTGAACGATAATTTGCTATCAAAGTGTTTACAGTTCATCATTACAATTATAACCACATTGTAATCTGTATCTTGTATGGAATTCGCTCCAATATACCCATCAGGGGGCATATAACATTTCGCTAATTCCCAGTGGTTGCACGTCCATTGTTCAGCCGAGGTATTCTTCGACGAAGGAAGTATGTATCTATGAACATTTATAATTTAATCACGAACATCGTCACATATACCGTTGGGACATGGTCTGAGCTGTTTTGCTGGATCAGCGTGCATGGATTTGCACATTATGCATTTTCGCTTGCAAAGCCATATGTAGGACACTTCAAGACATATGCGGTGGAACATGTAGTACAGGCTGCTGTCACCGGCAAAGCTTTCTTCAAGCGAACCGATTGATAAATTGTAATTTAATTGCTCCATTTCGTCGTCAACAAAATCCTGCAAGCCTACTTTTGTTATATAAAGTGCTAGCCATGCCTTTAGCCAGTTGTCATTTCGTCATCTGAGAAAACATCCCCAATGCTCACCATTATAATTCGTGTTAAAACTTAGCAAATGAATCGCTTATTTTTGTTTCTGAAAAGCATCGCGTTGAATGGTGTTTCAACGGTTGTCTTGTAATAAACAAATGCAAATGTATGTCCAATATATATGAGTTAAAGAAATGGCTACCATCACACTACTTGTAGGAGTACCATAACAATACAAACGTGTCATTAAAAATGACACACTATATATGCATTTTGTAGATATATCAAACAATGATTCCAAATTAATTCGTTTGAAGATATATACCACCCAGTGCCTTTTCTCTCGAGTCATAGTGTTATTGTAAAGTGACCTTTCTCGAGATTTGCTATGCACAAACACGATCGTGGGAATATATACACGAGTATTTACCATACCGGAACGCCGAATATTTATCAGAAAATAACGCGGTTTAAACAGGTAAAATATACAAACATATTTTTGTAACAACAACATACATGTATTTTCTTAACCCAAATATCAGGCTTATCTGTGCTGAGGACATCCAAAATACACAGGTTTTCAGAAAACACTTTTATGAACCGGGTATTTGGCAAAGTTCACGAAGATAATATTGTAATGGTCTCTGCTCCTTTGATTTCCCAGATTAAATTAGCTGAGTCAATAATTTTCAAACTATGGCGAATTATGGCCATGGAAACTCCAGTTGAAGCCTATTGATTAGCAGAACAATATGCAATAAGTCTTGGCTAAATACGAAACGTAAAAAAAAAATAGTAATGGGGCATTCGAAGCAGGTGTTCTGAAAATAATAAATAGATAAATTGTAGGTCTTTAAAATTGGCTCGTGATAAAATAATGAAGGAATACATTGTGATTAATGTTTTGATAACCATAAAACAAGCAATAACAAAGCAAGCCTTTTGACAAAAACATTTAGATTTAAATATTGATGAAATAACATAATAATGAGAGCTGAAAACCAGGAGGTACCAACTGCGATTGATTTCAATGGCAGTTTATACCTTCTAGTTTTCAACCCTCGGTATTATAATAAATGCTAATGTTTTCAAATACTATTTAGAACATCAGTTCTTAAATTACATACCCGGCTGCTCAGATGACACAGTTTTACTAATTGTACATGGTAATCGTTCAAACGCATCATAGTGAGTGCCCCAAATTTTAACAAGGTAGACAGTTGGCATACTGCAAGTTTCCATGTGAAGGTATATAAATAAAAGTGCACCAAATGCACAGTTCTGCAATGTGACATCAATTTTTATCATAAAACTGTCATTTGGAGAGTTGTAGCATTCATGGTATAAATTCTACAATACTAGGATTCACCAGACCATTGTTAGAAAAAAGAGGGATTTAGTCAATGAGTTCCTTATGGGACAATTACACCTTACATCAGCATTGTCAATAAATATACTGATCAGTATTATCTTATATTTATTGGATATTGATTGTTTTATAAATGCAGACCAAAAGATCAATGTCAAGATCATCAATGGTCAAGGTCTTTTCAAGGTCAAATTCTGAAAATTGCTTTCAAAGTCTGTTATTTACCTCAAAGAGTTTATAACTAGTATTTTGTGAAGACATACGAATGCCAGTGTGCCGACTATTCGAAGTCACGTTTTGCATTTTTTTAGTGGAAGGGGCATAAATCTGTCAAAATACAAAGCTGAGTTATAGCAATTATTTCATTGTGTGCTAACATTGATGAAAACGTTATAGTCCATGTGAAAAGCCTATATAGATATTAAGTTAAATTATTTTTGAACCTATGAAAATGAATGTGAAAAAGAGGCATAAGTTAGTCAAATAACAAACAGTTATGGGAATTGTTGTACTTAGAGTTAATATATAGTTTAAGCTTCAAGTAAATACCTTAATTACTTTTATATATGTATATATAAGACTTTTACCAACAAAAACTTTATCCCGAAAATCTTAGTGAAAATGGGCCATACCTCTGTCAAAATACAAAACAGAGTTATGATGACCGTAGCACCTGATGTTGGTGATATTTGCAAAGATGTACTACAAGTTTCAAGTGAATACCTTATGTAGTTTAGAATTTTGAACAAGGAGGATCACTGTGTCAAAATTCAAAACAGAATTATGAGCATTGTTTCGCCTAATGCTGTTGATGACAAAGTTATATTCCAAGTTTTCAAGCGAATAACTAATGCTGTTATGATGTTTCAAGACTTTTGAATAAAAACTTTAGCCTGAAAATATATGAAGAAAAAAAGGAAAAAAAAATATGTCAAATTACAAAAACGTGTTAAGGAGGAATGTTTCACATGGTTTTGGACTCGATGCCAAAGATACATTCAAGTGAATGTAGTTTTGAAGTTTTTAAGAATTTTAAATAAAAACTTTAACCAGAAGGAATGGCATCAATGTACACAATGTTGATCTTGTAGAAGCTTAAAAACATTGTTTTCAGTAAAAAAAATAATACAAAACGGTGGCGGTTCTATTTAATTTTAAAGCAATTAAAGCAAAACTTATCGTTGCCGACTATTGTTTTGTTTCATGATTTAAATTATGACATTTTTCTTTTCATTTCAGAATCAAAAATTCAGATAACACTTTGTAGTTCTTTCTACATAATCAATATATTCGTATATAGATCATTGTCCATTAAAAGAGAACGAAATAAATACCATGAAAAGCAATTGATCCATCATTTTAGCGGACCATAGTAAAATTTTTTAGCCAAACATAAATGTCGTATAAACAATTGAAGTTTGAAGAATATTTATTGCTAGAAATAAAAAAAGAAAACACCTTACTTGTTTCCATATTGCAAACGTTAATTTAATCTAAACACATCCATGGCTGTCTACGATATGAATGCGCGATAGAAATGTTCCACGTGGTTAGATATAATGAACGTCATTGGTCAAAACGATTTCAATATCACATTAAACCATGAATAGTTTGTATACCCGCAAATCAGGTGAGTTTAAAGAGTGTAATTAATGATTTACTATAATATTTATAAACACAACACCGTGAAATAATAGTACAAAACACGTCATATTCTAATACAAAATCCACATATTAATATTATCCCAAAATTTTAATGATTTAGAACATTCGTTTTAATTTGACTATTTTAACATGAATGTTCATCTTAATACTGATAAACAAATATTGGTATGAATAGAGCATAAATATTCAAATGCTTGTTATCAAAAAAACATTCTCTTGTTAATACGTGATATTCAATTTGCTTTTTGGATCTATTTCTTCCTAGGTAATACACAACCCACACTTTACTTTATAGTACATGTTGTCTGTCTATTTGAATACATATATCAAACAATCTTTCAATTACAGTCACACTAAACTCTAATATGGGAGTAAACACTCAGTTAGTCGACAATGTAATGAAATGATACGAATAATGTATTGTGGTATATCATACTAAATCAACAATACATAGTTATAATGGATATTTTACGACCATGTGAGTGCCTTTAAACGTTAATTTATTTGTGTTTACATTTAAGCGCACAGGGAACGTATTCATACATTTCTTGGTCCCAGATTTCAAACCAGTCAATACACACATGTGAATTTAAAGTGCTTTATATTATTTCAACTAAATCGGTTGCACGTTGCTTGATGTTTCACCCTGTTTTGTGAATTTAAAGTGCTTTATATTATTTCAACTAAATCGGTTGCACGTTGCTTGATGTTTCACCCTGTTTTATACTACAATATACCCGTCCATATACGAATGAGATAAATTGACAAATCGAAAACATGAATCTAACCTTCGCGCCGTCGCCATTGTTTTATAACTGGTGACCTTTATATTGTACGAAGAGGAAGATAAATAACATAGCTGTTGAAATAAGTGACGAACAGTCAAAACAATAATGTCTTACCGTCAGATGGAACTATTTGAAGAGCAGAAACAAATATTTCCTTTGAAAACGCTAATGAACAGTTGCCCATTAATAACATAAACGGCTAACTATATTTACAGTAAATAAATAATACCAAAGCATAACATGCTCATTATTCACAGGGAATCGCCATACGACGCTCGTATATACATTGTTCCAAACTAATGTAGTTATGTGTAGGTGTTATTTGTAGAGTGTTGCAAATAGTAATACGTAGACATGTATCGTCTAACAAATGTCGAGCGGTTCGTACAGGGTGAGCACCATTCTGTTCCCATCAACGCAACAAAGTTTGCACCTCCAATGAGGGTTGCGACTGTTCACTCACCAAACCATTTTTGAACATGCGCATTTTTATAGTCCGTCAGAATATGCGGATTTAATGAGTAAGAGTAAAGCGGCGTAAAATTGTTCAACATTCGGTTGTTAAAATTTAAAACTCACAATGGGCATAAAAATTAAAATATGCATTTCTCTCCATTTGCTGTGTTCTTCAATCAATTAACTGTTATAATCAACCCATTTCTCTAGTATTTTTGTTATTTGTTCCTTTCCGGTATCGTTCCCTAGGTATAAAAGGGACAATAAGCAGCTCGTTCGCATATTTTTACAGTTACTGAATATGTCCGCCCCCTATAACCGCGAATCCTGTATCCAAACTTGTCAGTTATAATTGTATCCGCGTTCGGAAATACATTTCCTAGCCAGTAATTGAGTAAAGTTGCATTCCAAACTTGGTATTAAAACATGTATATCGTTTGTATGCAGTTTAATTACATTTAATCTGGCGGTAACACTGATTGTTATAGTTCTAACAGAAAACGGACTATTCGACAACGTTTGGAAACAGATAAGCTTAAGTCATTTGGTACACTAACAGTGCCTAGAATCCATGCATTCGTACGTTTAAGTCTTAATTAAAAGAAACAAATCATCAACTTATATGTCAAAATCGTTAAAATACTAAATATTTCAGTTTTAAATGTTTCTTCTATGTATATTTGTATAAACAACACTTTTGATTGAAAACTGCTTATATTTTGCTAGTATATTATATTCTTGTAAATGGATGACTGATACGTAAATTAACCAAGCTGAATGAAGGTGAAGGTTTGTGTTTTAGTTTCGTTTCAATAATGTAAGATGCAGGCAATTTGTATATTAAAAAGTGTTTCTATGAGATAATGTCATGTAGTGTTACTCGCACCAATGTCCGCGTCATTCAATTAACTGTCATGAAGTGTTACTCGCGACAATCTAGCATGTACTAGGTTGCCCTAATTAAAGGGTTTATGTTGTAGCGAAGTTCAAGTATAAATATACGACGTGTCAAAAATGCATGCATACATATACTCACACACACACACATGCACGCACACACACGCACGCATGCGCGCACGCATGCACGCACGCACGCACACACACACACACACACACACCTTTTACCCATACAAGCAGATTATTAGATCCATTGTTCATGAATTGTGTATTAGATAAATATGCTATTATTTACCGGCTCTGTGATTACTAATATTTTATTATTTATTATTATTTATTATTTATTATTTCCACGCATGTCTGTCTTATTATGAATTTGGTCAACACGATGAGCTGTAATATGCTTAAGTGAATAAATATTTGTTTGTTGTTGTTGTTGCCAATGTCCGCGTCATTCAATTAACTGTCATGTAGTGTTACTCACACCAATGTCCGCGTCATTCTATTAACTGTCTTGTAGTGTTATTCGCACCAATGTCCGCGTCATTCAATTAACTGTCATGTAGTGTTACCCGCGCCAATGTCCACGTCATTCAATTAACTGTCATGTAGTGTTACGCGCGCCAATGTCCGCGTCATACAATTAACTGTCATATAGTGTTACTCGCACCAAGGTCCGCGTCATTCAATTAACTGTCATGTAGTGTTACTCACACCAATGTCCGCGTCATTCAATTAATTGTCATGTAGTGTTACTCGCACCAATGTCCGCGTCATTCAATTAACTGTCATGTAGTGTTACTCGCGCCAATGTCCGCGTCATTCAATTAACTGTCATGTAGTGTTACGCGCGCCAATGTCCGCGTCATTCAATTAACTGTCATATAGTGTTACTCGCGCCAATGTCCACGTCATTCAATTAACTGTCATGTAGTGTTACTCGCGCCAATGTCCGCGTCATTCAATTAACTGTCATGTAGTGTTACTCGCGCCAATGTCCCCGTCATTCAATTAACTGTCATGTAGTGTTACTCGCACCAATGTCCGCGTCATTCAATTAACTGTCATGTAGTGTTACTCGCACCAATGTCCGCGTCATTCAATTAACAGTCATGTAGTGTTACTCGCGCCAATGTCCGCGTCATTCAATTAACTGTCATGTAGGGTTACTCGCACCAATGTCCGCGTCATTCAATTAACTGTCATGTAGTGTTACTCGCGCCAATGTCCGCGTCATTCAATTAACTGTCATGTAGTGTTACTCGCGCCAATGTCCACGTCATTAAATTAACTGTCATGTAGTGTTACTCGCGCCAATGTCCGCGTCATTCAATTAACTGTCATGTAGTGTTACTCACACCAATGTCCACGTCATTCAATTAACTGTCATGTAGTGTTACTCACACCAATGTCCGCGTCATTCAATTGACTGTCATGTAGTGTTACTCGCACCAATGTCCACGTCATTCAATTAACTGTCATGTAGTGTTACTCGCACCAATGTCCACGTCATTCAATTAACTGTCATGTAGTGTTACTCACACCAATGTCCGCGTCATTCAATTAACTGTCATGTAGTGTTACTCGCACCAATGTCCGCGTCATTCAATTAACTGTCATGTAGTGTTACTCGCACCAATGTCCACGTCATTCAATTAACTGTCATGTAGTGTTACTCGCACCAATGTCCGCGTCATTCAATTAACTATCATGTAGTGTTACTCGCACCAATGTCCGCGTCATTCAATTAACTATCATGTAGTGTTACTCGCACCAATGTCCGCGTCATTCAATTAACTGTCATGTAGTGTTACTCGCACCAATGTCCGCGTCATTCAATTAACTGTCATGTAGTGTTACTCACACCAATGTCCACGTCATTCAATTAACTGTCATGTAGTGTTACTCGCACCAATGTCCACGTCATTCAATTAACTGTCATGTAGTGTTACTCACACCAATGTGCGCGTCATTCAATGAACTGTCACCAATGTCCGCGTCATTCAATTAAATGTCATGTAGTGTTACTCACACCAATGTCCGCGTCATTCAATTAACTGTCACCAATGTCCGCGTCATTCAATTAAATGTCATGTAGTGTTACTCACACCAATGTCCGCGTCATTCAATTAACTGTCATGTAGTGTTACTCGCGCCAATGTCCGCCTCATTCAATTAACTGTCATGTAGTGTTACTCACACCAATGTCCGCGTCATTCAATTAACTGTCATGTAGTGTTACTCACACCAATGTCCGCGTCATTCAATTAACTATCATGTAGTGTTACTCACACCAATGTCCGCGTCATTCAATTAACTGTCATGTAGTGTTACTCGCACCAATGTCCGCGTCATTCAATTAACTGTCATATAGTGTTACTCGCGCCAAGGTCCGCGTCATTCAATTAACTGTCATGTAGTGTTACTCGCACCAATATCCGCGTCATTCAATTAACTGTCATGTAGTGTTACTCACACCAATGTCCACGTCATTCAATTAACTGTCTTGTAGTGTTACTCGCACCAATGTCCGCGTCATTCAATTAACTGTCATGTAGTGTTACTCGCGCCAATGTCCGCGTCATTCAATTAACTGTCATGTAGTGTTACTCGCGCCAATGTCCGCGTCATTCAATTAACTGTCATGTAGTGTTACTCGCGCCAATGTCCGCGTCATTCAATTAACTGTCATGTAGTGTTACTCACACCAATGTCCGCGTCATTCAATTAACTGTCATGTAGTGTTACTCGCACCAATGTCCACGTCATTCAATTAACTGTCATGTAGTGTTACTCGCACCAATGTCCACGTCATTCAATTAACTGTCATGTAGTGTTACTCACACCAATGTCCGCGTCATTCAATTAACTGTCATGTAGTGTTACTCGCACCAATGTCCGCGTCATTCAATTAACTGTCATGTAGTGTTACTCGCGCCAATGTCCGCGTCATTCAATTAACTGTCATGTAGTGTTACTCGCACCAATGTCCGCCTCATTCAATTAACTGTCATGTAGTGTTACTCGCGCCAATGTCCACGTCATTCAATTAACTGTCATGTAGTGTTACTCGTGCCAATGTCCGCGTCATTCAATTAACTGTCATGTAGTGTTACTCGCGCCAATGTCCGCGTCATTCAATTAACTGTCATGTAGTGTTACTCGCACCAATGTCCACGTCATTCAATTAACTGTCATGTAGTTTTACTCGCACCAATGTCCACGTCATTCAATTAACTATCATGTAGTGTTACTCACACCAATGTCCGCCTCATTCAATTAACTGTCATGTAGTGTTACTCGCACCAATGTCCACGTCATTCAATTAACTGTCATGTAGTGTTACTCGCACCAATGTCCACGTTATTCAATTAACTGTCATGTAGTGTTACTCACACCAATGTCCACGTCATTCAATTAACTATCATGTAGTGTTACTCGCACCAATGTCCGCGTCATTCAATTAACTGTCATGTAGTGTTACTCGCACCAATGTCCGCGTCATTCAATTAACTGTCATGTAGTGTTACTCGCGCCAATGTCCGCGTCATTCAATTAACTGTCATGTAGTGTTACTCGCACCAATGTCCACGTCATTCAATTAACTGTCATGTAGTGTTACTCGCACCAATGTCCGCGTCATTCAATTAACTGTCATGTAGTGTTACTCGCGCCAATGTCCGCGTCATTCAATTAACTGTCATGTAGTGTTACTCGCGCCAATGTCCGCGTCATTCAATTAACTGTCATGTAGTGTTACTCGCACCAATGTCCGCGTCATTCAATTAACTGTCATGTAGTGTTACTCGCACCAATGTCCGCGTCATTCAATTAACTATCATGTAGTGTTACTCGCACCAATGTCCGCGTCATTCAATTAACTGTCATGTAGTGTTACTCACACCAATGTTCGCGTCATTCAATTAACTGTCATGTAGTGTTACTCGCACCAATGTCCGCGTCATTCAATTAACTGTCATGTAGTGTTACTCGCGCCAATGTCCGCGTCATTCAATTAACTGTCATGTAGTGTTACTCGCGCCAATGTCCGCGTCACTCAATTAACTGTCATGTAGTGTTACTCGCACCAATGTCCGCGTCATTCAATTAACTGTCATGTAGTGTTACTCACACCAATGTCCGCGTCATTCAATTAACTGTCATGTAGTGTTACTCGCGCCAATGTCCGCGTCATTCAATTAACTGTCATGTAGTGTTACTCGCACCAATGTCCGCGTCATTCAATTAACTGTCATGTAGTGTTACTCGCACCAATGTCCACCTCATTCAATTAACTGTCATGTAGTGTTACTCGCACCAATGTCCGCCTCATTCAATTAACTGTCATGTAGTGTTACTCGCACCAATGTCCACCTCATTCAATTAACTGTCATGTAGTGTTACTCGCACCAATGTCCGCCTCATTCAATTAACTGTCATGTAGTGTTACTCGCACCAATGTCCGCGTCATTCAATTAACTGTCATGTAGTGTTACTCGCACCAATGTCCGCGTCATTCAATTAACTGTCATGAAGTGTTACTCGCACCAATGTCCGACTCATTCAATTAACTATCATGCAGTGTTACTCGCACCAATGTCCACCTCATTCAATTAACTGTCATGTAGTGTTACTCGCACCAATGTCCACGTCATTCAATTAACTGTCATGTAGTGTTACTCGCACCAATGTCCGCGTCATTCAATTAACTATCATGTAGTGTTACTCGCGCCAATGTCCACGTCATTCAATTAACTGTCATGTAGTGTTACTCGCACCAATGTCCGCGTCATTCAATTAACTGTCATGTAGTGTTACTCGCACCAATGTCCACGTCATTCAATTAACTGTCATGTAGTGTTACTCGCACCAATGTCCACGTCATTCAATTAACTGTCATGTATTGTTACTCGCACCAATGTCCGCGTCATTCAATTAACTATCATGTAGTGTTACTCGCTCCAATGTCCACGTCATTCAATTAACTGTCATGTAGTGTTACTCACACCAATGTCCACGTCATTCAATTAACTGTCACGTAGTGTTACTCGCGCCAATGTCCACGTCATTCAATTAACTGTCATGTAGTGTTACTCGCACCAATGTCCACGTCATTCAATTAACTATCATGTAGTGTTACTCGCTCCAATGTCCACGTCATTCAATTAACTGTCATGTAGTGTTACTCACACCAATGTCCACGTCATTCAATTAACTGTCATGTAGTGTTACTCGCGCCAATGTCCGCGTCATTCAATTAACTGTCATGTAGTGTTACTCGCACCAATGTCCGCGTCATTCTATTAACTGTCATGTAGTGTTACTCGCACCAATGTCCGCGTCATTCAATTAACTGTCATGTAGTGTTACTCGCGCCAATGTCCGCGTCATTCAATTAACTGTCATGTAGTGTTACTCGCACCAATGTCCGCGTCTTTCAATTAACTGTCATATAGTGTTACTCGCGCCAATGTCCGCGTCATTCAATTAACTGTCATGTAGTGTTACTCGCGCCAATGTCCGCCTCATTCAATTAACTGTCTTGTAAGCAACCTTAATGGTTAAACTTTTAGCTCACTGTTAATTTCTCGCCAAGATTGTAAGCACAAAAGACCATATAACTTTTAGCTCACTGTTAATTTCTCGCCAAGATTGTAAGCACAATAGACCATATAGCTTCGAACAGCCTATTACTTTCAATACTGCCACTGTCATTGTTAATTAAAGCTACGTATTGAAATAGACATGTATTTATACAATATTCAACATTTATATACGAGTTAATACAGGTTTTGCAGATTTATTCAATAACACATTGGATATGAGTTCCATGAAAATACATTTGAATAAATATAGACACATGCAAAGTGGTCATGAATTAAACGACTAATTCACAATAAATTAAAAGCAATGATAATAATGACTTCAAACAACAACAAACACGTCAATATGAAAAACGAAATGATAACTTACTTAAGTTGATTAAACTTATTTTCCGGTCTGCTTCATTTCCATACATGTTTTAATCAATAACAATGAAGATAGATTTGCAATTTAATACCCTTATACCTGCAGTGTGTTTACAAACTGATTGCCTTTTCTAAAATATACTGAACACCAGATGGGCATAAATATGTTCGTTTTATGTAGTCATGCCTTAACGCTAAAACATGTGAAAAATCCTCACTATTTGTATAGAACACAATCAAATTACATCATATATTGTATATTTAATTAAAAAATAGAAGTTCAATAAGCTCGCACTTTCCTTGAATCCGGTATTCCCCATACATACAAGCACTATAAGCACCTGATTCAAGTGTGCGCCTGCACGACACAACAAAACTAAAGTGTCACGTGATTATCCTAAAGATAAAAGGCGCTATTTTTAAATACTTTGATGGGTTATAGCGTCTGCAGACGCTATAGATTGTAGGACGTCAAAAAGGAAGAAAACTATATACAATAATTGTTTATGTTTTTCAGGTAAGTAAAAACAAATTTTGTCTAAATTTTTAATTGTTTCTATACGATTATAGTGTAAAAAAAATATGTATTTTTGACAATTTTCTTTTGTTTTTACGATTGGTCCATCTGGAGTTCAGTCACTTTATGACCATGATTATCCTGAATGTATTTAGGAGGATAAATATGGTTGACTACCCTTTTACGTGAAAAATGTGGTACCGGCATCTTTATTACAAATGAAATCCCCGATATTATTTGTTTAATGTTTGCTGACGATATTGCTAATTGCGCAGAAACTGTACAAAAGCTGCAACAGCAGCTAAATTATATTGATATTTTTTGTCAGGACACTGGTATGGAAGTTAATTTTGATAAAACTGAGATAATAGTTTTTCGCAATGGTGGACCACTTAAGAATATTGAAAATTGGTATTTTCGTGGAAAACAAGTAAAAATAACATCCTGTTATAAATACATGGGACTTTTGTTTACTCCCTCCCTATCATGGACCTTAGCACTTAATAAGTTAGCTGTTCAGGCACAAAAGGGTATCTTTTCAATTTACAAATTTCAAAAGCCATTTGGTCATTTTCCACTAAATGAAATGTTTAAATTATTTGACTCGATGATTACGCCAATACTTTGTTATGGGTCACAAATATGGGGGTTTGAATATGAACAGACTGTCGAATCTATTCACCTTATGTTTTGTAAACGGTACCTTAAACTAAAGAAGACCACAAACAATTGTATAGTTCTGGGTGAATGCGGTAGATTACCACTATGTGTAACCTATTATACAAATTGTATACGATATTGGTGTAGTTTACTTCAAATGCCCTCTCATCGTTATCCTAGAAATGGCTATTTATTACTTAAATCTCTTGATGAATCTGGTCGGACATGTTGGGCAACGAAAATTCGACATTTATTATTTATATATGGGTTTGGATATGTTTGGATTAGCCAGGATGTTGGAGATAAAAACATATTTCTATCACATTTTAAACAACGTGTAATTGATTGCTGTACACAAAGATGGCACGATGATGTATCAAACTCAAGTCGATGTCATTATTATAAACATTATAAAAGCTTACTTAATACAGAAAAATATCTAACAATTGATACACCAAGAAAATATAAAATTGCTATGTCAAAATTTCGATCTTCAAACCACAAGTTATCAATCGAATTGGGCAGACATAATAATATACTAAAAGAAAATAGAATATGCAACCTCTGTTCAACCGATGAAAATCATGTTTTGGATTGCGAATATCATGCCTTTTTTCATTGCAATAAATATAATGAAATAAGATTAAGATATTTATCTTCATGGTATAGAGCTGGTAATTCGATACATGATTTTTTTAATATAATGGGTTCTAATGACGAAGCAAAAATAAAACAAGTATCATGTTATATATATCATCTCCTACAAATTGTTTACTCTCAAAATACTTAATATTTTGTTACTATTTTTCCTATTCAACTGAAACTGTTTATTACATTTTGATTGTATTGCATTATACATGAACGTGACACAACTCTCCTACTTATCGTATTATGTTATTATATTGACATGTATTTTGGGCCGGAGGCCTTTGTTTACGAATGGAAATAAACTTGTACTTGTAAACTTGTACTTGTACTACATCGAACATGACATTCACGGCACATAACAATACATCTTAACAATTCTTAGAACAATAGTTTGTATGCAACTCGCTCGATAACCCAATACTCTACAATGCAATACTAAAAATAAATCATTCATACGTTATAAAACTGTATACATGCTTATCAGTGAATAAAAGAATAATGTTTAAAAATGCATACATCGCCATCAGGACGACAATCTATACGAAACAAAATTATAGATAATCTAGAAGGAATTATTACCTCGGTAATTACTCACGTAATTAATAATTAAGCAATAATAATATGTAAACTGATAACAGAAGTAATGCAAACAAACAAAGAGGTAGGTGCTTTTAGGACAAACCTCTATAATAGCATATTAACAATCTAACACAGAAATAAACAAGAAACGTTAGCTCAGATTTTCTTGAAAATATTCGTTAACAGAAGTGTATTGCTTTTACACAGCGTTAAAAAGTATACGCCAAAGCATGCGCGCGCCTTGGACCTAATCTTTAAGGCCCGTCTACAAGATACACCATGCGTTTTTCATATTGACGTGTTTGTTGTTGTTTGAAGTCATTGTTATCATTGCTTTTAATTTATTGTGAATTAGTTGTTTAATTCATGACCACTTTGCATTTGTCTATATTTATTCAAATATTGTATATTCATGGAATGTATACCCAATGTGTAATTAAATAAATCTGAAAATCCTGTATTAATTCGTATATTAATGTTTAATATGGTATAAATACATGTCCATTTCAATACGTAACTTTAATTAACAATGACAGTAGGCAGTATTGAAAGTAATAGACTGTTCGAAGTTATATGGTATATAGTGCTTACAATCTCGGCGAGAAATTAACAGTGAGCTAAAAGTGACAGTAGGCAGTATTGCAAGTAATAGGCTGTTCGAAGTTATATGGTCTATTGTGCTTACAATCTTGGCGAGAAATTAACAGTGAGCTAAAAGTGACAGTAGGCAGTATTGAAAGTAATAGGCTGTTCGAAGTTATATGGTCTATTGTGCTTACAATCTCGGCGAGAAATTAACAGTCAGCTAAACGTTTAACCATTAAGGTTGCATACAAGACAGTTAATTGAATGACGCGGACATTGGCGCGAGTAACACTACATGAACAGAACAGAACAGAACAGAACAGATATTTTATTAAGAAATGTACAAGGTACATCGTCTACAATAAATGAATATAAGTATACATATATATAAAGTATACGTGACAAAAACATAGGGGAAACAATATGTTATTATCATACGTTATTATTTTAACATACGAGTACAGTGTATGTGCACAATTACGACAGCAAAGTTAAGTATGTACTTATAACGGAGGATGAACGTTTTAATTTTCCTACCGTTCTATATTTAAAAGTGAGTTTCTTATAATAAGTGCTTCCTTAACATACAAAGATATTTTTATTAATCTGGTTTTATCTCTTGTATTAAGTAATTGTAAATACTTATATACTGATGGATGTTTGTAGTAAAAAGTTTGAATATATTTCTTTCTTATGTCAGAGTAACATTTACATACACAAATAAAATGATATTCATCTTCAATGTCTTGAGTATTGCAACATAAACAATGTCTTTCATCACGTACTATTCTGTTTTGGCTATATCTTCCCGTTTGTATTCTGAGTGGTAGTCCACTCACTCTAAGCTTACAAAAATAAGGTTTTAAGGATCTTGGTAATATATCTAGGTAATTTTCATAATCTAAAGTGTTTTTAACATGTCTATAGATATATAACACAGAGCTATTTTCCAAATTTGCATACCATTCTTGTTTAAAAGAATCGAAAATTCTACTTTTAAATTCATTTATAAACAATTCTGTATTGACACTTTGAATGTTTTCAAAAACATATGAAAAACCATAATCATTTAATAACTGTCTAACATTGTCTGACAGTCTCTCATAGAAACACTTTGTAATGCAAAAATTGCCTGCATCTTACATTATTGAAACGAATCTTAAACACAAACCTTCACCTTCATTCAGCTTGGGTAATTTACGTATGTGTCATCCATTTACAAGAATATAATATACTAGCAAAATATAAGCAGTTTTCAATCAAAAGTGTTGTTTATACAAATATACATAGAAGAAACATTTAAAACTGAAATATTTAGTATTTAAACGATTTTGACATATAAGTTGATGATTTGCTTGCTTTTATTAAGATTTAAACGTACGAATGCATGGATTCTAGGCACTGTTAGTGTACCAAATGACTTAAGCTTATCTGTTTCCAAACGTTGTCGAATAGTCCGTTTTCTTTTAGAACTAGAACATTCATTGTTACTGCCAGATCAAATGTAATTAAACTGTATACAAACGATATACATGTTTTAATACCAAGTTTGGAATGAAACTTTACTCAATTACTGGCTGGATAATTTATTTCGGAACGCGGATACAATTATAACTGGATACTGGATTCGCGGTTATAGGGGGCGGACATATTGAGTAACTGTAAAACTATGCAAACGAGCTGCTTATTGTCCCTATTATACCTAGGAAACGATACCGGAAAGGAACAAATAACAAAAATACTCGTGAAATGGGTTGATTATAACAATTATTTGATTGAAGAACACAACAAATGCAGAGAAATCATATTTTTATTTTTATTCATATTGTGAGTTTTAAATTTTAATAACCAAATGTTGAACAATTTTATCGGGGGCGTACGCCGCTTTACTCTCACTCATTAAATCCGCATATTTTGACGGACTCTTAAAATGCGCATGTTCAAAAATGGTTTGGTGAGTGAACAGTCGCAACCCTCATTGGATGTGCAAACTTTGTTGCATTGATGGGAACAGAATGGTGCTCACCCTGTACGAACCGCTCGACATTTGTTAGACGATATTGGAATCTCCGTATTACTGTGTGCAAAACTATACAAATAACACCCACAAATAACTAGATTAGTTTGGAACAATGTATATACGGGCGTCGTATGGCGAGTCCCTGTGAATAATGAGCATGTTATGCTTTGGTATTATTTATTTACTGTAAATATAGTTAGCCGTTTATGTTATTAATGGGCAGCTGTTCATTAGCGTTTTCAACGCAAATATTTATTTATGCTCTTCAAATAGTTCCATCTGACGGTAAGACATTATTGTTTTGACTGTTCGTCACTTATTTCAACAGCTATGTTATTTATCTTCCTCTTCGTACAATCTTAAAGTCACCAGTTATAAAACAATGGCGACGGCGCGAAGGTTAGATTCATGTTTTTCGATTTGTCAATTTATCTCATTCGTAAATGAACAGGTACATTGAAGTTTTAAACAGGATGAAAAAACAAGCAACGTGCAATCGATTTAGTTTAAAGAATATAAAGAGCTTTCAATTCACATGTGTGTATTGACTAGTTTAAAATCTGAGACCAAGCTTAAATGTAAAAAGACAAGAGATAACGTTTTAAAGGCACTTACTTGGTCGTAATATATCCACGATTACTATGTACTGTTAATTTAGTATTATAAACCACAATAAATTATTCGTATCATTTCATTACATTGTCGACTAACTGAGTGTGAACTCCCATATTAGAGTTTAGTGTGACTGTAATTGAAAGACAGTTTAATATATGTATTCAAATAGACAGACAACATGTACCTAGGAAGAAATAAAGCAAATCAAATATCACGTATTTACAAGAGAATGTCTTTTGATAAAAAGCGTTTGAATATTAATGCTCTGTTCAAACCAATATTTTCCTTATCAGTATTAAGATGAACATCCATGTTTAAATAATCAATTAAATGAATGTTCTAAATCATAGAAATCTTTTTGGAATAATACTCATATGTAAATTTTGTATTAAAATATAAATTGTTTTGTACTATTATTTCACGGTGTTGTGTTTAAAAATATTATAGTAAATCATTAATCACACTCTTTAAACTCACCTGATTTATACGAACTATTCAAGGTTTTATCTGATATTGAAATCGTTTTGACCAATGACGTTCATTAAATCTAACCACGTGGAACATTATATCGCGCATTCATATCGAAGACAGCCATGGATGTGTTTAGATTAAATTAACGTTTGCAATCTGGAATCAGGTAAGATGTTGTTGTTTTTTTGTTATTTCTAACAGTAAATATTCTTTAAACTTAAATTGTTTATACGACATTTATATTTGCCTAAACAATCTTACTATGGTCCGCTAAAATGATGGATCAATTGCTTTTCATGGTATTTATTTCGTTCTCTTTCAATCGACAATAATCTATATACGAATATATTGATTGTGTAGAAAGAACTACATAGTGTTATATCAATTGATGATTCCGAAATGAACAAATAATGTCAACATTTAAATCATAAAACAATTCTGCAACTATAAGTATTGCTTTAAAGTTAAATAGAACCGCCACCGTTTAGTGGTAATATTTATTGATAAAACAATGTTTTTAAACCTCAACTAGATCACCATTGTGTACTTTAGTGCTCGGCAGTCGCCATTTTGGGTCGATATGATTGATTTGCGGACTTGACGTCATCACATAATTCCTAGATAATGTTTGAAAAATGGGCCAAAGAAACTTGGCGTTAATGTTTAATTATTCGTTTCTGGTGGACAGGTGTAGTATATCATGTTTCACACAAAACAAAATGAAGACAAAACATTGTATAAATACATTGTTTTTGCTTTTACTTTTTAAAGGTATACTTCAATGCATACAACTACATGTCACCGGACAACACAATATCATGTCTTATCTGCGTGTACTTGTAGTCACAAAGTATTGCAATGCTCGCATGTCAATGCAATGCCAAGATAAGTTTGTTTTTCAGTTGAAGACAATGGTAATATAATTGGCAAATGATAATAGAATCAACATAAATTATCAAGAGGAAACCCTAAATTAACGTAAGTTTGTATACACCATTTTAAGTCACCCACATATAGTGAAAATAATAAATGGGGCATGAAAATCAGAAAATTATATTTGTGACTTTACACAATACTATACATTTTGATACATATCACGGATTATCCTTACAAATTTACGTTGCATCCCACATATGTACAATTGAAGCCACAAATCATTTCTATAAAGCATATCAAAACATTTTATTTTGTCAGCGAAAATGACATACCTTTTAAACCAAAAAAGTGAATGAAAAAAAAAATATAATAAAAATCTCATCAGCTGTGGGCAGCACTATTTGAAATCCAAATGATCATTTACAAATGCCGAAATAACGAATCTGTTTATGCTTAAATTACATGTGAACAACAAATGAATACAGAACACTCAAACTATTTTGGTAATGTATACATATATACACATATTTTTGGTCGTGTATTAATTATGTGAACACATGGGAAGTTCCCACGTTATAACAATGACCTCTATCATTACAATGACAGACAACCTCCTTGGCAGCTACATGTCGTGCCAATCTGTTTGCAGAATACTTATACCGATATGCGCAACAAAGCGTCGACTAAGCACGGATTTGCAAGGTAGACATCTCTATAAGAAAAACGATGTTTAAATTGACACATTATTTCGACTCGCTAAAGATAGACGCATATTAGATGATTAATAATACAATCTTTGCTGAATAATTATACCGATGTGCACATTGAAACGACGACTTAACACATATTTTTAAGGCATACAAATATATAAGAAAAAACAATGTGTTAATTGAAAACATACTTCGACTCGCGAAAGATAGATACATAATTAGATGATTATTAATACGAGGCATAAAGCTATTTTTGCTTAAAAGTATAAAGGTGGCCTTATGTCTTAAAGTAATTTCTTATTGGTATGTATGCAAGTGTAAGGTTTATTATAATACAATAAACCTTATTTGTTGTGATATCATATAGTTACGGTGTTTCATTCACAGTGTGTAATATTTAACGGTTTGTTTCAAAGCGCAACATGTCAAAGATAAATGTGTTATCTTTGGATTATTGACTCGGCAATACGTGTTTTGCATTATCGCGCTGTACAAATATCTTGCGTTTTCTGATACGAAAAGATATTTTTTATTGTATTTAAAGGGGCAATACCCTTTAAATCATAGCAAAATTATCAAGAAAATACCACGATAAGCTAGCGTAGTGTCGAAACACACTATTGTGTATATAATTTATGAACCATAGATCGTCACGTCCTTAATAACTAGTGAAAACAGCGTGCATTAATTGCAATCAACATACACAAACAACCGTTAAAACGGTATAACGTTCATAGACTTTGATACAAAATCAAAATATGTGTTCATTAAATATGCTAATTAATACACATTTATTTGGTTAATTTGTTGTTTTGATAACTTCGAAGGCACTTCTTGAATTTGTCAGTTACGCTTTTATTTTGATATATAATATGCATTTAATTTGCATTGTGTGTAAACACATTAATAGAGTATTTCTAACATGTAGCTTTTTTTTTTCTCGAAAAATAACGGACATTATATAAAAAGTTTTACTTTGCACAAGTTATGTGCTTTTCAAACCCTGAAACATATAAATACATATTATAGAATATGAAAATTTCAGTTTTAGAAATTTATTTTTCACAGCCAAAACTGAAAAAAAACTACACCTTTAAGTTCTTGTTTGATGAATATATAACTTGCTCAATGTTATCAAGAAGTCGATAGCAGGTGTAAAGGGATAGTTCAGCTTTTACGCATTACGTTACCTTCACTGTCCTTGTCAAATTAGGACTATTCATCTACAAACAGGTATTTTGATATTCCTAAAACAGGTACATGTATTTTCTTACTTCTTAAACTGTCTTCAAATTAGTGTCAGTTAAGTATTTCATTGTGTTATACTGCATTTAGTTTAAACATTTGCGCAATAGTTCTAAATCTGATTAAGAGTGTTAGTTTCGTTTTTAAAAATGTGTATATAACTAGGCTAAATCGAAACAAGAACAATAATAACACGCTTATAATAGTTTTTGAATGATACCGGAGCAAAACGCATTCAGGAACATAATTACACATTCACCTTCCGATAATGATGATGTTAGTTTATGATTATGGTTTAAATGTGATTTCAAATATTATTCAAAATGAAGAGAAGTCGATAAAATGAACTCAGAGTGACCTTTGTGCGGCATCTTGATTCCGCCGTATAAAATATCGCTCTGTACAAGACGGCGACTATGCGACAATGAAACATTTTAAGTTTTATTTTCTGTAGATCTCTCACTTTGAAACCCGTGGAAACGTAATTTGGATGTAAATTATTGTCCAAAACTCGCGTTTCTATGAAATTGTTCACAACGATAATTATCGCCCAAATCTCGCATCGCGCATCATTGCAACGTCGCATCGTCACCGACGGACTAATTGGTGGCAAAACGGTAAAATTAAGATTGCACATGAAGTCCGATATTTAATATTATGGTTATTTCTTTATTTCATAAACAATACAAATGTGTTTGCTTTTAACATAAAGGTTATATCTGTTAGGCAGTGGTTCAGTACAAAATAAATATCGGTGCGATAGCCCATCTTATCTCGTCCATACTGTCCGGGTACGACGAAACGCCATTAAAAAGAAATAAACATTTGAAAATCTCGCACTAAGGTAAAGCGTGGAGACACGAATTTTGGGCGATACTTATTTTCCAAATTTCGCGTGGCTATGATATTTCTCAGTGCGACGTCTGCAGAAAATACCGCAACGTCGCGATCATACGATACGTTTAATAATTAGCAAATATAATTAAAATAAGTATTGTATGGAAGCGTGCTAGTGCCATAGTCTATATTATGTTTGTATTCCATTATCTAATAATCAGGACATACTAAGTCATAATTAGGAGGTAGTAAATCCTAATTATGAGATGCTAACTCCTACTATATGATATACTCCTAATTACGAGATACTTAGTCCTAATTAGGAGAAAGTATCTCCTAGTAAGGAGATAGTAAGTCCTATGTAGGAGATATTATTATGTATTAGGAGATAATAGGTAATAATCACGAGATACTAAGTCCTAATTAGGATATACTCGGTCATACTTAGGAGAAACGAAGTCCTAATTAGGAGATAGTATTTCATAATTCGGAGATATTAAGTCCTAATTAGGGATAGTAAGTCCTTATGAGGAGATACTTACTACTAATTAGGAGATAATAAGTCCCAAGTACGAGATACTAAGTCTAATTAGGACTTAGTAGCTCCTAACAAGGACTTCGTGTTTCCTAATTAGGATATACCTTAATTAGGAGATACTATCTCAGATAGATCTATCGTATGAAGTGTTTGCATGTGATTAATACAAACAAGTTTTACTACATTGAAGTAATATATTTGTTTATTTTACTTAATATACTAACTACGTTGTGAGTGCAAATAAAAAAAAAAGGTACATGTGGCATTGCACTAATCATTTCTTCATAATAAATGTGGAGACGATTTAAAACTACAACACGATAACCGTCAATATATTTCGTTTATTCAAGAAGTCATACGGGAACTCAAATATTCAAATAGTTACAATATCGTTTTAGTATATTGTCAATGGAATAAGTATAGGAAAACATTAAACGATATTTACCGCACTATGATATGATGACCACATATAATGTAATATTTCTTGTGCTTGAATCATATAGCGTGTTCATAGTTTTTATGGTTAAACTAAGAATACTCTGCTCTCAAGAATGGTATCACAACATTAAGCATCATTGGCAGTGTTGTTATTTTCTTTTTTGTTGTTGTTCTTTTTACATCATTAATAGATCTTACATTCACTACTTGGTTATTCAGGATAAAATTCGTCTCGCTGTATCCGTCGATCTACAGATGTCATTGGAGCTTGTACACTGAAGTCGTCCTCGACGTGAAACCAAAACAGGCACAATGGTAAAGCTCGCAGACGTTTCGTCCGATCCAGAAATGACCAATTGGTTGAAAGGATGTCTGGCACTTAATACAACAAAGGCTGGGTTACAGAAATTCGTTGATGATGAGATAAAAAGCTTTTATGCTGATGTTTTACAGTCAGTAAATTTACAGTTACAACTTCCAGCCAATACAACATGCACCAATTGCTTAACTGCAAACCTGTTAGAGTGTTCTCCACGTGGCATATGCAAGAAAAGAGGACACAATTCAACTTGCAAACTCATGCATGACACTCCATACAAACAGCCTCGACCATGTCCAAACAAAATATGCGATTCAATTCGTGATGCAATTCAGAAGGAACATAGATATAATGGTCCTTCGTGGAAAAATACATCAGCAGAACAATGGGCGATTAACTATTGGGAAGTAGCCAAGTGTTATATGCCACCAGATGGTTATAGTAGAGTGAGTTCTATTCAAGATACCGATTTCAACGGGGTTATTAGTATAATGCTGAACTGTAAACGCTTCGACAGCAAAGTTTCTTTCATCATAGCACCAAAGTCCCCAAATACCCCGTGTATTTTGACAAAGGTAAACACATTTTACACAAAACCACAATTCATAATGACAATATCTATGCTTATTTAATTGTATAATTATGTTCTACCTAGGCAAAACACGACTAAATTATGTACAATCGATAGGCCATATGGCAAAAATATACTAGTATTAAAAGTTGTTAATTTTTGAAGAGAAGCTGTTTTTGTTTTTGAAAACAATTTGTATGTAAGTACATTATGGGCAATTTTGTTATTTAATGAAAATCATATAACGCATTAAAAATTGTTCGCAATATTCGTGTACGCTGAGTCATCGTGTTTTATATATAACCATCGTGTATTATATATATGCAACGTATATGAATCAATAATAAATACACAGGTTTGGCGCATTTACATGTAGCTCTGTTGGCAACATCCTTGATAAAAAGTTTAGTTCTTTACGACTATTATCAGGCACGAGACATTGGTAAAGAACTGCGTCATTGTCCGAATTACAAAATGAAGGACGCCGACCTTCACGACTATATTCAAACTTTGACAACTTTGCTGAGTGATGGAAAAGTTCTGGCACATGAACCAAATGCACAAGAAGCTGTTAATAATTTGGCTCAGGTAAATATCATCTTACATGTATCTTCGTATTTCTGAAATACTAGTAGTACTTATGACGCATAAAAATACTGTCGATTTGACACATTCATATTAAGTGACAACGACTACAATCTGAAAATATGTTTAATAAAGCAAGAATATTTTTAGCACTTGTTAACCATATGTAAAGATTTATTCAAGTCGCACACTACAATCTACTTATATTACGAAGATCTACCAAAAAGGTGTTTCGTCAAACAAATCGTAACGTATCATTATATGTACATACATTTCATGTATAAATTTACGTCTGGTTAGGAACCATCTTGTATTTACGTAATAAGTTCACTTTTAAAAGACAAACGATCAATCAATAAGTTCGACAATATATAATTGTTCGGCATAGATTATCTGTGTATATCCTAGTCGGAAAAACATACTTAGCCGATAAAGCCTGACATACGCCAGCCTAAAGATCACATTCTGATTTAATAATGGATAATAATAATAATAATAATGTTTGTTGTATGCTTAACCCGAAAGTATTCATACTTTTATTGAAATAGATGTTAACTATATTTGATGATAACATGTTAAGAATAATGTTGTTTTTTTTAAGAACTAAAAATATTTAGGAAAACAACGAAGATATGCAGGATATTCTGTGTCTCCTATCCACACTGGACACTGCATGTAACATTTCCATCATATCAACATCACACTTTGTTAGGATGATTTCCTTATTGAATGGTCGATCAATCGTGAACATTTGTTACGTTGTGTCAAAACCTATGTCACTTTGTCAAATATTATTAACAACAGAAATTATTTACACTATTGTCGTAAGATCAGGTTAAATTCTGACCAAGATGTTGAGTTTACCAAAGCTAGGTCCCGGAATTTTTTATCTATTATGTTAAACATAGATACACTTTTGTAACAAAATCATGTTACTGGGTCAATTAATGTTAAAACAATAGTTTCACTAAACGAACCACATTTATTAATATCAGTTAATATTGGTGTCCTCTGTAAAATATTATCAGGATAAAAATAAAACTAAGTTCAGTTAAATAAAATAAAATCAGGGTGATGTCCTCTGTACAACATGAGTTCCTGGGAAAAGATGTCTCATATGCGGTTGAAAACTATGTCCAATGAGTATTGCCTCTTAAGCGACTTTTTAAACGATGTTTACACTCTATCGGATTCATTTTATCCTGATCAGTTTGAAACGATTTGAACTTATTAGGTCAAGTGGGTTGAAATACTAGGTCAATAGGTATTTTGTTGACTTTTTGAGAACAGGTTGACACTTGTTAGATTAATAATGTGTATCATGTAATTTTAAATTAATCCTCAGTCTTTTTCATTGTTAAATAATGCTTATTGCATAATGCTTCTGAGCCAGGTGAACGATGTAGTCAATGTTACACTCTTATTTTTTATAATGTGATGTACTAATATTGGCAGATACAAAATGACAACTTTAACATGACTACGGATGAAGTGACGCGGTTTTTGAAAAATGCACAGAAGACATTTTCGTCAATAAAAAGCTACTTAGAAGAATGTCTACAAACACTTGACATGCACAAGAAAGAGAAGTCGGTAGACTATTCTTGTGCTGCTGCAGGTAAAACATTTTATAATTGATTGCATATATAAACAAGTAATCTTAGATATGTTGTCTATATTGTTAGGTATGACATGTTCGTGTCAATTTTACTTTAAAGTTTAAAGTGAAAGTTACATTACTCGGCAGCTTCAAAAGGCATATGATGCCATCTTATAGACATCACTTTTTTGCCATGGTGGTAAAGAAACAGGTCACCACTACATGCGTGTATGATGAGAGAGTACCAATAATTTTTTAAGTATATATGCTTCTAATTATTAATCACATTTAACGATTTTGTCTTGAACATTTTCAGAATTTCGCACCAATTTAATACAGTACTACAAAGAAAAGAAAATACATGTGCCAGTTAATCCTCTTATAGCCAGCACTGACAAACAACTGATTGAAATCTATGTCACTCCAATAATATGCAAAATTAAAATAGAGAAAGATGGGACACGAAGGAAAACAGATGAAATACACAGATACAGAGACATAATTTATGCAGATGACAATATAAACCGTCAAATCTTTTTACAAGGTGAACCTGGTAAAGGCAAATCAACATTTGCCACAAAATTAGTACTTGATTGGTGCCACAACTCTTCACCTCAAAATCCTCAAAACTCAGCAAACTTTAGTGATGTTGAAACACTGCAGACATTCAGGTTTCTATTTCACATTGAATTGAGAAATTCGATTGGTCTACACGATGTGGAAACTATGATTAAAGAGCAGATTGTTGATGAAATGTATGCTGGTGAAGATCGTGTTACCATAAGCAAACTTCTTGGAGAAATTTTGAAAAAAGAAAAATGTTTAGTGGTTGAAGATGGTCTTGACGAGTGGGCTGATACTGAAGAGAAACTGGCTTTACCTTCGATGGTATTCTCTCACAAACAATGTACTGTTCTGCTAACAACAAGACCGTACAAAATGACCGATCAACGCATCAAAGACTCCCAAATCGACTGTCTGCTAGAGCTAGAAGGAGTAAGTGATCCATATATGCTGAGTAAAAAGTTGCTGCATTGTCTGCTCAGTGAGGACATAAATACAAGACACGAAGACTTCAAAAAGTACATACGTAGTTGTAAACTTGAAATGTTATTATCGACTCCAATGTGTATCACGATGATTGTATGGTCTTGGCTTGAGAAGAAAGATTTGACTGGAACCTTGTGTGAAATTTACACCAACCTCCTTGAAAGTCTTCTTAAAAAAGCAAACGATCAAACTGGGTATTTTCAATCGCCGCCAGTTCAGTGTTTCGAAAACACAAAGTATATAGAACCTAATATAACACAAGTAGATGCTCTTTCGAAATTGGCATTTCATCAGTTGTTTTTTGATGAAAAGGCACGGTCATGTGTTTTTAGCAACAATGACTTATCGAAATACATATCTGAAGATCAAAAGGTTTTTGCGCTGAAATCCGGTATTTTGTCTGAAAACCGCAGCTCACCTTGTATAAAATTGGCATCAACCTGTTCATTTATACATTTAAGTATCCAGGAATTTCTTGCAGCGTATCACATTTCCAGAGACGACACTGTCATTGACAACATCCTACAGAAGTATATTGTTAAGTTCTCGGACACTTTTCTCGACTTATCACAGGTGTTCATATATCTATGTGGATTAAACAGTGAGGCAGCTCATAAACTTTCGTGCATAATGGATGCTCACTCCACTAAACTTTGCACAGAATCTCTGCAGTCGATAATTACCTCAGGCTATATGGAAGCTTTGGCCAACAAGAAGCGTGATATTGACATAAGCTTGAGACTCAGCAACATAGATTATGTGTTCTCTAAGGGACCTGAACACCACGTTTTAATGATGAATAAGTCAAACATCAGATCATTGCGCTTAGACGGTATGGGCCTTGGGATGATGAAACGCTTATCAAACAGAAGAGAAGATTGTTTAGAACTACATGAACGCAACATAGATAATCTCCCTGTGCAAGATTTGCAAGAAATTATTACATTGTCCGCTCATTGTCTTGAACACATTGAAATAAATGTAGAAAGTGAGTATGGGGAGTTAAATTTGTCACCATGTCGAATGATAAAAACAGTTAAACTCAGTGGTCAGATGACTTTGTTACCACAGACACTACACGAATGTAAACGTGTGGAACTTCTTTCATTGTATTGCAGGTGTGATGGTTTGGACTTATCAATGTGCCAAAGTTTAAAAGAATTAGAACTCGGAGGCGACTGGGTTAGATTGTTACCAAATTCTCTAAGTAATTTGAATACGCTAAAATCTATTTCATTATCTTGCACCTGTGAGGGATTGGACTTATCATTGTGTCCGAATCTAGAGAAAATTGACCTAAGTGAGCCAGTCATATTATCTCCAAATGCTTTTCTTGGACTAAAAAAAATAAAACGTATTTCATTATTCGGAAAATTTGATGATGTGGACGTATCTTCATGTCAAGATCTTGAAACGTTAGTATTTGACGAAGAAGTAACGATATCCACTAACACACTAAGCGGTCTTAGGAAGCTGAAAGACATAACACTATTCTGTCCTTGTCAAAACCTGGACCTGTCTCAGTTTCAGAATCTTACAGGAGTTGAAATCCAGGGACAAGCAATACTAGTACCAAATGCAATATGCGAGCTACGACAATTAAAAACACTTGTATTAAATTGCCAATGTAATGGATTGGACTTGTCGTCGTGTATTGGCTTAGAATTTATTGACCTCAAAGGAAACGTGACGTTGTTACCAAATGCCCTCAATAATCTAGACAAGTTGAATTCCCTCGTACTAGACTGCTACTGTTCGAGTTTGGATTTGTCGACCTGTAAAAGTCTTCAGAAAGTTAAACTCTTTGGTCAAGTGACATTGGTACCGAATTCACTAAAGGGACTTAGTGAGTTAGTGATTCTTACAATAGATTGCAAATGTAATGGACTTGATTTATCCTCGTGCACAAATCTAGTTAACTTAGATCTCAGTGAAAAGGTCATATTGTTACCAAATACACTAAATGAGTTGAAAAACCTACAAGATTTAACATTATATTGCAAGGTTGATGGACTAGATTTGTCATTGTTCTACAATCTAACAACAATTGAATGTGGTGAAGCAGTAACATTGTTGCCAAATACATTAGGTAAATTAGATAATGATGATGATGATTACGATGATGAGGATGATGATGATTATGATGATCATGATGATGATCATGATGATGATCGTGATGATGATGATGATGATGATGATGATGATGATGATGATGATGATGATGATGATGATGATGACTGTGATGATGACGATTATGATGATGATAAGGAGGAGGAGGAAGATACGGATGTGAAAATTAGAGATAATTATTTTAAAAGGCAAAAACGTGAATGATACTTCAATAAAACATTCGTCTTCTGTACGACGTCCTGAATAGAAATTCTACCTCTCAGTAACAAGTATTGTATTTGTATGAACATGCCTGTTATGAAAACGTTCAGCACAGATTCAGATAATAACATAAGTATAAACATCCAATTCAGTTTTTGTTTCGGAACATGTAATATAGTTAGTATAGTGTTAGTGTAAGTTTCATTTTTGATGTTGTGTTGTTGTTCATGTTATTATTGTTTCGCTTTTTTGTAGTTATTAAAGGAAATTTTTTACTTTTTATTTTGAGTGATAGTGGATTGTTTATACAATGAATATTAGAATATTTATTTAGAATAAATTGACAACAACTTTAATTGGAAATGTAATTATCGACATTAAATTTAGCCATATTATGATGATTCTGTTGCCACAGGCTATTGCTTCTTAAAGGCCTAGTTTAAGGAATGTCTGGCCACCCGATTGGGTACTCCACTCTAAACTATTTTATCATTATCTGCAATCTTTTCTCTCAGCTGACTGAGAAATGGCTTTGTGCAGTGTTTCAATATATCTCTACCTCTGCAGCAGTGTATTATCTCAGCTGATAAGGGTCGCCACACTGTGACCACAGCAGGGTGCCAATACTCAGTGGTATAATACCCAAATTTGGGGGGTCAAATTAAAAGAGATTAAACTAGGCCTTTAAATCTTCTAAAAGTAATGTTGTATTGTTTATATATTAGAATCTTGTGCAGGCATTTTACACAGATATTACATTGATGTTTTTGTTTTATTGTAACAATTTAATATGTTTATAAGTACATATTGTTTTATTTTAATAGTGTACAATATTTTAATTTCAGCAATATATTATCGGATTCTAGTATGTTTGCAAATTAACAATGTTAAAAACTATGTTTATTAAATATTAAAAAAGAGAAATTATGTAAATGGTTATGGTAAACATTTCGGTGACGCCTTAAGCATATCAGATTTTAACACAACAATAAATAATTTGCTTACTCATGATAGTTTTATTGTTTGTGGGTATGTATGTGTAGATATCATCTTTAATCCACCTGTATCGTTAACCCGTATATTTATACAATGTGCGAAATATATATTTATTAAAAAATATATTTAATAATGTCAAAAAACATATTTGTACAATCTACCACCTTTTGATGATGGAGGCGAAAAAAAAGCTGTGCATAAACAGTGGAAGAGTAGTAGACTACTTTATCACAGTTATAAGTCTAAGATATCATTTTTCAAAAGATGTATATTTGTATTATTCTTTTCTGAGAAATGTATATATGTCATGCATTGTTTGAACATCAGAAAGTATTCGTAACAGCTTAATTCAGTTACACCTATTGTATGTTTTTATTGAGTGTGTATTGATCGTGAAACACTACTGTTCATATTTGCTAAGATTATGCTTCTAAATACAAAACTTTAAATTGCATTCCAAAACATCAATTGGTTTGAATACGATAAGTACGGGGTTGTAGTATTTTTTACCATTATTCATCCGTTGAAAGATGTTTTACCATAATTAATTTGTTGTAAAGTGTTAATTATTTCTTTATACTTCTAAACACCTTCCACGCCATTAGATTGTGCACTGTTTAGTTTACTCACAGTTATATGCTCCAAAAATAATTAACATGGTTTAACATTCGCGTTATGTTATTTTTAGCTCACTTGAGCGCAAAAAACTTATGGTGAGCTTTTGTGACCTTTTTTTGCCCGTGGTCCGTCGAGCGTCAACATTGTCATTCAAACAACATCTCCTCATAAACTGCTTGACAGATTTTCACCAAACTTTACATGAATGATACTTGGTTTTTTCAAAATTTGGGACCCACACTGTTTAAATAGACTTAAATAGCAAAACGACTTAAAAAAGAGTCTCCTCTCAAACAGCAAGTCCCAGAGGTGTCGTATTTGGTATGTAACATCTTTTAGTGTCCTTTACAAAGATTGCTTAAATTATGCCACTGGTGTTAAATATGCCACACCTGGGAGTCATACTTTTTAATACAATTGTATGACAATTGGGCTTTAAAAATTTGGCTTTAAAAATCTTCTCATCTTAAACCGCCGGACCCAGAGGTTTCATATTTGGCGTGAAACATTATATAGTAGTCCTCTACAAAGATTAGTAAAATTATGCCTCTTGGATGAAAAGAAGCCACGCCTCAGATTCACAAGCTTTCTTAAGGACGTTCGCAACAAAAAGAAAATAATTGGGTTAATTTCTCCTTTTGCTTCATTATTTCTTTACTGTATATAGGTTACAATATACTAATTTCAATCAATAAATATAAATCTGTGTAAGTCATTAAGTTCCAGTCAATGGTTAAAAGTTAACAAAGCATTAAAATAATAAAAACAACACACGTATACAATGTATTGCCAAATAAATTAGTTAAAAAAAGATCCATAAAAATATCTATATTCTATTTTGGCACTTGATACGTTGTTTACGTAAACACGAAACATGAAAAAGGCTACACAGGTACTCTATTTAAAGTCCAATATTTCCCGAACAATATCGGTGACCCATTCTTTTTATTAATGTTTTGGTGTAAGTATACATTGGTGCATGTATGTGCGAAAATTTAAGAAAATCTGTCGTTAGGAACAAAATATATTGATGCAAAATAAATGACGTTTCAGAAGGTATTATTAGTACCCATTTGACCTACTTCAATGTCCAGTCAAATTCATTTTTTTTAACAGTAATTGTAGATAACGCGTTTTTTTATTACCAAAATACACGTGTGTATTGCCAAACAAGACATGTAAAACATCAGTTGAAAGAAACATAACCTTGTTTGAAAAAAGCTCTCCTATTTACTTTAAACATTGATAAAAAAAAATCCAAACTGAAAAAAGGAGCTTCGATAGGTACCGTATTCAAATCCCGAAATGTCCGGAACAAGGCCGTGATCCCTATTTTTTAAGACTGTTTTAGTTTCAGTATACAATGATGCGTGTATATGGGATGTTTCAACAAAATCTGTCGTTTGGAACCAAAGATATTCGCAAATTATTGATGTTTTTACAGGCATATTTAATGCATAATTAACCTCGTTTAGCGGCCATTAAAAGTCATTTATTAAATGATAACTGTAGATAAAGCACGTTTTATCATTCAACTGCACTTGTATATTACCAAACAAAACATTTAAAAAGATCCATTTAAAAATCTCAATCTTTGTTTGAATATGAACGCTTTATATTACTCAACATTCTAAGTAACACACACTAAAAAATGGTCTACGACAGGTACCATATTCAAAATTCAATATTTCCGGAAAAAGGCCGGTGACCCCTATTTTTAAGAGTGTTTTAGTTTTAGGATACATTGATGCATATTTGTGCCAACTTTGAAGAAAATCTGTCGTTGGAAAAAAAAATGAAGGAAATTGTTGCGAACGTCTTTGAGACTTATAGGGCAAATTGTCTTTAAAAATCGTCTCCTCTGAAACCGCAAGACCAAGCGAGTTTGTATTTGGTCATATGGCAAGTGGACTTTACAAATATTTTCCTCTGAAACCGCAAGGCCAAGAGAATTCGCATTTAGTCATACGGTTTCAATAGACATATGGCAAGTGGGCTTCAAAAATCGTCTCCTCTGAATGCGCAATGCCCAGGGGTTTAATATTTGGCATGCAATTTTGTATAGTGGTCCTCTAAAAAGATTGTTCAAAGCATGTTCCTGGGTTAAAAGGTGGCCACGTCCTTGGGTCATATGGTTTTAATAGATATATATGGCAAGTAGGCTTTAAAAATCTTCTTCTCTGAAACCGTAAGGTCCAGAGGTTTCATATTTGGCATAAAACATTGTATAGTAGTCCCCTGCAAAAATTGTTCACATTATGGTCATTGGGGTAAAAAAAAGCCAGGCCCCAGGGGCCACACGGTTTCTATAAGCTTATATGGCAAGTGGACTTTTAAAATCTTCTCTTCTGAAGCTGCAATGCCCAGAGTTTTAATATTTGGCCTGTAACATGGTATATTGGTCCGCTACAAAGGTTGCTCAAATTATGCACATGACAAAACTGGCCGCGCTCATGGCGTCACGTGTTTTATATAGATTTAAATAGCAAAACAACTTTAAAAATCTTCTCTTCTGAATCCGCTAGGCCCAGATCTAATCTTCATGCTCAAGTGAGCGCTTTAGGGCCATGTGACACTATTGTTTACAACAAGCAGTAGTTTCTTAAGGGAGATCTAATTGAATACATTTCAGTTCACTGTCACCACTTGGATATGTAAAGCTTGATTTTTTCGCCATCTGATTTATAAAACCATTAATGTGTATTATGAATTTCACTATCTTAAATAATTTATTTCTAAGATTTTCTTTGTTAGTTTTTTTTATGATAAGTTTCTATTTTTTCAGAGTGTTATCACATTATTTGTTCTGTAGAAGATATTTATTTCTTAGTGTTACATTAACAGTTTATCTTAAAACTCGATTATCAATATTAAAATTTTGAAGGTTACCTAAATTATATACTGACAGACGAGAGTGTTTCATATTGGTCAATGTAATTTTTCACATAACTGACAGTCAATATCTTGAAGTATGGCATCATAAACATATTAGGACTGTGCGAAGAAAAAATCTTGCCTTGCTTGATGTTATTGCTCGAGTAACTACTTCATAATTATCCATGTGTCATTCACCGTTACCCTGTCAATTTCTTACTCTTAGCATTTATTTGTGTGCACGTGTATTGCGTTTTCAGTTTTATATTGTTAACCATCTGTCTCATTTTCTTGTATCGCCACCTTAGTATCACAAGGGCGTGTCCGCTTTCGTTTCACATGTTAGATAGGCCATTGTAATCTTAAGGTGGTGATATAATGGTTGCATAATCGAATGACACGAGGTACATGATATGTAAATGCATTCACATGTTAGATAGGCCACTGTAATCTTAAGGTGGTGATATACTGGTTGTTTAATCAAATGACACGAGGTACATGATATGTATATGCATTCACATGTTCAATAGGCCACTGTAATCTTAAGGTGGTGATATAATGGTGGCTTAATCGAATGACACGAGGTACATGATATGTATATGCACTCACATGTTAGATAGGCCACTGTAATCTTAAGGTGGTGATATAATGGTTGCTTAATCAAATGACACGAGGTACATGATATGTATATGCATTCACTTGTTAGATAGGGCACTGTAATCTTAAGGTGGTGATATAATGGTTGCTTAATCAAATGACACGAGGTACATGATATGTATATGCATTCACATGTTCAATAGGCCACTGTAATCTTAAGGTGGTGATATAATGGTGGCTTAATCGAATGACACGAGGTACATGATATGTATATGCACTCACATGTTAGATAGGCCACTGTAATCTTAAGGTGGTGATATAATGGTTGCTTAATCAAATGACACGAGGTACATGATATGTATATGCATTCACTTGTTAGATAGGGCACTGTAATCTTAAGGTGGTGATATAATGGTTGCTTAATCAAATGACACGAGGTACATGATATGTATATACATTCACATGTTCAATAGGCCACTGTAATCTTAAGGTGGTGATATAATGGTTGCTTAATCAAATGACACGAGGTACATGATATGTATATGCATTCACATGTTAGATATGCCACTGTAATCTTAAGGTGGTGATATAATGGTTGCTTAATCAAATGACACGAGGTACGTGATATGTATATGCACTCACATGTTAGATAGGCCACTGTAATCTTAAGGTGGTGATATAATTGTTGCTTAACCGAATGACACGAGGTACATGATATGTATATGCATTCACATGTTAGATAGGCCACTGTTATCTTAAGGTGGTGATATAATGGTTGCTTAATCGAATGACAAGAAGTTCGGGATATGCATATGCATGAGTTGTAATAAATGTAACTTAAACATATTAATTGCAATAATATTAATTCAACGCAAATATATGACGCCAAATACGAGTACAAATAGAATGGTGTTCAAATTGAATATAACCATGCATTTAGTGGAATGTATCTATGTAAATGATTGTTTTTCTCTGCCTCTGAAACAACAGTTCTGAAATTAATACTCAAATTTGGACCTTTGTATTTGCTATAGTCTAAATCAAGAACAAGGTTGAACATTTCACAAAATACCATAATCATTTCCATGTTCAACATTACACTAGAAACCAGCTTTATAGAATTGTTGAACATAGGCGATTAATGACAACTTCATTTCCAAAAATACACCAGCAAATGCAATGGAAATTCATACACCATCTTGTACAAATATTAAACTTGATACCATCAAAGAATTTCATTTAAAATAGCATTTAGTCATATTTCCATGTGTTTTCATGTTTATTTTACTGTTAAGGTGTATGCATATTGGTCATAATACTATATATTAAAATGTTTTTCAAGCAATTTAGTGCATCAAAGCACACTACTTATAATAAATGTTGGAAGTAGAATAACGTGGAGTTGGGCGAGCGTTAGATTCAAGATCGCTATTTTTCTATAAGATGGTCACTAATGCTTCAGTAGTTTATGTATTGCCTTACTTTGTAGCGTTTTTGTGTTATGTAAGGCTACAATGTGTGCAAAGTTATTCCATTATGAAAGGCTGTTTCTCCTTATGTTTATATTTTCTTTTTTTTCTTAGATAGATTACAGTCCAATGTAACATTTCATTGCTCTAAATATATGTATTAGAGAAATGCGTATTTTTAAATATAATTTACCCCCCCCCCCCCTCCAGGTTATAAAACAAACGGAACAGATTGTGGGTTGATAATAATTTATTTACATCTACACCTTGTCTTTACTTTATTTATTTAGATCTACACCTTGCCTTTACTTTATTTATTTAGATCTACACCTTGCCTTTACTTTATTTATTTAGATCTACACCTTGCCTTTACTTTATTTATTTAGATCTACACCTTGCCTTTACTTTATTTATTTAGATCTACAGCTTGCCTTTACTTTATTTATTTAGATCTACACCTTGTCTTTACTTTATTTATTTAGATCTACACCTTGCCTTTACTTTATTTATTTAGATCTACATCTTGTCTTTACTTTATTTATTTAGATCTACACCTTGTCTTTACTTTATTTATTTAGATCTACATCTTGTCTTTACTTTATTTATTTAGATCTGCACATTGTCTTTACTTTATTTATTTAGATCTACACCTTGTATTTACTTTATTTTGCCCTGACAGTTACTTTCCATGATAGAGTCGTTGACCTCGCAAGATTAATATATGAGACAACTATAGGACAGTTACTTTCCATGATAGAGTCGTTAACCTCGCAAGATTAATATATGAGACAACTATAGGACAGTTACTTTCCATGATAGAGTCGTTAACCTCGCAAGATTAATATATGAGACAACTACTGGACAGTTACTTTCCATGATAGAGTCGTTAACCTCGCAAGATTAATATATGAGACAGCTACTGGACAGTTACTTTCCATGATAGAGTCGTTAACCTCGCAAGATTAATATATGAGACAACTACTGGACAGTTACTTTCCATGATAGAGTCGTTAACCTCGCAAGATTAATATATGAGACAACTACTGGACAGTTACTTTCCATGATAGAGTCGTTAACCTCCCAAGATTAATATATGAGACAACTACTGGACAGTTACTTTCCATGATAGAGTCGTTAACCTCGCAAGATTAATATATGAGACAACTACTGGACAGTTACTTTCCATGATAGAGTCGTTAACTTCGCAAGATTAATATATGAGACAACTACTGGACAGTTACTTTCCATGATAGAGTCGTTAACCTCGCAAGATTAATATATGAGACAACTACTGGACAGTTACTTTCCATGATAGAGTCGTTAACCTCGCAAGATCAATATATGAGACAACTATAGGACAGTTACTTTCCATGATAGAGTCGTTAACCTCGCAAGATTAATATATGAGACAACTACTGGACAGTTACTTTCCATGATAGAGTCGTTAACCGCGCAAGATCAATATATGAGACAACTACTGGACAGTTACTTTCCATGATAGAGTCGTTAACCTCGCAAGATCAATATATGAGACAACTATAGGACAGTTACTTTCCATGATAGAGTCGCTAACCTCGCAAGATTAATATATGAGACAACTATAGCACAGTTACTTTCCATGATAGAGTCGTTAACCTCGCAAGATTAATATATGAGACAACTACTGGACAGTTACTTTCCATGATAGAGTCGTTAACCTCGCAAGATTAATATATGAGACAACTACTGGACAGTTACTTTCCATGATAGAGTCGTTAACCTCGCAAGATTAATATATGAGACAACTACTGGACAGTTACTTTCCATGATAGAGTCGTTAACCTCGCAAGATTAATATATGAGACAACTACTGGACAGTTACTTTCCATGATAGAGTCGTTAACCTCGCAAGATTAATATATGAGACAACTACTGGACAGTTACTTTCCATGATAGAGTCGTTAACCTCGCAAGATTAATATATGAGACAGCTACTGGACAGTTACTTTCCATGATAGAGTCGTTAACCTCGCAAGATTAATATATGAGACAACTACTGGACAGTTACTTTCCATGATAGAGTCGTTAACCTCGCAAGATTAATATATGAGACAACTACTGGACAGTTACTTTCCATGATAGAGTCGTTAACCTCGCAAGATTAATATATGAGACAACTACTGGACAGTTACTTTCCATGATAGAGTCGTTAACCTCGCAAGATCAATATATGAGACAACTATAGGACAGTTACTTTCCATGATAGAGTCGTTAACCTCGCAAGATTAATATATGAGACAACTACTGGACAGTTACTTTCCATGATAGAGTCGTTAACCTCGCAAGATCAATATATGAGACAACTACTGGACAGTTACTTTCCATGATAGAGTCGTTAACCTCGCAAGATCAATATATGAGACAACTATAGGACAGTTACTTTCCATGATAGAGTCGTTAAGCTCGCATGATTAATATATGAGACAACTACTGGACAGTTACTTTCCATGATAGAGTCGTTAACCTCGCAAGATTAATATATGAGACAACTATAGGACAGTTACTTTCCATGATAGAGTCGTTAACCTCGCAAGATCAATATATGAGACAACTATAGGACAGTTACTTTCCATGATAGAGTCGTTAACCTCGCAAGATCAATATATGAGACAACTATAGGACAGTTATTTTCCATGATAGAGTCGTTGACCTCGCAAGATTAATATATGAGACAACTATAGGACAGTTACTTTCCATGATAGAGTCGTTAACCTCGCAAGATTAATATATGAGACAACTACTGGACAGTTACTTTCCATGATAGAGTCGTTAACCTCGCAAGATCAATATATGAGACAACTATAGGACAGTTACTTTCCATGATAGAGTCGTTAACCTCGCAAGATCAATATATGAGACAACTATAGGACAGTTACTTTCCATGATAGAGTCGTTAACCTCGCAAGATCAATATATGAGACAACTATAGGACAGTTACTTTCCATGATAGAGTCGTTAACCTCGCAAGATTAATATATGAGACAACTACTGGACAGTTACTTTCCATGATAGAGTCGTTAACCTCGCAAGATCAATATATGAGACAACTATAGGACAGTTACTTTCCATGATAGAGTCGTTAACCTCGCAAGATCAATATATGAGACAACTATAGGACAGTTATTTTCCATGATAGAGTCGTTAACCTCGCAAGATTAATATATGAGACAACTATAGGACAGTTATTTTCCATGATAGAGTCGTTGACCTCGCAAGATTAATATATGAGACAACTATAGGACAGTTACTTTCCATGATAGAGTCGTTAACCTCGCAAGATTAATATATGAGACAACTACTGGACAGTTACTTTCCATGATAGAGTCGTTAACCTCGCAAGATTAATATATGAGACAACTACTGGACAGTTACTTTCCATGATAGAGTCGTTAACCTCGCAAGATCAATATATGAGACAACTACTGGACAGTTACTTTCCATGATAGAGTCGTTAACCTCGCAAGATCAATATATGAGACAACTACTGGACAGTTACTTTCCATGATAGAGTCGTTAACCTCGCAAGATTAATATATGAGACAACTATAGGACAGTTACTTTCCATGATAGAGTCGTTAACCTCTCAAGATTAATATATGAGACAACTACTGGACAGTTACTTTCCATGATAGAGTCGTTAACCTCGCAAGATTAATATATGAGACAACTATAGGACAGTTACTTTCCATGATAGAGTCGTTAACCTCGCAAGATCAATATATGAGACAAATATATGACTGCTTTAAATGTAAAACATTTAAGTGTGACATAAAACCACCAATAATGTTTAATACATTCATTACGTATTAGATTTAGGAATATGAATCAAACATAGAAAAAAAAAGAAATCACGAGTTGTCAAAATTAAACATTGTGCATACGAATTCTTGACAATATATACAAGTTCCTTAGGGGTGCAGCATGTGTTGGTTAATGATTCATAACTTACGAAAACGTAAGCACAAAACACAAAACACAGGTCATACTTGTTCTAGAACAACTTTACTTACTTTGAAAAACAGTAACAGCCATAACTGTACCTGATGCACACCTATGTCACTGACAGCTAATAACTGCATGGCATCAGTTATATAACATTCATTTTTCAGGCTGATTCAGTCTTAAATTTGAGTTGATTCAACGTGGTAACTTAGAATACATTGTTTTGCCATAAGATATCCTTAGTAAAAGTATTACATTTATATAATAGTGTGCTTTATACCATATACATGTATAATTATGCCAAGTTTATGAAACATAACTAACATGGAGTCGTCAACTTATACAACTTAATGATAAACCAAATATTAGATTATAACAAATAACGCGGTTAACCAAGAAAGCGTTAACGGACCCGACTCAATTACTCATACCAGAAAACCTAGCTTATATTAGACCGATCCGGGTTTTGCCACGAATACGAAAACTCCTCCCCAACTGTGAAAGGATTAATTTCCATTCATCAAAAATCACAAACATTACCACGTGTTCATTTAAATATCACAAACATTATGCATGTGATCTTTTGTTTGAAATAGTTTATCCGCCAAACACATGATATCCAACTGCGATGATTGGATAGAATTGCAGATTAATTTGAATATGATTGACATTTGTGGAAGCGTCTATACAGATCATACGTTTGATCGGACAAATGTATTACTATAGTCAGATGCCTGTATGATCGCTGCCGGCACCAACTTCCACGTGAACATAATCAAATCACGTGGTGTATATTAAAATGGTGGGCAAGCAGAAGTATCGGGTGGACACCGTACAATCCTTGCGTAGTTATGTTTACATTATTATCTCATTTCTGTTTTTCATTATAAACTCAATTTATGATGCAAATGTCCAGATTAAGTTTTATGTTTAAAAAAATGCTAAAATAAATCTAAACATATATCCTTCAAAATCTGGAAGGATTTCCCTCGTTGTTGCAGTATTGACCGCCAGGGGAAATAACCACTTCGATTTGCATGTCATGGCGCTTGAATAATCGGATGATTGACAGAAAGGAGTTATTCTGCATAGCTTGTAGAAGTTAGATGCAACTATATTGATATGTAATTGCATCATTCCTATATGACGTTCATATTTTTAAACATGTTGATAGCTGGAGTAATCTTACATTGCGTGTTGAAGTTAGATGCAACTATATGGATGAAAGTCCATCTTTTGTGTCTGATAAGTTGGTCTTATTTAACATGTCGATCTCTTCAAAACGATAATATGCAGTTATTTTACAAAGCTTAACAGTTAACATGCCACCGTATGGATCACATTCTATTATTGTGTGTATCGCACCTTTAGTAATCGACGTAATACGATGTTCGGGTAGCATCCGGTGGGGCGGTAATCCAAATCTGCGGAGGTTGTGTCACTTCCGTTGCGTCCATTTTCACGTGGTAAGGGTCGTACGAGTTCTGGGTTTCGTTGCCATGGTAAATACCCGGATCTATATCAAGAGGCTGCGTGATTGGCTGAATCGGAGGACTTGACGGGGAGTGCTTGACGGTATGGACGTCGAGGTAAATGTCGTCTGGTGCCGGCGTAACTTCCACGTCCTGTTGATGTGAAAGAAAAAAACTGGATATTTTTTTTATAAGTGGGGAAAAAAACATTCGTTCGTGGACGCTCACATATACATCAAACATTTATAAGTTTATCAACTAATAATAAGGGAACGATCTAGTATCAGAAATGGTACAGGTGCGGCTACAAACCAGCAGGGTGCGAAACCTGAATAATTCTTAGGCATGTGTTATTGACATGGTAAATCCAGGGTCTGTATACTTTTTATAGTTCAACTGAAGTTTTTTTTAACAATGTAACATCATGTATATTTTATAGTAGCATTATAGAATAATTCTCCAAATGTGGCGCGTCGTGGAAAAACCGGATTTAATGCATGTGCGTAAAGTGTCGTCCCGGATTAGCCTGTGCACAGGCTAATCCGGGACGGCACTTTCCGCTGGTGTGGTATTTTCTGTTTCAAGGAAGTCTCTTCTAAATATAAATTCACTGTAGACGGAAAGTGCCGTCCTGGATTAGCCTGTGCGGACTGCACAGGCTAATCCGGGACGACACTGTACGTACATGCATTAAGACCGGTTTTCTCACGACGCGCCACAAATAGATTCAACAACGTGTATTGTGAAGTCCAGCCCAGACTGGCAACAGGTAGAAACCAAAATGGGCAGGGTGCAGAACCCTGCTATTTTACGTTGGAACTTCCCCCAAAATAGTACAATTGCATAAGGTTGGTAGTGCAGTAATACACAAAGAATGTCAAATTTGTCACGCAACATACTAATAATAATTACTTCTGACCAGAAAGCAATTGATCTATATATGGTTTGATACATCGTATCACACATCAGGTGAACATTATCAAGTCTATTCATAAAACATAATGGTAATTTACACAAGTGCCATGCTTTTCATGAATCACCCTACTTCTAGCAGTAATATCAGTTTTCATGAAAGTCATTTTGAGGACTTTGAAACATGTTGTAGATAATTAGATAATTAGCGGCGTATGTACTCATCATCAATGTTGTTCAGTGGACTGGCAACAGTTTTATTTATTATTTTCAGAGTTTAACCATTCATCTGTCAGACATCTGCTGTTGTTGCCTCGTGTTAAAACTGCCACTTCTAGAGTGGCATTAAAATAAGTTTATGAATAAAAAGTGTTTCAATTGAAAGGAAAAAAGGAAATAGGAACTTAAACAGTATTTTCTAAATAAACAACAACAACAACACACACACAAAACACAACATACAAACAAGCAGTGTTAATGAAAATACTCCCACATATGTGCCATATAGGGAACACTATTACGCTTAGGGTACCAAACCTTGCACATGACCACAACATACTGTGGCATGAGTTCCCGGCAACAAACGCATACATAGATACATACATACGTGTATAGAATTATACTAAAATGTACAGTATTTAAAGTTTGAAAAATATAATTAATACATTCAAAAATGTACAAACACAAAATGACTCGGTCAGTTTCTGACCACAATTAAGTCAATTTGCACTGTAAAACCGTGTTGCTTCGTTTATAAATACCCATTTTTCACAATATGGTTGCCAATGTCTTTATTCAATCGATACACAACACGAGTGTATGTTTATAAAACGACCATCGGCATTGAAATACTTTGCATTCTACAATGACATGAGTTCTCCAGGCAAAACGCATGCATGTGAACAACATTCCTTTTACGGGAAACTAGAACACCAAATGTCTTGAACAACTATGAAGCAACACGTGAGTCCATGGTGAAGAAATATGAAGATTACAAACCGGTTAATCAAAAGTCCATATGGTCCGTGGAATAAGCACAGCGAAATGTCCTGTTGTTATGTTGCATATTCATCTTGCTACAGATGTCGCATGTCTGATTTTTATAATGGAGACTTTCCCTACTGTCACCTTTTATAATATGAAAATGTGTCTAAAACGGTCACACGTACAAAATACTGTAGACATTCGCAATTGAGACACTATTACAATTTATATAAATAAACGCAAAACAAAAATCTAACTTTCAAGCAAGTATGTGTTCTTTTATATCAATATGCTCAATAGACACACTGTATAACTCGATGAAAACTGTTTTACAACGCATTGCTGTACTGCAATAAATTGTGAACATTTTACAACGCATTGCTGTGCTTCAATAAAACTATTTTATAAACGATGTATAATCGAACCTCGCAGGGGTGCCCGAGTGAGTAGTGCACAAAGGAGAAATGTCCCACTGTTTACTATATCTTAAACAAGTACCTCTGAGTGGCTGCTCGGTTAACTCAGAGCCGTTCAGAATACTCAGGAAGTCTCCGGTACAGTTCACGCTGTTCACTATGGAGTTCTCCAGGAACCGTGCCTGCAGACGCTTGCCGGCCGGGATACGGACTCGCAGCACACAGTCCATGCTGCTGTGGTAGTACTGGGAAGATTGATGAATAGTTATGCAGAATTTGGTTTGGGAAATTATTTTATGTTATAATAATTTGTGCTAGTATATGTGTTACAAAGCTAAATACTTTCCAGACCAGCAGACTCCATGTTTATGGAATGACCGCAAAGTTCGTCCATGTAATCTGAAAGAAACATTGAACGTATACGGAATCATTGAACAGTGTCTGCTTTATGCCAATACAGTGCAAAGGCTTGCATGTAAAAGCAGTTGACTCATGTCCAGTCACACATGCCACCGCAACACCAACTTTCAGACAATAAAGTACAAAAAACGCCAATTTAGCGCACACTATAATAAATTGCATATCAATGCTGTGCTCAAATAAAATACTGAGATTTGTCTGCCGCAAAGTTTTTGATCAACCCTTGTATTTATAGAAAGTTTGTGCAAGCGAGAATTTCTATTAATATATATGAAGTTAATTTTTCATTAAATCGAAAACCTATGAACAAAGTTACCAGCCAGAGAAGAAAACGACACTGTATCAAGGATAAAATTAAATAAATTGTTCTTTATAAGACAACATACATACAGCGATGTCCTTTGATTGATCTAATTAAATATTTAATTCGCACAAGCCTGCATAGTCAATTATTTTTATTGGACATTGTAATCCAAATAATGTGTCGATACTATTTAATAATTTACATTTCAATATGGCTCACTGTATCTAAAAGCGTAAATTATGTTGGACACGCTTGAGAAATACATCTAACACATTTTGTACATAGTACGTTTTAATTTATTTAATAAATCGTAATGATTTAATTAAAAACAAGTTTAAATAGTTTAGTACGTATTGTTTAACTGAGATATAATCTGAACACTGGTAGTTTTACTACGTATTGTTGTACTGTAATAAAATGTGAACAGTTTTACAACGAATTGCTGTACTTCAGTAGACTGTGAACATTTTACAGCGAATAGCTGTACTGCAATAAATTTGAACAGTTTTGCAACGCATTGCTGTGCTGCAGTAAAATGTGAACATTTTACAACGCATTGCTGTACATGAGTAAAATTTGAACAGTTTTACAACGCATTGCTGTACTTCAATATAATGTGAACATTTTACAACGCATTGCTGTACTGCAATAAATTTGAACAGTTTTACAACGCATTGCTCTGCTGCAATAAAATGCGAACATTTTAAATGCACATATAGCATAGAGTTAAAATATATATGTAAAGGTAAAATGTTATCAGCCGCCGAACTGTTCCGTTCGTGCCGGAACCCGGGATCGAACTCGATGGGAACGAATCTGCCATCTTTCAGACTGGAACAACCTTCTATAAATCTTCCATACATTCACCAATGAAATCGAAACCTTCCATAATTCGCTATCTTGAATTTACAAGCGAGCGAAACATTTTATTGTTGTTACTCGATTTTATCTACTCAAGATACGGTAATTATTTCAACCGTTGGTTTAAATACGTGAAATATACATTGAACGTAATTATTTCAGTATAAGCTATTCCAAGAAACGTGCATATTTATTATTATCGTCGTTTTGTTGTTGTGTACACTTGTTTCGGATTTCGGACAAACTGTTTATTGTGTGTTATTTTTCTGCTTTCGTGTATATGAATTAGACATTTGTCAACAAAGGGCATTCATTAATCTGCGCTAACTTTGGATTGTAAGGGCAAATTATCGTTAGGGATTTGATAGACATATGACACAGCATAGAGGAACCAGCTGCATTGATACCATGTGGGTGTGATAAAGCGTGTTATATTGAGATAAGTGGAATAGGGTGGAGGGTATTTTTTTATCAAGGCAGTAAGGTACATGCTATCTGAGCAGGGGCACATTGGAAGTAATTAAGGGCAGATTGGCTTTAATAAAAGGGCAGGTTGGTGGCAATTAAGGGCCGCTTGGGGGAGAACCAAGCTATTCAGCTTTAGATTTAACACTACACCATGGTATTCTGAACAGGTTGTTTGTAATAATTATTGAGTATAATGCAACTAAACTGCTTATATGTTTAAGGCATAGAGACTGTAGAACTCCACAGGCGGGAGAAGGAAAAAACGAGAGCCAGCGTTCCTGTCCCCAAGGCTGAACATTTCAGCATATTGCCTGCTGACGAGGCCCGCAAACAGATGCGGGAGCAGTCTGCAAAACTACGGCCCACCATTAAACCTAACCTTACTGGCTCGAAGTTTTCGCCCAGAAAAGAAATGAGCGATGACTTGATAGTAAGGGAGGTTGAAGAAATGGAGGCGGCAATTAATGGTATGTCATTTTTTCATTCAATATTACTGGTATTGATTTAGAATAATTGACTTGTGCCATGTTGACCGATAATCTGATAACTCAATACATTTGTGTCTTTGTGTTAAAGTTGAGAAAATATGTTGATAAACTTATTTTGATATATATATTGTATATATCAAACAGGTATATATATTGGTATTTACCTATTTTTTTTTACAATTTGTACAATGTTCATTATTAAATGTTATTTTTTCAATAGTGGTGCTGATGTTCATCCTACAACAGGTAATGACGTATTTATCCGGTGTCTGTAATACTTTAGAAAAGGTCAATCCTTTAATGGCTTTTGGTGTTGTCGATAGCAATATCATGGTGTTGTAGCTGCCTCACATATTTATTTCATGTTATTTTTAACCTAAAAATATCTTTATAATCTATAATATCATTATGTTTATGCCATGAAGCTTTTTCATAGAGTTTCTCTTCAGTACAAGCAAGTGCGTAGGGGTTAGGTCCACCCAAGCTGCCCATAGGAGTAAAGATGTCTGCAGTTCAGCAGCCACCTGCAACTGTCACACCTGCAGCAACCCCGTCTTCAGGTGCGATCAGCCGAACCCCCTGTTGTAGGTGCTCGGAAATGTACCACCACTGCCTCTATCCGGACCACCCAGCCCCCTAGAGAGTCCACAGGGGTCGACGCTCAGAAGGCTGCAGTTAAGCCACAACGGGCTACCACCACTGCCTCTATCCAGACCACCGAGTCTCCTGGTGTCGGCGCTCGGACGTCTGCTGAGCCACCTTCAGCATTCACTGAATTGCTGAAACCCACAGCACCTGGTAGGATATTCATGCTTCACATTAGGTTTTCTTTAAAAGGTATGAAATTAATTGCACACAAATATGTTGCAAACAATAGTATTAAATCAGTATCTCTTTTTTCCCTCAGATTGTTTGCAATTGTTTGTTTGTTTTATATCATTTAACTTTGTGCCAATTTATGACACTTCCAATTCAAAACACTTCTAAAAATGTCAACATTAGACAGTTTACAGATATTTACAGATATTTACGCTGTACAGTACTTTTATTTTAGAATTTCCATTCGTCGAGAGTTGGCGAGCCTGTGTGCCTGAGGTGGACCAACAGTGGATTTCGAAATCCCTGTTTACATATAACAACAAAGGCCACCCTGAGCTGGATGACAGGAAGTTGGATGGGTTCTGGTACTACCCTCCAAAGCCACAGCCCATTCCTCACCAAAAACCTAGGCTAGACAGGTGTGTATGCTTTAATAAGCAGTTTGAGACATGTTTTGACTACAGAAAATGGTTCTGATGGCTGCATATATGTTTCTTTTGACAACTACTGCATGTCATAGCTAGAAATGTGTCGAACATTTTGTCATATATGTGATCAATGATTGTAAGATTGACGTAACTATGATTGATGTACACGTATTCAAATCTGCATTTGGTATGAATTGACATAATAATAACAAACATAAATATTTGTTAAATATTGTCATATTATTTCTATTGATAATCACAATATCCAGGTACTTTGGACATCGGCTCTTCCTGTGGATTCCACAGCGGCTGTGTAGGATGACGCTGATCTGTCCCCACTGCAAGGTGACTCATCTCACCAACCAAGGCCTGCACCAACTGACCAGGATGGTGTTGGACATAGACTCTTACTACGTCCTCGCCACTGAGAACTTGCGCTGTTTTAAGTGCAAGAAGAACCAGATCAGCTGGAATCCTGCCATCCTGGACCAGCTTGATCCAGCCAGCAGGTCCTTGTTTCCGGTGCAGATGATGTACCGCACTGCCTGTGACAGCCGGGTCATTTACTTGCTGCGACAGCGTGGATTAGGTAACCAAACTTGTGTTCAATTATGGAAAGTTGATTTACATCATTGTTTATGTTTATGACAAAGGTAAAAGTGTTGTTGTTTTTAAAGGCAGAAACATTTCCATTTATCATGCAATTTCAAATCTATTTGAAGCCTTTTCACTTGTTATAGGGTGCACTGACTGCTTGAAAGATTCTATGTTGCATAGGTTACCAATATGTTCAATCGTGACGTAGATAAATTTAACAACTTTAAAAGAACGAAGATTGTTCTTTAGTATAACACAACCATGTTGTTTTCAGGTAACAGTCCCACTCAGCACCATGTGTAACACAACCATGTTGTTTTCAGGTAACAGTCCCACTCAGCTCCAGAGGCAGGTCACTGAGCTGCACAACTTGCGGTGGACAAACAAACAGCTGCAGTATATGAGCGACTGTGCTTTGTTCCGCAAGTCTGTGCATGCAAAGTTGACGTCCATGACCACGATCGATGAGTCTATTGACCAGTATCCATTGCCGACCTACCAGTGGTTCCTCCGGGTGTACCAAGAAGAGGTCTTGTCCCGGATGGAAGAAGTTAAGGCGGCGGTGACTTCCAACTTTGGTCGGGTTTTAAAGATGGACTCAACTAAGAAGGTATGAATAAGTTTATGAGTTTGTAGACTACGTTTAAATTTTGGAAATGAAGTAAACTGTGTTATAACAGAAATCAGAACTATATGACAATAGGTAAACAACAATAATTGATTGTAATATCTATCAACGACGGTTGATGATAAGTAATATATCCCTTTGTTTATTGATATGTCTGATAATATTGGTCGATACAGTTTCTGAATACATACTTTGTACTTTCCCCGACTAAAATTTGTAAATGTACTTCACCGAAAGACATGTTAATTGTCCCAGGCTTCCGGGAATTGGTATACTGCAAAAATATAAGTTCCTCTGTTATTAAAAATTCATTAACGGTTTCCATTTAATGGTGCCTCTTACAAGAACCCAATGTAATGCCTTACTCAAGTCCTAAGCATTTCACTGGAACACTGCACTTAATTGACAGTGTATTTATTCTATAGTCTATAAGTATAATTTAAAAGGTGACCAAAAAGCTGGCTGGTGAAGCTGCCCGGACTGCTGCATTGTCTACCAATGTGGGAAACGAATATGGACAGGTGCTCATGAGCGTTATGACAGCCATTGAAGGATGCGGTCTCGAGGAGATGGCTACAGGCATCGTTGTACGTTACCAGGAGGCCGGTGTACTTCCACCAGTGCTGCTGTTTGTCGACAGTAGCTGCTGTGGCAAGTCTGCACTTATCGACATCTTCAGAAGTGCCTGGCCTGACCTTGTAGTGCGGCTAGATGTCTGGCATTTCATGAGGCGTCTCGCTGTTGGAGTCACGACAGACACCCACAGACTATATCCCACGTACATGGGTCATCTGTCAGCCGCCATCTTTGAGTGGGACAGATCGGACCTTAATCTCCTCAAGAAAGCCAAACGTGAGGAGCTCATTCAGGCCAATATCCTCGATGTTCACACCCGACTAGATCGCAAAGAGTTGGCCCTTCACTGTCGAAGAACAACTCGAGGGACAGAGGCAACCACAGATCGGATCAAGACCCTTCTGGAATTGTTTGACAGTGACGCGGGCAAGGATACCATGGGTGTACCACTGCTGCACCATGGGCGTATCTGGGAGATCTGGCAGGTGCAGCAAGGCCACATCCAGTGCTTCCAGGACCCAGAAGGTGTCCAACTGTACACACAGACCGGCACGCTGAAGAAGGGCGGTGTTGTGTTGCCAGTGTACCGCTGTGCATGAGGATCTACCTCCTTAGAGTCGTTCCACCTGCACCTACAGCGATACATTCCAGGTTAGTATGTTTGCATTTTTTAAGGTAAACACAGTTAGATTGATACTCACATGTTATCTTGCATACATGCACATTTGTAAAGGTATATTCATGATAATAAAGCCCTTAAGGGTGATATTTTATATAATGTTAAACACATTTGATGCATAGTGTAAACCCAAATACTAAATAATAGTGTAAGGATTTAAACATATAACATTCTGTTCTTGTTCTTCAGGAACCAGTGCTAGCGCCAGTAACTTCCAGAGTTACCTGCTGGAGGGCCTGATGCGCTGGAATGAAGACCGGCAGACAGCAGCTACCAGCACGGACAAAGACACCGTGCTGTATGACTCGTGGTTGAAGACGGCCACCAACAAGCTGAGTCTGGAACTCTTCAATAAGAAGATATTTCCCACCTTCCAGCCACCAAACAAATACACGGGTAATTATGCATTCTCTGAGTTCTTTTATATTAATTTTTTTCTAAAATATGTTTATTTCAACTACATTGAGGAGTTATTAATGCATATTCTCAATAAGCAAAAAAAAACAAAGGCAATATCATTGTATCCACAATGTTTTGCTAGCAATTAGATAATTGCCACATTTGGATACTGTGTACACATTGTTATTAGTTGCACTTTTGATGAAATCTCTGCTTATACTTTCTTGGTTTTCAGGAGAGCTGATAGGTATCGAGTACTTGTACAACCAGACGGGCAAGCCTCTTGGTGCTCCAGATACTAGTACTGAGCCTGATGACAGCCTCCAAGATGAGGGCTTCGAGGAATCCACAGAGTTGGAAGATGACCCCCACCATTCAGATTGTGGACTCGTTCCTGCCTGCTTTGAGTTGTGAGAGGGCTCAGCAGATCATGCAGCAAAACAGGCCGTCTCGATCAGGTACTGTAGTATTAATGTTAAAATCTTACTGTGTACCATGGATGTGTTCAGTGATATACATTTGCTTATGTTAACAAACTTTCTTTGTTGAACAACCAGTCAGTGCTTTTGGGAAGTGATCATATAATAGATGCAATGAATTATAAAGATATATTCTGCTGAATAAATAGAATATTTAAATGCATTTTTTTTCCTTTAATAACTTCTTAAGTCTACTTACATTGCGCAAACAATATTTACTTTGTAGAGTTATCCGTGAAAGCTGTTGACTCTGTAGAGCCAGAGGTGACTAGACCTCCAAGTGTCGTCCCGAGGAAAAGTCCTGCCAAGCGAGCCACACCGTCAAAGAAAGCTCGGGTAACTCCTTCCAGCACTGGCTCTGAGTCGAAAGCTGCTGATGATACCTTGACGACTGTTATGCCACCTCAAAGACCTACCAAAAGACCTGTCACAGCAACAGCTACGACCACAGCAACAGCTACGACTACAGCAACAGCTACGACTTCGGATACTGCTGCAACTACTGCTATGGCTACAGCTACGACTACGGTTTCAACTACGACCAAGGCTACAGCTACAAGCTCTTTTCAAGAAGCAGAAGATCAGTCAGATGTAGGTTTTGAAGTTTCTGCATTTCATTGTATTCTGCCTTAATCAATGATCACTCAGTCACTCTATCACTTTAATTAACTAGCAGCCATTATAACTTGTAAAATTATTTCAGGCTGGTATGGTTGCTGCAATGAAACATTATTGCTACATCCTTGTTATCAAACAAAACATATCCTTATAGATCTATGTTATTTGGTTTTTTTATAGTGTGAATCATGCAAAATAATAATTACATTATGTTTATTTAAATGTTGTCATTTACTTTTCCTTATTTGTAATCAAACATATTAACCTTTCAGGACTCTGTTGGACCCGACAATGTAGCTGGCTATGGACATGTCATGGCTTTGGCTGAGTACCTGTTCAACTTGATGGACAAGGAAACGAAGGCCATCACCAACGCCGAAGCCGATGAAATTGTGAAGCTGTGGTCGAGGCTGTCCGAATACGACAGGTCGCCAACTAAATACAAGGACCGACACCAGACCCAGCTGATCAAGGGACGCTTTAAGGCGCCAAAAACATCTAGGATACACCTGGTTCCAGGTGTTCAGAGTGTCAAAAGGCAAGTTTAGCATTATGTTTGTGTAGCACTTTTAATTAGAATATGTTATATTAAAGTCAAAGTGCTTAATAAAAAAGACTTTAAGACCATAATTATAATATTAGAAATTTGTTCCGTTAAAACATATGGTTAACCTCTTGTTCACATGTATGTTTATACATGGAAGTGTCATCGTACTTATCATTAGCATTCGTGTACATAAACTAGTTAAACTATTACAGATGTGCATTGGCCCCCCCATCTTGGCCCAGCAACATGGCCTGACAGTAACCGGTACCAGGAAGCAGTGCTGGTCAAACTGTGCGCTGCCTTTCCTGGTTCAACCACCAAAGATGGCGTTCCCCAGGCGCGATGGAGGACAGTACTGGAGAAGTACAACCTCATCCGCGACATGGCTTTTTTATAACCAGCGCGTGATGCAGGAAACACGTATCCAGCTGTCGGAGATTAACCAGCGCACTTTGACTGCTTGGTAAGCATTCATTAATATTTACTTTTTTTACAAGTATAATGTGCTTCTTTTAATAATATAATATTATACTAATATGTATTGTCAATTTCATGGTCTCTTAATAATTCTACAAAATTATTGCTGTCGGTACTTTTATTCATATGTTGATTCTCCTTTATGTCTTATTATTAGTTGGTTTATGTTGATTACAAATGGAATGCATGTTTTTGACAATAATAGTACAATATTGTTACTATTTGTCAAAATTTTGACATTTTAAATAAAATCTTTAGGTACTTTGTATAAAACAAGTTGATATTGTATCATTTTCTCATTACAGGTACAGTGCTCGTGGAAAGCGCAGGGAAAGGACCTTGCTGGAACAGGGACTTACCCTGCAGTCGGTTCCACTAGTAGCACCCAAGCCACTGCTAGCGCCCATCAAGAAGCCAGCCGCACTGGAGATGGGAACTTCTGAACCCCATGAGTTCACCATCAAAGAGACAACGAAGGGAGAGCTCACGAAGGTGCGCAGGCGAATTCTTCCACCAGTAGTGAGTGGACCAGAGGTACCCGTGCCCATTGCGCCAGCACCGACGGTGAGAATCGTGGCTGCTTTTGCCTCCCCTGACCTGGCACCGACATCGTCAATTTTAGCCCCAGCAGATCCTAACCTGCCATATTCTACGAAGCATTACAGGAAAAGGAGGCTGGAGGCTGAGCAGGCAGGGGAGTTCAAGAGGCAGAACATCAAGAAGTTGCCCTATCGCAGCTGCAACAATTGTTTTGAGGACAGGAACACCGAAGGACACAAACAGTTCTTCGGAAACTGGTGGTGTCCATTCAAGTCCTCAGAAACCTACGAGGAGTGGGGGGCTGCCCGCAGTGAAAAAGGTTATGGGAAAAAGAAGAAATAAAAAGAAGTGCTTTCAACATTTGGACATTTACATCATCTTCAAATTAAAAGTTAGTTAGTAAAAATTTTGGACAATTCATTTAAGACAATCAGACATTTAATTTTGGACTGTAAAGTGACACATTTACGAAGCAACAACGAAAACAACAAAAAAACATTCTTAATGCTGCATGGCTTTTATTAAATATTACTGAATGCTTTATGCATTTTGTGTTTTGCTTCTTAAAAGCTAGAAGGTCCTAAGCCCTTATGGTTGATGTCATAATTTATTGTGATATCTGCCTTGTAAAGCAGAGGGAGAATGAATTGTGTTTCATATGCTTTATTATTCATACAAATTGAGTTCAATCAATACTGTTGGCAGTGATTAATATGTTTAACTTCTTTTAATGTATAACCACTATTGCTGTACATGGGAACATCCTTATAGTGTAAGCAAACACACCTTAGATGGAGAGGAACTCCAGGTTCAAGTCCTGGTGGGGATCCCATATAAGCAGCAATTCAAATAACTAAAATAAAAGACAATTGCATATGAGTTGGGTTTTTTTCATAGAAATATGGTATTTTATATTCATTTTTTAATTAATATCAGGTATATTATGAGTTGCTTTATCACATACAAAGTCAATACTTAATATATGTATGCAAATATGCTCTTGAACAATGCAAATTATGTTAATTTTGAGTTGTATGTCACCATCAGTTTCAATAATATGGTTTTAGTATCTTTTAATGCAGTATAAACTATTTCACACATTAATATCGATTTCAATAAATATTAAAGTAAAATATGATCTTATTATTAAACAATTATACAATTATTTGCTGTTGGATGAGAATTTAGAGGGACACAACAGTTAAGGAATGCAAATATGATATTTTAGATACGAATGTATAGGTATATAGCAGCAGGGTACGAATGTAAATAAGTAGATTTTTTTAATTTTTTAAAGTGACAGTTACATCATCACCAATATAAGTGATATTTCATCAAAATCTCGCTATAAGTGGGTGATTTTCAATCATATTTTTATAATTATAAATAACATTTATGGAAGGTTTAGATGTTGAAGATCTGCAGGGATCCTTTGCGCTCGGTGGTCTTTAGATCTTCAGTCTAACGCTCTCCCAACTGAGCTATTCCGTCTGACAACCTTCGTGCGCGTCTGATTTTCGCCGTCTGTTAGGAATAGCCGATAACGCCCACGCTTTTAAAGGGGCACAATCTTGGTAGCAATACAAAATATGTGTCTGGTTTAAACGACATTTTTATTTATAAAGCAGTATCATAGCAAATAAAACAGTATATAACAAGTTGCATACAAAAATGGCCATTTAATAGCAACATACCAGTTATTTAACGTGAAAGATAAGTAGATTCGTTATCAACCGACATAAGTTTGTTGTGTTACTTAACATTTAAGCAGTGTTGAGAAATGTAACAAACCACTTAAACGCATATGTAAACAGTTGCAAGTGTGAAAAATGTAAAGATACGTTGTACCAATTCATGTACATATGATTATGATGATGATCGACGATGATGATTGTGCTGATGGTAGTGATGATGATGATAATGATGATGATGATGATGATGATTATTATTATTATTATTATTATTGTAATTATTATTATTGTAATTATTATTATTATTATTATTATTGCTATTATTATTTTTATTTTTTATTATTATTATTATTATGATTTTCATGATTTTTTATTATGATGCTGATTAAGAAATTGATTGTAAGGCATGTGTATTCTTACATAATAAGAATCCATGGTATACTGTTCAGCAAATATGCTTAAAGTATTACTTTCTGCAAGCTAAATAACTTGTAATTGATTAGATATAAATAAAGATGGGGAAAAAAAATATATTCGTCTGCATATTATTATCTACAAACGTTCGGTAATAATTGAGATAGCAAAACAGTTTGACATGCCTTTAGGGCAATAAATATTTAACCAGTGATGACAGTATTATAACAAAGCATACCTCTGTTAAGTGAATTATTAATATACCATGTAGATCTTATATTACACGATTACTGCACATTTAATGTGAACACAAATAAATCAAATGTTTGAAATTGAATTCCCAAAAATTTACTTAGAGAATACCAAATAAAATGTTACGGGCGAATGTATTTGTACACAAGTTTTGCCTTCAGATTTAAAACAGTCTAGCTGGAACATACTTAAGGATACAACTTAATCGCTATCTAAATGACCGCAAAATATTTATGACTTTTTAAGTGTCGATGGAAAACAAGGTTAACCATATATTCAGGTAAATAAATGTAGCTGAATATTTTGCAGCATGTGCTAAAATGCCGAAAACAAAGTATAGATCCTAAAACTTATTTTTGCAAGATGCGGTTTAACGTGATGTTGCCTTCCATAAACATCATCATTATCATCGTCATCATCATCAACATCATCGTCAACATCATCATCATCTTCTTCATCTTCATCATGATCATCATCATTACGGTCATGATCATCATCATCATCATCTTCTTCCTCTTCCTCCACGTCGATCATCATCATATTCACTGTACATGAATTGGTACGATCTATGTATAATCTATCTTCCACTGTTCACAAAACTGTTAACGTATGCGTATTCGTGGTTTGTAACCTTTTAATAACAGCACTGCTTAACTATTAAATAAGAAAACGAAGTTATGGAGGTTTATAAATAATCTATTTATCAACCATGTGCAATTATGTTGCAATAAAATGGCGATTTTTGTATGAAACTTCTTATATTTTGCTTAATTTTCATGTAAACTTCTTAAATGCAATGCCCTTCAACTATACATTTACGCATATTGCAACTAAGATTGTGTTCCTTTAAACGCGTGGGCGTTATCAGCTCTACCTAACAGCGAGCGAAAATCGGACGCGCTCAAAATTTGTCAGCCGGAACAGTCAATTTGGGGTGAACGTTATGCTGAAGATCCCGGGTTCTGCCACGAACGGAACAGTTCGGCGGCTGATCACATGTTTTTCTTTTCATCATTTTTTTTTGTAAAATCTTTTGATTTGAGTGAAATAATTGCGATTATTTAATAAATCAACACAATTACTTGTATGCAAACACATTAACGTGTTTACTAAGTATATGTACCCTATTTATACATTATCCATGATGTATTTATTTAGCGTGTCTAACATAATTTACGTTTGAAGATACAATAAGACATACTGAAATGTCAATATATCTATAATCGATCAATAATTTCAATTGTATAGATACATCGAAAGTTGGAACAAATGCTTAACCATGGCTGCAATTTTCAGCTGTTTTTACCGAAATAATCGATTTTTGTGTCTTATTGTGCTGTAGAGGAAACAGGGGTACTCCGAGGAACCCCAACGGCTCAGCATGGTGATTACTAACCATAAGTCGCGACCTGAGTCAGTGTTGACAAAGAATTCCTTTGACTAAGTATAACAAATAGATTTAGAATTGAAGTCTCAGAAAGGGTGATGAATACGGGCCCTGAGGTTAAACCCCTAATTCCTAGGTAAGAAGCGACTGTGCCAACAAAGGCGCTATAGCCCGTGACGCCACATAAAGTCTAGTTCTTATGGAATCCTGGTTCTATATTGATAAAGATTTTAAGGCTAGTCTAAAGTTATAAATACGTCATAAGTGTTGTTGCTACTACCACTTCAACTACTACTACGACTACTACTACTACTACTACTACTACTACCACTACCATACGTTTCAGCTTTTCATTACTAAACACGGGTTGATTTTTTTATTTGCCTTTCATTACGGTACTTTCTCATTTTGGTTTGATTTCACCTTAAAATTTGCTCTCCGGACTGAATAAACACGGATAATTAAGAGTCAATGCACTGAACTTCCGTAAGTGCCATTTTGGTTAAACATATTTGAAATAGTTCAGGGGTTTATTTTTAAAGCTTACGTGTTATAGCTTAAAACATTTCATATCCACCAAAAAAGTACAATGTTAACAAAGTATTCGGTTTTGAAGAAGTGGTAATTACTTGAGACATTCACGAATGCTTTCATGTTTAACTGTATTCTATTGTTAGAGATATTTGTGAGCGTTTTATATAAATGTCCGAATATGCGTTAAGCAAACAGCGGCTACCTAGCGACCCTATATGACAACAAATACTGAGTATCTTTTGAAATATGCTTGACGTAATTTATATAATCTAAAATCTATATAATCTTTATATAATCTAAAGGTAACGGGTCTGTTCCATGCCCGAACCAGGTTTCAAGACCTTTGACAGATCGGACAGTGCCTTTCGCAGACACTCACACACCTGTGTGTAAATATAAGAGATTTAATACAAATCATTAACAACAACAATAACAGCATCAATAAGCGTCAATCCAAGAAAGAAAGTTCTTTATTTGAAAAAAGATGGTGATGATTATGAAAATGAAGAAGAAAAACAACAACAACAACATACAAAGCTATCAGAAAAGTATCGATGATCATTGTAACTTCATGTTTAATTGTATCACTTAAACTAATGTGCATAGATTTATTACATTGTATCATATTTTAACCATTTGCTTGCGTTATGTATTCACATATATTTACTGTAATCGCGTAAAAAATGTTACCATATGATAAAATTATTATTATCTCAACATTTTAAAAATAATGTTACAACAGTCAATCTACTTATATCGTCTTGATGCTGACTGGGCACACGCCCATCCAAATAATAGCACCAGCACAATTCCAAAACCTTGGAACTCAACTGTGAACTTCCTCTAAAATGTCTCGAAGTTACTATTACAATTTCCTTTATAAACTGTACGAATGAACTCCAAAATCCTTCAAACTAAACGCAAATCACAGACAGTGTTCTTCTTAATCTTTCACAATGATTTTACCACTTACTTTCCTTAAAGGTACTTTCTTTGAAACACGCATACTTAGAACACCGACTGAAACTACCATTTTGTAACAGTTTAGTATAGAAAAAAAAACTCAAAAATGTTAATCGAAATGTAGATCTTACAGAAAAAATCGAGCACACCCTATGAAACCGGCATACGTTCGAAGTCGAAACAAGCAACCTCTTATTTACTGCGGTTTAAATGTAACGAAAATGATGGCAAATTAACCGAGACCCGTACCGAAGTTTTCAGTTATCTTTGTTAATTTATACATTTTTGCGGGATGTTGATACATTATAATTAAATGATTGATGTTGATGTTGAAAATTATGCGTTTTGTAATAGATCGGCTAATCAATTTATCCTCGTGATATGTATATATGCATTCTTGTGCTCGCGCGGCCACATTACTTGTGTGGGAATTGAACATGAAATTATTTCTACGGCCATTCCTGCCCCCCACCCCCCCACCCCCTACTTCTGATTCAAGTTGTCAGTAAGCGGCATCAGTATGCACAATTAGTACTGGTAAACCGCTTGGGTTGGCTAAGCTTGCCCAGAAGTGAGTAGGTTAACTGACCGCCATGATATGACTGAAATACTGTTAAAAACGGCGAAAAATCAAAACAAACAAACAAAACAAACTTGTGCTTGCGAAATTTGTGTGCTGACAATGATTATTTTAAAATTAATTATATTGTATTACCCACGAGAAAAGCGATACTGATATACTTGGGTTATGAATAATTATTAGGCGTAGGTGTTCGTTTCAGGTGACCCGACCTAGCCTAAAAATAATGCCCCTACCCTAGAACATTTTATTGGGTTTGTCAGATTGATTTTTGTTTTATTTACCTTTTTCAATAATTAAATGTGTTTTGGGATAAATTAGTGTTTTGTTTTGATAGTAGCCACTTTTAAATAATGTTTAAGGACATTGCTGATATATTTAAATATTTATTCAGTTTTAGAATCTTTAAGTTGACTATTTACCAAACAAACAAATAAATAAATAAAATAAATCCCGACCTACCTACCCTGCTTTTTGAGAGCATGTAACCTGAAACAAACATATTTTTGTACGCCTTAGCAACAGTACCAGCAAGAGCAACAAAAGCAACAACAATTGCAACAACAACAACAACATACGACAACAGATCATCATCATTATACAACAGCAACAGCAAAACAATACCATTTTTTACTTTTATTTTGTTTATAAAAATGAATCAAATTCCCTTTTAGGAATTAGGACTTTCTGCTCTTGATAAAAAATACACGTTTTCGACAGTTACCAGTACAAACAGTTACCAGTACAAACTTACAAATTTAAAAATGAGATCATGGGTTTACTAAAGCTCACTTAAACGGAACTTGAACATTTTGTTAATCTAAGCAACCGATCGGTTAGCTTTTTCTCTCGGGAATACATAAAAAACGATGATCTATACCCTAAACATAAATTTAAATTTGTATGGACTTCAGTCGATACATTGATGTTAAAAGTCCATGGTTAACAATTATATATAAAAGCAATGTAATCACGTGAATTTCAATAACTATTCTTATTGCTTAAGCGATCACTGTAATATGCATTAAACAGCAGTTGTGATTTTCTATGTAACTAAATGTTTTCTCTTATGAATAAATATTATATCATCTGTAATGTTTTACCCAATAAACGAATCTTCCGATATTATCCACCCATGAACAAAGCAGAATCAAACTTAGAAGGGTTTTGTTTAAACTTTAAAGTGGCAATATGGTTCAAAATCACAATATAAGTATCAAACACACATTTAAAACATAGCATAGTTATTAATAAGACCAAAACGACAAAATAGAACATTGATGATGCTCAAAACAACACATATAAAGAAATCTCAAATAAAAACACATTAAGAAGTATGATACCCTACTTATCATAGCCGCAGTAAAGAAATGGAGCTAACTAAGACGGAACTGGAACTAAATTAAGAATAACCGCAATAAAATAAGGGAATTTACTACTATGGAATTTAAACCAAATTAAATATAACCGCAATAAAATTAATGAAGTTACTACTACGGAAGACAAACCAAACAAAGGCCACAATAAAGTGTTGGAAAGTTACTAAAATATTCGAAACAAAGAAGCATAGCCACTTTTAAGTTAGGAAAGTTAAAACGATAGATTTCGAACAAAACTAAGCATAGCCGCAATAAAGTAAGTGAAGTTACTTCAATGGAATTCGAAAACTTATCTATCTATAGGAGAAGTAACTGCGGTGGAATTTTAACCAAACAAATCATATCTGCATTAAAGTAAGGGACCTCACTACGACACCCAGTTCTACGATACAAAGATGAAATGATTGCACTACCTTACACCAATAAGTAATGATCATCGTATATATATATATATAGATAGATATCATTTATTCAGATCCAATACGCCAAATGTGGCACATGAGGACAACATATTTACATACTTGACATGGTAAACTATATACATATATTTACATAACATTCATGAGCATACGTTCTTGCGGAGAAGAATCTTTATTTAGAAAGTTTTATTTAAGTAGATTAATAATAATATCATTCCTATAATTATAAGTTTGTGGTGTTAAAATAATTTAAAATACATTGTTCTTTCACACCAAAAGTTAATTACGATGTATAGTCTACTGAAACCATGAAAAACAGGAATTATAATTTATAGTCTTAATGAGAGAAAAGGATTTTAAACATATATTCGAGTATAATAGAGATATATAGTATAAAACATACCAACATGTTAAATATGTATTTTATCAGGCAAACACTAAAATACAAACTTTAAGATGCAACACGCAATATGTATCTTTTCATGCGTATATATATATGTGTCATTGAACAACATGTATATTCATAATTAAGAAACTCAAATGAAGTTTAGTCACAACAATAATCATTTATAAAATATATCTGTACCAAATAGTAAGTAGTACTTGAAATATGCGCCCTATCGAGACGAAATATAGAGATTTTGCACATATTATTGTGGCTTATTGTGTTTTATCTTGTCATAGTGTTTTATGGCCAAAGTCTACCGAACCAAACACCCTATCAAAAAGAAATATAGGGCTTTCGCGGTTATAATTATACCTAATTAGACTTTGTCGTTTAGTCTGAAATGTACTATGAGTCGAAATAAATTGTAAAATTAGTCAACAAAAATAGCAAACGTAATAAATAAGTACATTAAAAGTGTATGCAGGGCATAGTATGCCAACACACGTTAAAATCAGTTATAAAGCCATAAGGTGTTTGAAACACACATATAAACAATGTTTTATAGAGTTAAGCCTTTAATATATACAATTGCCGTACACAATAATACAATTTATAAACAAATCCCCCGGTCATAAAAAACATAGACCGCAACATAGTGGGTATAACTATCGATTTTAAAAGAATGTTGTAAAACAGTTATAATGTTTGCTCTTTAGCCTTAAAGCCGAGATATGTATAGCAGGCTAATTTTGTCAATGTATTTACATTTTCTGATTTCAAAAGTGTGATGAATTTTGGCATGTTAGGTCTTATCCAATAATACCTATTAATATATTTCTTTCTGAGTTCTGTTAAAATAGAGCATTCCATAACAAAGTGAAATTCGTCATCGATTTTTTGACAGTGTATGCATTTTCTATCATTATATGGAATAGAAGTAGGCTTATGCCATCGGCCAGATTCAACCAAAAGGCGATGAGAGGAGACTCTGAGTTTACATAAAGCAATGCGATATTGTTCATTTCTAACAATATTAAGATAACATTTAAAATCATTATTTATATTAATTTCCCTATATAAGAGAGCTCTAGAGGATAATGTTAGTCTGTCATTCATGTCTTGGTAAAAACAATCGTTGGTTCTTTGCTTTAGTAATGATAGAAAGATTTCTTTTTGACCAACACCTTGTGTTATCCAGACCTCGTAAAAGCCTAAAGTTGACAATAACTGATACAATAAACTAACCCAGTTTTTCTTAGTAGGTGTCGATTCAAAGTCATGTTTCATCATGTTGTATGTAATTTTTATTAATTTATTTTCTTTACTTTCGAGGATCTTGAACCAGTATTTTACAATTTTAAAATGTCTATCGACAAGTAATGAATGACGCCCTAACTCTCCGTAAATAAAATCATTTTGAGTTGCTTTCTTTACACCTAATATGTTTTTACAGTATTGTGTGTGAACACATTCAATATTTTTAGCATTATGGAAGCCCCAGACTTCGCACCCATAATTTAAAATAGGATGTACAAGTTTGTCAAATAGTTCTAATCTGTGTTTAATACTTACGTTTGTAAAGTTATATAAATATTTATTAAGCTTAAACATAGCTTTTCGTGCTTGGACTGCCAGTGTTATTTGCGTTTGATTAAAAGATCCCCCAGAGGAGAGAACAATCCCCAAATAAGACATATTACTAACTATTTCAATGACTTCATTATTATATGTAAATTTTATGTTTCTTGGCAGTGTTCCGGATTTTCGAAATACAATTACCTTTGTTTTATTAACATTAACCTTTAATTTCCACGATTGACAATAATTATAGAGAATATCAAAACCACGTTGTAGGCTTTGCGGGTTGTCAGCAAATAATACAATGTCATCAGCATATAATAGTATAAATATTTGAAACATGTATGATTCAACACCTTCGTACCCATTTAACATTAGCGTTTCTTCTAAATCATTAAGGAAAAGGGAAAACAACAGTGGTGATAAACATTCCCCTTGTCTTACCCCTAACAAACAACTGAAATCATTGCCTATCGTGTTGTTAAGTTTAATTCTAGATTTAATCGAGTTATACATACTTTTTATGACGTTTAGCATTTTTCCTCGCACACCTAGACGAATAAGTTTCGACCATATATAGGGTATCGTCCCAATTTGCCGTATACACCAACAGATGAAGTCGACTTTCTTACATTAAAAGTAGATTTACAAAATGTTAGATGTACACGTTCAATGTCTTTAGATTTCGTAAAACCCCATACTTCTGAAGCATACTTAAGTGTAGACCCAACAAAAGCATCAAACAATTCACATAACTTTTTGGACTAAGTGGGATTGTTTTAAATTTAATAACAAAATATTCCAAGCTTTCAAAGATTTTTCAATTACGAACTCATTATTTGCAAAACACTTTCCGTTATATTGCAGAACACTTTCCATTATATTTAAAAACGCAACCGAGATCATTCAAGTTATCAACAACCTGTATTGGTTCATTTTTATACAACCACTGTTCGCCATCTCTTAAAGCATCACGTTTTCTAAAAACCATAATCTTAATTTTTGAACAATTTATTTCTAAACCCCACGTGTTACAATAATTTTCCAAATTATCTAATTGGGTCTGTAATTCTTACCCAAAATCATCAGCAAACAGTAAAACTAGCAAAACAATATCATACAGTTCAATACCAAAACATAGCCTTGTAGGATCATATTTTTCACAAATCATATTTTTCACACGCCTGTGAAGAATAGGATCTCAATTGTCATATTTATAAGTGTGAAGAATGTGATTGGCCAAAAAGGAGGTATGCGTACGGATCACATTTTTCACATATTGTATGGTGAAATTGTATCGCGACAAGCGATTAAATCATTATTTAGAGCAGTAATCATCATCATCATAATCATCATCATCATCATCGTAATCGTCATCATCATCATCATCATCATCATCATCATCATCATCATCATCATCATCATCATCGTCATCATCATCACCATCATTGCCACCATCGTCATCATCATCATCGTCATCATAATTATTTTCGTCATCACCATTATTATAAATATACTTAACGTCATCATCAGTATTGTCATCACTATGAGAAACTTAGCCCTATTTAGGAGCTACTTATGTGTGCATGCGCTTAATCGTTTGTCAATACGTTTGTACGGTCTAATTAGGACATAGACATGTATATGTACTCGCGTACGTTCATACGAACGTACATCAAATTATTGGGATATTAACCAATGCACGCATCCGAACGTACGTACAAAGACACGTCCTATTTTGGATTATTAAAACCAAAATAACCATGCATATGTCCTCTCGAACTATAATATACGTATACACGGACGATAACATAATGATCTTATTAGAACCTCCGCATATGTTAGTACGTACGTTTGGACAGTACAGTACAGTAGCGTAGCGTATCGTACGGTACCATATCGTTCCTTACCGTATCGTACCGTACCGTACCGTTCAGCACCGTACCGTACCGCACCGCACCGTACCGAACTGTACTGTACCGTACATTTCCATACCATAGCATTAAAAACCACACCGTACATGCCATCCCATGCCATGCCATACCATGCCATACCATACCAAGTCGTACCATACTTAACCGTCTGGTACCGTGCCGTACCATAAAGTACCATACCATGCATACTGTACCGTACCGTAAATCACCCCGTTTGTTTTTCGGGCACATACAGTGTGAAAAATAGGATTATGACTTAAGAAATTTACTTTTTTCAAAATTTGAACATGTGTGAAGAATATGATTTGAGTGCTTATCAAAAACTGGACTCGATCACAATTTTCACAGAAAATGTAAAGTGTGAGATTGCGATGTGTGAAGAATGTGATCCTATTTTTCATACCTGTGAAAAATGAGATCTTATTTTTTACATGTGTGAAAAATGTGATTTGTGAAAAATATGGTCCTACATAGCCTCAATAAAGTAGGAAAAGTTACTTCGAAGGAATTCGAAACTAACTGAGCTTGGTAATAATACAGTAACTGAAGTTACAAACAATGGAATTTGAACCAAACATAGCAAGGCGGCAATAAAGTAAGGGAAGGGAAGTTACGATGGAATTTGAACCAAACTAATCATGGCAGCAATACAGTAAGTGGAGTGCCTACGATGGAATTCTATCCAAACTGAGCATGGCGAGAACACAGTCAATGGAGTTAATAATTATGGAATTTCAAACAAACTAAGATGTCATCAATAAATTAGTTTATTACGATAAGTTACTACGATATTCAAAACAAAGAAAGCATAGTCAAATAAAACTAATAAAGGTTAATACGAACCAAACTGAGAATAGGTGCAATATAGTAAGCAAAGTTATTTCAATGGAATTCGAACCATACGTATCTAGCTACAGTAAATAAAAAGAAGTTACTTTGATAAAACTGGAACCAAGCTTATCATACCTGTATAATAGTAAGGGAAGTTACGACGGTGGAATTCGAACCAAACTGAGCATGATCGCAATAAAGTAAGGGAAGAGACTAAGATGGAATTTGAACCAAATAATCATGCTCACAATAAAGCAAGGGATGTTACTTCGATGGAAGTTCCAACCATACGTATCTAGCCACAATAAATAATAAAGTGACTACGGTAAATTTGAACCAAACTGAGCATATCCAAATTAAAGTAAGTGAAGTTACTGCAATGGAGTTTGAACCAAATTTATATAGCCACAGTAAATTAAAGTTACTGCGGTGGAATTCAAACCAAAGTAAGCATATTTGCATTAAAGCATTAAAGTAAGTAAAGTTACTACGCCGGAATTTGAACCAAACTAAGCATGTTCGCATTTAAAGTAAGTAAAGTTACTTCGATGGAATGGTATTGCCGCAACACTGAAGTAACCACGGTGGTCTTAGAACCAAACTAAGCATGGTATCAATAAAGTAAGAGAACTCAATAAAGTAATAAAAGCGATTACGATGGAAATCGAACCAAACGCAGCATGGCCGCAACAAAAAGAACAGTTACTATGGAATTCTAAACAAGCAAAGTCAAGGAAATTAACACTTATGGAAACATAGCATAGCCGCATTAGGGTACGGGGCGTTACTAGGGTGTGATTAGAACCAAACGAAGGATGTCCGCAATAAAGTAAGAGATGTTCCTATTATACTGAAACAAACAAAGTATTGCCGTAAGGGAAGTTAATACGATGGAATTGAAACGAAACTAAACCTAGCCGCAATAAAGGTCGTGAAGTTACTTCTATAGAAATCGAACCGCACTTATTTACAGTAAATTAAGATAAGTTTTTTACTACGGTGGAATTCGAACCAAGCAAAGCATAGCTGCATTAAAGTGATGGATTTTGATGCATTTCGAACTAAACTAAGCATATCCGCATTAAATAAGTAAAATAACTTCAATGGATATCGAACCAAGCTAATGTAGCCACAATAAATTAAAAGAAGTTACTACGTTGAAAAATCTAACCAAAATAAGCAGAGCTGCATTAAAGTAAGGCACGGTACTATGGTGGACTTCGAAGCAAACTAAGCATAGTTGCATTAAAGTAAGGCACGGTACTATGGTGGACTTCGAAGCAAACTAAGCATAGTTGCATTAAAGTGAGGCACGGTACTATGGTGGACTTCGAAGCAAACTAAGCATAGCTGCATTAAAGTAAGGCACGGTACTATGGTGGACTTCAAAGCAAACTAAGCAGAGCTGTATTAAAGTAAGGCACGGTACTATGGTGGACTTCAAAGCAAACTAAGCATAGCTGCATTAAAGTAAGGCACGGTACTATGGTGGACTTCAAAGCAAACTAAGCAGAGCTGCATTAAAGAAAGGCACGGTACTATGGTGGACTTCGAAGCAAACTAAGCATAGTTGCATTAAGTGCAGTTACTACGGTAAAATTAGAACCGTACTAAACATGTCTGCATTTAAGTACGAGACGTTACCACGATGGAATTCGAACCAATAAGTGCAAGGTAATGATACAGTAATGGAAGTTAGTATAATAGAACTAAGCAGATTCTGTAAACCCAGTTAACAAAAACCATTCTGCACACAAAAGCATACAGAACCTTACTTGACTTTCTACTAAAAGGGTAATGTTGGACTTCATATGTTGAAATACAAGTAGCATACTAATATATTAAGAATAGACGATTCCATAAAGTTTGTATCATGTCGTGCTTATTTTAACACGAACATGGTGAGGTTTTAAACGAAAACATTTTTTGTATATATTATGATATATACTATACATATTATCATAAACACCAATGTTAATTTTCATGTAGCACAAACAAACTTACATCGTTTGGAGGAAACTTGTTCAGCTGTGCAACCTATGATTCCAAACACAATACCCATTGCTATAACAATTTGAACGTCCATCATTCAATCATTTCACCTATCCGAAATAACAACTCATCCGAATTAATTTTCCATTTATCGGCACACTTATTTTATTACAAACGCAACGTATTAATTATTTTATTGGATCGCATACGAAAGTATTAAAACTATTAATCCAAGGACAAAGAATCCGTCGAATAAGATCACAAGTACAGGTCTACGTTCGTAAAAAAACGCTTTCTAAAAGTGGCGTTTAAAATATCAGCCGAGGCGTTAGCGAATACTGATATAAAAATAATTTGTTTCAAAAGATAGACGCGTTATAAAACATGCTTTTTTCTCTTCCTTTATTTTTAATCAAGCAAAACAGATACGATTTATTGAAGATGCCTTTACAAAATATATCCCCTGCAAAGTGATTTTCGTGCTAAATGTGTCATCAGTATTAACAGTATATACAGTGTCACATCCGAACGTTCAGTGAAAATAATTTCTTATAAATTAAACTGTTTTCATATATTGACCCTGGCAACGCAATTTTACATGCGCATGCATATCTGAAACATTGGATATAAATTTGAAATCAGCATAAAACGTATGTGTTATCTGATGTATGCCCCATTTTAAATCGCATTTCGGACAGCAAAATGACAGCTATAATGTAAACGTGATATTTTGCGATCGTTCTATTACTTGACAACAGCAGCCCCAAACACATTATGGAGATCAAATCAACAAGGTATGCCGACAATTGTATATCTTGTCATAGTTTTATAATACAACAAAAGAAGCACACAATGAATGTGTGTAACGTCTAACACTCTTGCACTTATATAATAATGGTGAAATCAAAATTTAGATTATCGATATGACAGCGGCGTATTTAATATTACACATTAGTTTTAGTTCATATACATGTACATTTACACTATACAATTGCAATACTGACAAATTCATTCTAATATATTATTAACATGTCATACAATCTAGTTGATTTTGATATAAAACCAAAAGTCTGTTTATGCAGGAAAATATAAACGAAATAGGGCCGCCGAGAAAGCTATTAAAATGTCAATAATCATCAAATAATTAAGTTACGTTTCCATGTTTAGGTATGCATATACTGAATAGGTACGACCAGCATAAAGTTATTCTCATGCCCCAACATTGTTCCAGACATTGTTAACACCCAGTTTACTTCAACACAAGATTCTTAGCTATCATTTGTATATATAGTTCTCAATGTTACATCGTATAGCGGAGAACTATTTCTCAAAAGGGCGATAACAAATAGCTTCAAAACGAATAAAAGGAGGTTTTTTCCTGGACGGCCAGCTTTCCTATGACGAATAATGATCGAATCTTGTGTTGAAGTTAACTAGCTCTTAACAATGGCTGGAACGATGTTGGGGCAAGAGAATAACTTTAGATGTGATCTTCAAGATTCGATCGACATGCTCACTTGGTCATTTAAACACGTTTGTTTATTTGCTAGATTTTTTGTTCCACTTATGACTGCTGTATCATGCTACTGTCGCTTAATAAACGTCCTGTTTTGTTGAAGGAGGATGAAACTTACAGCAGGACTGCACGCTTTTGTACGACCAACCATGATTCCAATGATGGCAGTATATTTTTAAAATAGTATTATAATAAATGTTGAGAATAAGAAATGCGTATTAAGAGAGAAATTTAAAACTAACATAATTCTTCGGTGCGCAGCGAACTATTATATACATGTATACACAGCGTCAAGACGAGTCAGATCGGCTGAACACGCATGCGCAGTCCCTATTTGCTAATTCAAAACCGAATATAGCCGTTGCTGTAGGATAAACGAGTCTGTATCGACAGAAGATATATATTTGCAGTTTCGATAAGAGAACTGGTTTTTGTCGATGTTGACTTTTATCTATGTGATATAAAACAGTTTTTTGTGAGTGGGTAACGAAAAAGACATGAAATAAATCTATAAAAATCAGGCAGTCCCTCTTTAATGCATGTTGTAGATACAAGCGTGCAATTTAGCATATCGGTTCTTACGGTAAGTATACCGACCGTACCTATTCATTATGTGCATACCTAAAACATGTAAAAGTCATTAAATTATTTTATGATTAACATTTTAATCGCTTTCACGGCGGCTCAATTTTGTTTGTATTTCTCCTACTAAAACAAAGTTTTGGTTTCATCTTAAAACGCAACTAGATAGCATTACATAAATAATATATTCGAATGAATTTGTTACTATTGCAATTATATAATGCACATGGACATGTATATGGACTGAATCAAATGTGAAAAATTAAATATGCCTCTGTCATATCGATTACCTTAATTACATAAATGTACGAGTTTAAACGTTGTTACCCACATTCATTGAGTGCTTCTTTTTATTGTTGTATACTACGACAACAAGATATACAAGTGTCGCTTGTTGATTTTATCTCCATAAGTTGCTTGGGGCAGCTGATGTCCAGTAATTAAACGATTGTATCTGATGACAAATACTGATGCATTTGTGTTTTATGAATCACGTTAACTGTCATCTTGCTGTTCGAAATGCTATTAAAATGGGACACAAATCATATAACGGATAAGGCTTACACTAATTTCAAATTTATATTCAATCTTTTAGATGTACATGTACATGTATAATCGCTTTGCCAGGGTCAATCTATAAAAACAGTTTAATTTATATGAAATTACTTTCACTGGACGTCCAGAGTTTACATTGTCCACGGTATATTCTGGTTACACATTTGGAGTGAAAAACACTTTGCAGGGGACATACTAATATTCTGTAATGGCATATTCAATAAATCGTATCTTTTTCGCTTGATTAAAAAATAAAAGTATAGAAAAAGCAGGTCATTCATTATCCTGCTGTTTTATTACGCATCTATCTTTTGAAACAAATTAGTTTCAAATCAGTCTTTGTTAACGCCTCGGCTGATATTTTAAACGCCATTTTAACAACGCGTTATTACGAACGTCGACCTGATCTTATTTGATGGATTCTTTGTCATTGAATTAATTCTTTTTAATACTTTGGTATGCGAACTAAAATAATTTAACTGATTTTTAACAACTATCAATACGTTGCATTTGTAATAAAATAGTTACTGATACATGGAAAGTTTTGCGGATTAGTTGTTATTTCGGAGAGTGGAAATGATTGATGATTTGACGTTCAAATCGTTATAGCAATGGGTATTGTGTTTGGAATTATTGGTTGCACAGCTGAACGAGTGTCCTCCAAACGATGTAAGTTTGTTTGTTCTAAATGAAAATTAACATAGGTGTTTATGACAGTATGTATAGTACTTGTATATAATATACTATATACTAGTAATAAAAAATGTTTTCGTAGTAACTGTCCGTATATTGTTGAATTCGAATTCCATCGTTGTAACTTCCTTTACCTTATTGCGACAATGCTTAGTTTGGTTCAAATTCCATCGTTTTAGCTTCCTATACCTTATTGCGACAATGCTTAGTTTGGTTCAAATTCCATCGTTTTAACTTCCTATACCTTATTGCGGCAATGCTTAGTTTGGTTCAAATTCCATCGTTTTAACTTCATATACCTTATTGCGACAATGCTTAGTTTGGTTCAAATTCCATCGTTTTAGCTTCCTATACCTTATTGCGACAATGCTTAGTTTGGTTCAAATTCCATCGTTTTAACTTCCTATACCTTATTGCGACAATGCTTAGTTTGGTTCAAATTCCATCGTTTTAACTTCCTATACCTTATTGCGACAATGCTTAGTTTGGTTCAAATTCCATCGTTTTAGCTTCCTATACCTTATTGCGACAATGCTTAGTTTGGTTCAAATTCCATCGTTTTAGCTTCCTATACCTTATTGCGACAATGCTTAGTTTGGTTCAAATTCCATCGTATAAACTCTTTTTTCCCTGTATTTGGTTCAATTCCACTGTAGTAACTTGCCTAAATTTAGTGCAACCATGCTTGTCTTAGATTAAATTCCAGGGTAGTAACTTCCCTTACGTTAATTCAGATATGGTTAGTTTGTTTCAAATTCCACCACAGAAGGTTTCCTTACTATTATGCAGATATGATTAGTTTATGTCCAATTCCACCATAGTAACTTCTCTTAATTTACTGTGGCCGGTTATGTGTGGTTCGAGTCTCATTGAAGTAACTTCGCTTAAATTACTAGTATTGCACACATTCTTAGTTTGGTGCGTATTTACGTTCATTACATTGATGTGGTTATGCGTTCTTTGTTTCAAATAGCGTAATAACTTCCCTTAATGTATTGATGACATCCACAGTTTGATTCGAATTCCATAATAAGTAACTTCCTTGACTTATTTTCGCCATGCTCAGTTTGGCTAGATTTTCAACCTTGGTCACTCCACTAACTGTAGGCTTCTTCTTCTTCCAGTCATGTGCAAAATCCACTCTGGGGCACAGTCGTATTGTATAATACACGGTAGAGTGGCCTCTTGTCTTAGTGATGATGGGCCGCAAGAGCGCCAATGGTGTCGGTATGTCGATGTGGTTGCGCACAATCCTGTACATGTACATCATCAACAACATCCCTTCAGTTCGGCGCTGTTCAGGGTCTGCCAGCCTAGGTCTTTAATCATCTGGCTGGTTCTGATTGTAGTTTTGTAGTCGCCGGTGACGAATCTTGCTGCATGGCGCTGTACAGCTTCGATCTGGTCGATGTAGGTGGCGGGGTCACTTTGCTTTGCTTGCATACTCAAGGATGGGCCTTGTGAGCGTTAAATGTAGCAGTTGGCCTTCACATCTTGGGGGGGGGGGGGCAGCTCGCAAGGTTTCGTCTGAGAAAGGCAAGTGAGTTGTTGGCTTTATTTGGATTAAAGGCCATCATCCAATCCTTTTCTCATTTCTGGAGTCGGTCCGATTCGTCCTGCAAGGCTTTGGTGCCTGCACTTGAGCGTATCATCTGGTACAGGAGGCTGTCATCAGCAAAGAGCCGAGAGGTGGACGATTTTTTCGAGGGCATGTCATTGATGTATAATTATAATGTAAAATGATAAGGAACAGAACAGGTTCAAGAACAGAACCTTGTGGTATACCGGATGTGACAGGGGATGCCGTTGACTCTTTCAACAACAACCTGCTGGCTACTGTGGACAGGAAGTTCTTGATCCATAAGACGCTGTTGCCACGGATCCCATAGTGATGCAGTTTGGGAGCTAGGCGCTCATGTGGGACAACATCGAATGCTTTGCTTTAATCAAGCAGCTGAGTATCAATCTGCTCTCCTTCGTAAAGCGTTGATGATAGATCATGAAGCGTGAGAAGTAGCTGGCTTTCAGTGGCCGCCTTTTTTCCGGAATACATGTTGCTCATCAGCTAGTAGATTGTACTGATTTAGATGTCCCATGACCTGGCTGTGGAATATATGTTCCAGGAGCTTACAGCAGACAGATGTCAGTGAGATTGGTTCGCCATGCTAAGTTTGGTTCGAATTTCATCGTTTGTAACTTCCTTTACTATATTGTTACCATGCTCAGGTTGGTTAGAATTCCTTTGTAATAACTTCCCTTACTTTAATGCGGCTACGCTTAGTGGGATTCTTACGTGCCTTACTTTATTGCGGTTATTCTTAATTTGGTTTCAATTCCGTCTTTATTAGTTCCCTTTCTTTATCGCAGCTATGCTTAAACATACGTCAGCAATCCAACTTCTTAATGTGCTTTAATTGTGTTGTTCTGAGCTTCACCAATGTGATATTTTGACTTCATGATCTAATTAATGATAATGTCAACTATGCTTTATATGTTGTCACTTCAAACAAAACCCGTCTGTGTTTGATTCTGTTTTTGTTCATGTTGGATAATATCGCGGTGTAAAACAGTACAAATGAAATGAAATATACAAATGGAAAACCTTCTAGTTAAATAGAAAATAACCACTGGTGTTTAATGCATACTAAAGTAATCGCTTTGGACATTGCCTTAACAATAATAATAGTTATTGAAATTCACTTGATTTAGATTACATTTGCTTTTAGTGTTTGACAATTGTGTACTTTTTACATAAATTTATCGACTAAAAACCAACAAATTTAAATTTATGTTTAGTTTATAGTCGTTATTTATGATATATTCCACTTAAAGAAAAAGCCAACAGACCGATTGCTTATAAAAAATAATTTAAGGGCCGTTTGAATAAACTTTAGTTAAACAGTGATATCATTTTACAATTTAAAATTTATAGTTTGCACTTTGTCGAAAGGGTATCTTTTTGACAGAAACCAGAAAGCCCTAATTTCTGATAAAGAATATGATACATTTCTATAAATACACCATTAATGGTCTTGTTTTGCTTTTGTTACTGTTTATGGATGATGTTCTATTGTCATCTGTTTGTTGCTATTATTGCAATTGCTGTTGTTAGTGATGCTCTTGCTGGTGCTGCTGTTGATGATGATTCATAAACCAAAATTATCGAGATATCAATATCGCTTTACTCGTGGACAATCCAATATAATTAAGTTTACAATAATCATTGTCAACACACAAACTTGTCAAGCTCTAGAATGCATTTCTAAACATGTCACGCGAATAAATTGATTAGCCAATATATTCGACCTCTAGCATTTAATTATAATGTATCAACATCCCGCAAAAAATGTATAAATTTTAAAAAACAGATGACTGCAAAGTTCGTTATGCGTTTCGGTTGATTTGCCATCATTATCGTTACGTTCAAGCCGCAGTAAATAAGAGGTTGCTTGTTTCGTCATTGAACGTACCGGTTTCATAGGGTGTGCTCGATTTTTTTATGTACTTTAATCTACATTTTGATTAACATTTTTGACGTGTTTATGTTTCACACTAAACTGTTACAAAGTGGTAGTTTTATGCGGTTTTCTAAGTTTGCGTGTTTCAAAGAAAGTAAATATAAGAAAAGTACTTGTTAGTGATTAAATCATTATGGAAGATTAACAAGAACATTGGTTGTGATTTGCGTTTGTTTTTAAGGATTTTTGTGGTTTATTCTCACGTATTGTAAAGGAAACAGTCATATCGAGACAATTAGAGGAATAAAAAAATGAAGTTAACAGTCGGAATTGTGCTGGCGTTATTATTTGGATGGGCGTGTGGCCAGTCAGCATCCAAACGATGTAAGTAGACTGACTGCTGTAACTAAATTGGTTGAAGTGATACAATTAATCACGAAGTTAAAATAATCGTCAATAATATTCGTATAGCTTCTTTTAATGACATTGTAGTTGTTGTTGCTGCTGTTGTTGTTCTTCTCCTTCTTCTTCTCCTCCTCCTCCTTTTCCTTATCCTTCTTTTTCTTCATCATATTCGTCTTCTTCTTATTATTGTTCTTCATCTTTTTCCGTTGATCATATAAATTACGTCAAACATATTTCAAAAGATACATAGCATTTGTTGTCAGCGAGGGTCGCTGTGTTACCGCTATTTGCGCAACGAGACTAATGACATAAAACGCTCATTATTGTTTTAAAGAATATATTTATACATTAAAGCATTTGCAAATATCTTAAATATGTTATATTTCTTCAAACCCGAGTACTTTGTCAAACCTTTTTTTTTTAATTGGTTAAGACCTCATCATTCAAATTCATTATATAACACTTAAGCTTTAAAAATTAACCTCTGAAATATCTCAAATATTTTGTAACCAAAATGTAAGGTTCGGAACATCGGTAAATTGCCTCTAAATTATCCGTTGTTATTCATTCCGAAGAGTAAATTTCAACCTGAAATGAAACCAAAACTACGAAGTACTGCAATGATAGGAAAATCTACAATCAATCTGTATTTAGTAATGAAATACCAAAACTTAACCATGGTAATTTGGTGAAAAGTTGCTGGATTTTCTAATCAACCTGAGGAGTATGATTATAGGGCGTGAGTCCATAGCTTTCAAGCGGAAAACTATCATAGCGTAGTTTGAATTTCAATTATTTCCAACACTACACTTTAGCGCTCATCTCCATTATAAAAAAGCTACGAAGAAAATAAACCATTAAGTATTTAAATAGATAACAAGAACATGTTTAAACACAATAATAATAATAATAATAATAATAATAATAACTGTATTATGTTATAAGTATTAGTATTAGTGGTGGTGGTAGTGGTGGCGGCGGTGGTGGTGGTGGTGGTGATGATGATGGTACTACTATACTACTACTAGTAGTTGTAGTAGTAGAAGTAGTACTGGTAGTAGTAGTAGCAGAAGCACTAGCAATTGGAGTAGAGTAGCAACAGTAGTAGAAACATTAGAGTAGAAGCAGTAGTAGTAGGATTTGTCGCAAATAACTTCATATCGCGGTAAAAATGAGGGCGGAAATGATAGAACTGGCACACTATACAGGCGCATTTACTTGCTATCAGCCGAAAGAATGTTCGGCAAACAGTAAATCAAGGTGTGGAAATTTCCAGATATCAGGCTATGATTGTATATGTTTCTGTTAAAAATCACTATCTTAGATTATTTCTCAACAAGATCAAACCTTAAGGCCCAGTTTTATTCATAGAAAGAACGCTGTTAACACCACATCAGTGCGTGTCGTCTGCTACAAACAGCTGGCTGCAGTATAGACGATTCCAGAATCGACAAATTGACGGCCGCCATTTTGTTAGTCATGTGACCTGTCCGCCATTACGGTACTGAAGAATAGATAAAACTTCAGAAAGTCAATTGGCTGAAAAGATTCTCAGAATATTATGGAAAAACTCGCTGAAATTCGTAAGTTAAATTTTTTATGTTCACGGAATACGATGTTTGAACTCCCTTGTAATATGTTCGTGGCATGTGTTTACTGAATTCGCTCGTTAGACAGCTGACAAGTCAAAAGATCAATGTACATGTAAACATAAACAACCGACTGTCGAGTGACTTTTTCATCGTTTTGTGTAAGGATAGAATCTAGTTTGGATATTTGATTCGGTGAATACATTACTTATTGACGTAATTGACATTTTTTATTAAAGGGCCTACTGTTGAAATACCTTTTTAGTGACCACCTAGATTAAGTATATTGTTTATGGTGTTTTATTTATTTTCTAGGATTACCCCCAGATGATGCCAGCTGGTCTAAGAACAGTCCAAATCAATGGCCACGGTTAGAATATGAAGACCTTGTGGACTATATGATACATAAAAAAGCCTATGATGGAAAACAAATGAAAGCATTTAGATCTTTGTATGGGAAAAACTATGTGGACAGTGGATGGCTTGGTGATATATATTACTGTAAGGATGGAACACAACACTTCTTCAAAATAAATCAGTCTATTGAATTGAAACTCATCTGTAAGGCAGATGATTCGAACAATTTTTTAGACTGTTCAATTATTCATTTAAGATTAAAAACTATTTTAAATAATAACGTCAGGCATCAGAATATTGATATACTTCTGTTTACTTATATTGAATATAGGAAATGATTTATATAACCAAAGTTATTTTGTTCACTTTTACTCGCTTCTCATTTGATTTTTTTATTTATTTATCTCCACTAACACTTCAACTAGTATAATTTTTAAGATTTGTAATATTTGTTATGTGCAATTATGATGATTTGATAAAAAATTAAAATTAAGAAAATTATTGTGTTGCTTACATTATTTGAATAAAATATGTTGCAAATGATGTTAATCTTGAAACTAAGACTGTATATATTTGCTGTAAAAGTCTTGTACTTTGTGAGATTTTAAAATTGTTGTTTTTGTTCATTCTTACTAGCACTAATATATACATGCATTTATAAAATACATATAGTAGCCCATTACCCAATTACTTGTAGTATTATAGTGTCAAACTCATAAAATTTACAGAATAAATCCTCACATGATACAAATATTTTACAGTATTACAGTATATCGTAGGGTCTAAAAGTAAAGTAACACTGACAGGGAAATATTTTATTAATATTAATGTACACATTTTAATGAATAATGTAGATCAGTGTTACATTTAAATTAATGTTAATAGTACTGTCAAACTGAGACCAGTGTAAAACCTTGCATCCGAGTCATTAGTGACATTGTCAATAGAAAATTCAGCTGAAGTGTGTTTGCCTTGTCTTTTTAGTATATCCATACTTGTGGTCTAAAGCAACGATGTCAATTGTCTGGGTGCTTGAATCTACCATCTTTGGCTTGTTGTAACACTGACCAGGATTAAGGGTACAACACACAGAAGAACATTCCTGGCTGACATTTGAATTAAATACAGATGCTGGTAATGGGGTTGCTGTTAGAATGTCTGAAGTACAGGATGTTTCAAGAGTTGACAACTGTTTGCTCTCTGAAGCTGATCTATGAGTATTCATGTTCAATGACTTCCTCACCAATGGTGGCCTTCTTGCAGGTGTAGTCATGTCTTGGACTGTATAACCCATGTTTAATATTGGTATGGGATTTTCCTTGGTTGGACGTCCATCAACAAAGTGAACCGAGCAAACCTGAAAGACAAAGAAAAATATTATTATCTACTGAATGACTACAATAAACAATGGTAATAGTGAAACTACAAAAGATCGAAAAATTTAACCGGGGGGGGGGGGGGGTAAAATTTTACTCGCCCACTCGAATTGGTGACTCAAATGCTCCGGGGTAATAGGTGACCCCTTTTAAGATCAGCACCCTTATTTTGAATCAGGTTCTTGTCTGGGAGAGAGGTGATTAGGCTGTGTCGATTTGTGCGCTCGTGGGGGTAATATTTTCATTGACAGCTTTTATTTTCCTTAAACATATCAATAAACGTTGATATTCAAAATATATTTGGAGAAAAATCATGTCTTGGTATGGGTGACTGTGAAACTTAGGGCGACTACGAAGTAACAAAGTACAAACTAAGGGCGACTTGATTTTGTCAGCTGGTAGCCCTGCAGGGCGAGTGGCTTTTAACAGATTTTTAAACCCCTGGGGGGGGGGGGGGGGAGGCAGGATATATTATTCGTTTGCTATCAGTGCATGCAAGGTACCATTTTCAAACAGAATCTATAACATGTCCATATTGCTTTTATTTCTACTTTCCTTAGAATAAACATCGTCAGTACTATACGTATAATGTCGTTCAAACATATTTCACTGAGCCTCTGAGGCAGAGTTTTTTATACACAAGAATAGTGTTTATACACATGTACACTAGATACTACAATAGGTTTAAATAATTACCAAAGACTTAGATGCTGGGTTGAAGTCCTTTCTGTTAAAAGATTTAATCCATAGCCGTCTTTTTTCTTCGTCAGCTGGAATACAGTGGAGTTTGTAGGGCGGTAAACACGGACAGTCTTTATGTTTACTGTTATGTTCTTTACACAATGAAATGTTCCAATCGTGAAGCTTTTTCTGACTATTCGTACATCCCACTACAACACATTGCTTTCCACCACTCCTTTGATAAGGCATTACCACAAAGAAATACAAAAAACTAGCGTAAATATTGCAAGAAAGAAACGATTGTTTTTATCGCTCAGCTGTACAGTATTGATTTTTCTTCAGTACCGTAATGGCGGATTTAGAGAGTACTCAAGGGCGGTAAGCGCGTAAATACTATTTTCTGGAATCGTCTATATTTAATATGGCGAATTATGTAAGGTAGTGATGCAATTTCATTGGTCAATTTATGGAAGACTGCCTGCAGCTGATTGGTCGATGTGAGATGCTGCTTCGCCTTGGATCCCTGTCAATCTTCAACATTAGCATCTTCCATAAACCTTCCATAAATTTATAAATAGAACAAGATGCAGAATTTACGGAAGCGTGGATGGACAGTTAAATTTCGCTCTGTACAATACAGCGTCCAAATTTCGTGTGTGTGTATAAAATTTCTCACGGCGAAAATGCGAAATATATTTTGCGTCGTCGTATGTTCGCGGTCTGGTACAGAGCGACGATTTAATTGAAGAATAAGGGCTGGATTTTTTACAATTCAGAAAAATCTCAAAATTCGGAAACTTGTTGGATTTTCCTAAAATGAAATGCCTTTTTGAAGATTTTGACATAGAAGTAGTAATATACATGTAATTCAAAATGTACACATCATAAGTCACGGCGTAGCGCCCTTTACGCACAATACGCACGTGCGTAATGCAAAAATGCGGAGGGTATGCACTTAACGCATATGAAAAATACATGTATGTGCGTAGTCTCGAAATATCTCGCATCTGTTTGGCTTAAATCTTTTGCTGTGTAGAACAATCTTTCCAAAAACAACGTAATGCAATATTATGCACCAATATTGAATTTTCTTCGACGCCAAGCTTTGAAATTAATTCTTGTCAGAATACGCATACTGTTTAGCAAACGGTGTTTCCAAATTCCAAATCTCATGAACACCGAGGTTTCTCAATTTAATACGCACATATTTTTTTTAAGCTACTGCATGAACCTAAAGAAACAAAATGCATGAAAATGCATTTCAAACCGTTACTTTAGGGCAGCCGTTGCTTCTGAAAGCATTTAAATCGAGCTCTCAACATCAAATTTTGGAAAGTATTATTTGTTCACCTTCCGAATCAAACCTGTATGAAGCCGATAAGTCTACGACACCGTCATTTCATGATGGTGCGCATAGTGGTGTAAATTCTACATCTTTGCAAACACCAGTCGTGATAATTTTCATGTGTTGTTTATTGTTCGTTTTACATTTCGTAAAATAAATTGTTTTTAGACTGTTGGCGAAAGCAGGCACCGCGGTAACCTATTTTTTTTCTTTGCAGGCTACGAGTCAGTAAATCGAGACCGGAAAGGGTCCTACCTCAAAACAGCAAAAACTTACGATTCTTTTCTTACCTTATAATTATTTAAGTTAATGTATGTCATGTGAATTTTAATGTACATCTCATGTGATTTATTACGATTACAGTTTCTAAAAAAGTCAATTTATTAAAAATGTTACGTAAAATTAATGACACAACTATTTGCGCTATTTACTTGAATGTAACCGAAATATTCACCTCGGTGTCGTGGAATAAGACCACTAAATTAATGCGCTGCATCGGTTATTTTTGACTCGTTGTGAAAGTGTTATTTCTTGTTACCGAATTTTAGTCTGTTATTTTCTACAAGAAATTACTGCAATGTTTTAATTTAAAATTGAAATATGGAAAATCGAGTGCACGCATCGTATTACTAACAATCGATGTTCCTTACTAACACGCTTTATCGGTTAGTGTGCACGGCTCATTGCAGATTGACTTGTTAACCGGCATGTATATATTTCCGATTAAATAGATAATTAGCTTACAAATATGTATTCATTACTTACAAATAAATGTGTATTATGATTTCGTATACTAACGAATAAAAAGCTTATTTTCAAGTTTAAAGGTGGGAAATTGAACTTTATTCGAACAAATGTTTCCGTTTTAGCAAAAATTCGACTTTTGTCGCCAACAGTCTTTCTTCGCTGTCAGCGTTTTAATTAATTCTGTCGAAAAAATAAGTTTCTATACTAAAAAAGAATTACTTCAAACACCAGAGAAGTGCCTGAAAATGATCCAGAATGCACCACTTCCTCCTCTTTCTTTCCCCAGGGAGGGAGAGACCCCCGAATCCCCACCAGCGGGAGGGACGTACCCCTCTCACACCCTCCCCCATGATAAATGTTCTAGTGTGCGTATAAATGTTATAACCCTGGCTACGCCCCTGATAAGTTTTCATATGCTTCAAGCACATGTTCCAAAGCACAATGTTTCTAATCCAAATTCTAATTATGACTTATTTCAAACTTTAGACTAGCTTAAGAATCTTTATCAATATGAACCCAGGATTCCGTAAGAACTAGGCATTATGTGACGCCACTGGCTATAGCGCACAATGTTAAAAAGAAAAACATGTTATCAGCCGCCGAACCGTTCCGTTCGTGCCGGAACCCGGGATTGAATCGGGGGCATTTAGATCTTCAGTCTAACGCTTTTTCAACTGAGCTATTCCGGCTGACAAATTTTCGCTCGTTGTTAGGTAGAGCAGATAACGCCCACGCGTTTAAAGGGACATAATCATAGTACTGAGCAATACACAAAATGTCTGCTTTTAATTAACGACATGTTAATGGTGAAGTTTATAATCAAATAAAACACAATGTAAGAAGTTTCATACAAAATTCTCCATTTCTTGGCAACCTAATTTAACATGGAAAATAAATAGATATAATATATTATACATGTAATATTTAAGCAGTGTAGTAAAAGGTTACACACGTATGCATAGAAGCTATACGCATATGTAAACAGTTGTGTAAAAAGTGCAAATAAGTTGTATCAAATCATGTACAGATGAATATGATGATGATCGACGTGGAGGAAGACGGCGATAATGATTATGATGGTGATGATGGTGATGATGATGATAATGATGGTGATGATGATGATGATGATGATGACGACGACAATAACGATAACGATGGCGATACGGAGGAGGAGGATGGTGGTGGTGATGATGACGAGGAGGAAGATATTGGTCGTTTTGTGTTGACGATGATGATGATGATGATGATGATAATGATGATGGTGATGATGATGATGATAATGATAATGATAATTATAATGATAATGTAAATGATAATGATAATGTAAATGATGATGATGATGATGATGATGATGATGATGATGATGATGATGATGAGAAAGAGGAGGAGAAGGAGGAGGGAGAAGAAGGTGGGGAATGACGCTGATGATGACGATGGTAAAAATGTTCTTATACCGCATCTTGCAAAAATAAGTTTCGTTTAAAGATTCGTTTAAAACGACATCCTACTAGATCTATACCTGTTCTCGGGTTATTGATTTTTTTTTTTTCGCAAACTCCAAATTATTCAGCTACATTTATTTACCTGAAGTTATGGTAAATATTTTAATTAGCGTGAAACTAAAAATGTATACTTTGTTTCCATCGACACTAAAAAAGTCATAAATATTTTGCGGTCATTAAATTTAGATAGCGATTAAGTGAGATACATTCTGGCTAGACTATATACTAAAGGCAAAACTTTAGTATCAATACATACGGTCGTAAAATGTTATTTGGTATTTTTCACGTTAACTTTTGGGGAATCAGTTTCAACATTTTATTTGTTTATGTTCGCATTTAAGGTAAACTGCGTGTAACCTTGACCATAAAATCTACCTGTATACGTAGTTGATTCAATGAAAAGAGTATTGTTTCGTTAAAAGGTGACACGATGCAGTAAAAATGCTAATTTCTATTAAATTAATCCACCCTTCTAATTTTCAAATAGAACGCCCAAAAAACGCATAAAATGTTAACATTCTTCTATATTTTTTATATTGTTTAAAACTATTGGTAAATGTAATTTATCTCCGTGAAATAAAACGCTTTCTAAACGCATGCGAAGTGATAGTTCGACAGATTTCCGGGAGTAACAATTTCAAAAATTATAAAAGCATGCTATAGTCACTGGTAAAATATGTATTGCCCTAGAGGCTTGTCAAATTGTTTTGATATGTCATTTATTACCAAAACCTTAGGGCTTTGCAGATTATTATATGCGAATAAATATCATTTGTTTATTTTGCGCATCTTTATTTATTTCTAATCAATTACAAGGCGTCTAGGTTGAAAAAAAAAGGTTATATTTAGGACATATTTACTGTACAGTATACCATGGATTCTTACTATGTATTAATAAAAAACCTAACATTTAATTTCTTGATAATCATCAGCAGCAGCACCACCCTCTCCACCATCACCACCATCCTCATCCACCTCATCTTCGTCGTTTCCATCATCATTACCATCGTTTTCATCATCATTTTCCTCCTCATCTTCATCATTATCATCATCATCGTCGTCTTCCTCCACGTCGATCATCATTATATTCATCTGTACATGAATTGCAAAAACGCATCTTTCCACTGTTCACACAACTGTTTACATATGCATACATACGGGGTTTGTGACCTTTAACAACACTGTTAGTAAGTAACAAAATCAACTTATGGTGGTTAATAAAGATTCTATTCACCTTATCTTCCATATTAAATTATGTTGCAATTCAATTGCGATTTTTGTATGAAACTTGTTGTTTACTGCGTTATTTGCTAAGATACTTCTTTATAAACAAAAATGGCGTTTAAACCAGACACATTTATCTCGTATTGCTAATAAGACTGTGTCCCTTTAAACGCGTGGGCGTTATCAGTTCTACCTAACAGCCGACCAAAATCAGACGCACTCAAACTTTGTCAGCCGGAATAGCTCAGTTGGGAGATCGTTAGACTGAAGATCTAAAGGCCCCCGGCAAGCCCTTTTTTAATCCTGGATATAACACTACCATGGTGTAACATAAAAACTGGTCAAATCCAAATGTTTCCATATTAAATAAAGTTTAAATCTGCATAAAATACCAGAAGACAGTGTTTAAATCATATAAGTTAAAATACCAGAAGACAGTATTTAAATCATATAAGTTGTTATAGCTAATGCTTATTGTAAATACAATATTCCTTGCCTGTTTTTTAAATAAGTCTAATATATTTACTGAAAGTGAGTACTTATTCATATTTTTAAAAATTAAACATACCTTGTGGAAATGAGGTCAAGTATTCCTTGAAGGCGAACTTGTTTATGGAAAGAGGAGTCTCCACCCTCACCTCATTCCGCATGTCGAAAACAATATACGCCGCAAATCCTAGGGCGTTTTCCACAATCCAGCGGAAAGTCTGTCCCCTGTACTCCCAAACTGGATTGTGTACTGCCCTAGGACATGCTGACGGTTGCCGACATCACGACCAGCCCGTTGTACGGCAGCAACCGCCTCAGTTTCAACTGCCTCTGGTGTCTGACAGAATGCTGGATGGCTGCCCCGACTCACCCCAGCATTTGCGTATCATGCGCAGCTCACCAGAGGGCAGTCGCTCAAACTTCGGACGCAGGCTCATATCTGTACATGTAGCAATACTTAGACAATAATATACGGCAGAGCTGGGCCGGGCATCTATAATCGGCCCGCTGCCGATATAACGGCCCGAGGGCCTTTGGCCCCTAGGGCCGTTATACGGCTAGGGCCGAGTATAGACGCCCGGCCCAGCTCTGCCGTATATTATCGTTTATAATACATATTATCCTGTCACAAGAAAAGAATCATGTTACTTTCTTTATTACACAAAATGTTAACAAAAACTCCAAACAAACTTTCCGTGCTTGTATTTAACATTCAACTAATTACGCAATACGTGACGCAACTCTAACGAATGACGTAATTTATAAACAGAAAAACAGTGACGAAACAAACCAGTTTTCGCTGGACTCGCAGTTTTGTTGTGACAATGTTATGTCGTGTTTGCTTTTATTTTTAGTAAAATACATTACTATTAGTTTAATAAATCATTCATGGACGAATTCTGAATGATGAATGTGTCAGTTGGATAAATAATATATTCTGAGACTTTGAATCGAATAAAATCAAACGTTCTGACCAGTCATTGCGATTTCGTAAATCGTGTTTCTGGTCAGAATGGTTAACATGAAATTAATATCATGATTGTTACAAATTAAGGCTTATGGATACAAGACAATGGAATTGAAGTACTTACAGTATTGTTGGATTTTTATTGTTGGAAGCAATGGATTGAAATTGAGGTACAGTAAAAGTTTCCGATCTGTTCAATTTTGTTCAGTGATTCTTTTTCTCAAACTAGAAGATGCATAGGCTATAGATAAGATCGTATATATATTTAATCAATTTAACTACAAACTTTCGTTAATATTCAGTATTTGCATTTTCGGATATAACCGTTTAAAATTTTGACTAAATACGCCATTCGTAGTCGTTAACGTCGCGCGATCGGATTCTCTTCGATTATCGAAAAATCGGCCGCGGCCAATTATAATTATATCGGCTCAGCGGAGCCGCGTAACGGCCCGTAATCGACGTCAAAATGTTACTATTTTTAGTAACACTATGTATTATTTACATTTAAAAACAACATGACGTTAAGACACAAACGTTATCCAATTTAAGTAAACATTGCAATATAAGTATTAGTGTAAGAAGTAGTAAATGGTCATCTAGAAGAAAAAGATATACATACATTAGCCATATATACAAGAAAACACCATTATTGTTTACAGAAATATAGTTTTTTCTAATTCCTACTCACGAAACCAGAAAAATAACACACAGTAAACAGTTTGTCCGAAATCCGAAACAAGTGTACACTACAACAACACGACGATAATATTAAATATGCACGTTTCTTTGAATAGCTTATACTGAAATAATTACGTTCAATGTATATTTCACGTATTTAAACCAACGGTTGAAATAATTACCGTATCTTTAGTAGATAAAATCGAGTAACAACAATAAACTGTTTCGCTCGCTTATAAATTCAAGATGGCGAATTATGAAAGGTTTGTGGAAGAAACGCAGCGATTTCATTGGTCAATTTATGGAAGATTTATGGAAGGTTGTTCCAGTCTGATTGGTTAGCGAAAGATGGAAGATTCGTTCCCACCGAGCGCAATCCCGGGTTCCGGTACGAACGGAACAGTTCGGCGGCTGATAACATTTTTCGTCTTCTACATATTTTTAACAATAATTTGCATTGAAACGTTACGATTTATTCAATAATTAAGTCAAAAATGCGCATGTACAAAACGTGTGTACATTTTGTTGTTCTTAAGCGTGTCTTACGTTTTTAGATACAGTGAGATATTGAAATGTTAATATATACATATTATCGATCAATACATTGGATAACAACTTGAAATACTTGTTGAAACAAAAAACATGACTATGCTAACCCTTACATTTAGATGCTTTAAAAAAAAATGGGCCAGCTCAGTTGGTAGAGCGCTGGACTGTCAGTCCGGGAATCGTGAGTTTGAATCCCTGCCCGGCCACATAACTTATGTGGGTATTGGTCATGAAATTATTTCTACGACCATTCTCCCCCTACCTCTGATTAAGTAGGGTTAGTTGTCAGTTACTGGCATAAGTATGTGCACTTCGTACTGGAAAACCGCTTAAATCGGCTAAGCTTGCCCAGGAAAAGTGTGAGTAGGTTAACTGACCGCCGTGATGTGACTGAAATACTGTTAAAAACGGCGAAAAATCCAAATAAACAAACAGACATTATGTGAGGACACTGGCTCTGTCTCCTCACCCATACCTTATTTAGTTAAATAGTTAGGAGGAATTTTGATTTCTACAGCTTGTTCTATTTATAGATTTATGGCAGACATACGGAAGATGTTTATGTTAAATATTGAACGGCATCCACAGCGAAGCAGCTCGTTAATCTTTTCGACCAATCAGATTCTAGCAGCTTCCAAAATCCTTCCATAAATTGACCAATGTAAATGGTAGGATTCCTTCCATAGTTCGCCATATTGAAAATACTGCAGTCAGGTGTTTACAGCAGACGACACACACTCGTGCTATGTTAATAACCGCGTTCATTCTATAAATAAAACTGGGCCATAAAGTATATGGTTTGATCGTTTTGCAGAAATAATCTAAGAAACATGTACAATCGTACCTTGATATCTGGAAATTTCCGCATCTAGATCTAATATTTACCGAGCATTCTTTAAAAGTTTTCTGTGACAATGATGATGATGATGGTGATGATGATAACGACGACGACGACGACGATGATGATGGTGGTGATGATGGTGATGATGATGATGATGATGATGATGGTGATGATGATGATGATGATGACGACGACGACGATTACGACGGTGATGTTGACGATGATCTAAAGTTTTATGCATTTTTCGGGAAATCATCTACGCACAATTTAATATCCATAGCATTAACGCAGCCATGCGTGGTAGTCATTTTATATACTTTTTATGGCACAGTTTGATCTCAGGGACCCTAGGGACAGTAATAATTAAAATCACTCTAACTGCTTTGTAACCTATTCAGATAGGTCGATGATCATGTGTTACTTTCTTCAAACGATATAGTTATATGCATGTACATTATGTCACACAAATGACATCACTGTACGTATGTTGTCTTATAAAGAAACAAGTGTTGGTTCTATCCTTAATAATGTTATATCTTTTTTTTTTCTGTCGCTCTTTATTTCGTCTGTTCATTTATTTCGATTTAATGAAAAATGTAAATCAGATTTGTTTTAAAGAATATTTCGCTTGCACGACATTTACATAAATAATAGGCAATTTATAATGCATTGAGTGTTATACTGTACTTGGTACTTTTTATATACCAGTTGATGGTGTGGGTGGGGTTCTGGTGGCTGCTTACACATGCAAGCAAATATATGCATGAAATGGACACTGTTCAATGGTTCTTTTGTTTGTTGTTCTTCCAGATTACATGGACGAACTATGCGGCCATTCCATCGACATGGAGTCTTCCAGTCTGGAAAGCATCCGTTTGCATCTAACCAATTACAAGGTATAGATATTTAAAATATACTTTTATATAGTAAAAATCTTATTGATAGGCGCTTTGATTTCAAGACATGCCACACGTTTTAAGTGTTTTACAATGATTTGTTCTCTTAACATGACAATGACAAACAACGGCATCTACAACAACAAAACCAACATCATTATCATCATCACCACCACCACACCCGCCACCACAGACATCATCATCTTCATCTTCATCATCGTCATCTTCATCACCATCATCATCATTATCATCATCACCACAACCACAACCACCACACCAACCACCACAGACATCATCATCATAACCACCACCACACCCACCACCACAAACATCATCATCATCATCACCACCACCACACCCACCACCACAAACATCATCATCATCATCGTCATCATCATCTTTATCATCATCATCATCATCACCACCACCACACCCACCACCGCAAACATCATCATCATCATCACCACCACCACACCCACCACCACAAACAACATCATCATCATCATCACCACCACACCCACCATCACAAACATCATCATCATCAACACCTTTATCATCATCGTCATCATCATCTTTATCATCATCATCATCATCACCACCACCACCACACCCACCACTACAAACATCATCATCATCATCACCACCACCGCACCCACCACCACAAACATCATTATCATCATCACCACCACCACACCCACCACCACAAACATCATCATCATCATGATTATCGTCATCGTCGTCATCATCATCATCATCATCATCCTTATCATCATCATTATCATAATCTTTATCACCATCATCATCTTTATCATCATCACCACGACCGGCATCATCATTTTCAACATAACCACCGTCTTCGTCTTAATTAAGCTGCTATTATCTAGCTCAGTAATAAATCTGCTATAAAAAATGTTGTTAAAAACACAACAATTTCCAAATCTTTCTAGGTCCCGTATTCACCAATCCATTTTAGACTTAAGAATAAAGAACAGGACTACAGACTTAGACGCAAGAAAAAAGTACTTGTGCGTTTTCGTAGATATCCTGTTTACCAATGTCGCTTATGTCATTAACCAAATTAATCATCTTATGAATGAAGAATGTTGCAATTTGTGTTGATAAATACAAAGTATGATACAAATCAAGAATATTCTTCAGTCGTCCGTTTAAAGTCAAAGAATGGAGTAGTTTGAACCTATTTATTTTAGCTCGATTGCATCGTAAGCCTAAAGCTTGTTGAGACACTCTCGAGTCCGTTTCCTGGGTAGAACAAGTACTTCGTGTCTTTGGGGGAGATCTTGAGTACGCTCCTAGAGCGGGGACCTCCCTATCGCAAGGCGGACACCATATCCATTACACCACCGCGACCTGGAAAGAATGGAGCAGTGAATACTTCAATTACTAGAGTATCATGCCATAACTAGTAAAACTAATAATCTATCCCCGCAGTACTACCACAGCAGCATGGACTGTGTGCTGCGAGTTCGCACCCCGGCCGGCAAGCGTCTGCAGGCACGGTTCCTGGAGAACTCCATAGTGAACAGCGTGAACTGTACCGAGGACTTCCTGAGTATCCTGGACGGCACAGAGTTAACCGAGCAGCCACTGAGAGGTACTTGTAATTAAGGGTTAGATACCAGTAAATTACGGTAGTCGGAAATTCTGTATTGTTCGCTAGTTACTCTGGCATTGTCTTTCTGGTCAGAAACATGTATTATTACTGTGTTGTATAACATGTTTGAGATTCTTTACGTCCATCCTTCTTAACCAGCTTTTGCCTATTGAAAAGTTTTTTTTACTTTTGTAACATTACTGTTTATAAATGGAACTCTGTAAGCATCAATAACTGAGTATTTTCTCAATAATGGCAGATTTGCCGTCCCGCGTTTGCTGGTCGAGCATACTCAAGTCCAGCTACGCGACCAGCGGTGACCAGGCCACCTTCCGGTTTATAAGCAACGGTCAAGACACCTCGGAGGGTTTCAAGCTACTCCTCACGGCTTTCAGGGACGGTTGGTAGAAAATGTTGTACATAAAATAACAATCTACATAGGGATTTTAATGATCACCATGGCCCCGTTGCTCAAAACCTTAACGGCAGATTAAGTTAACTAAATAAAATTAATATAACAAGCAGCTTGTTTATGAAACATTTGACAATTATTTGATCATACCAATTTATTTAGAATAAACACAGGGTTTAAAATTTTAACAGTAAATTTACATAAAAAACTTCATCCAAAAGTTAACGGCTGTTAGCTTAATTTGCCGTTAAAGTATTGAGCAACTGGAGCCAGTGCATAAAGTTAGGCTTTGAAAAAAGCCTAACTTTCAATATCCGAAATATAGAATCCTAAATAGGTACCCACCGAATATACCAATGAATTTTCAATTTAAATTCTTACTTTGCATTTTTTTATTATTTAGTTTTGAGCAATCGGATGCTTATTGTTTGTAATAACATAATTGGCTTTGGCCTTGGCCTATGCAATGTCCATTTGGCATTAACTTCTTAAAATAATTTGTTTTACACAGGGACCTATAAATAGGTCCCTGTTTTACACGACATTACGAAGCGAAAAAATTTAAAGTCTGTTTGGTTGCATGCGGAAGTTCGATGACAAAAGGTCTATGGTTTTTGTCAGTTGGTTATTTTTCATTATATGTATTATTTAAACAATAAAATGATGCTTCCGAACATAAGTTCCATCGGAATGCAAAAACACTTCCACATATTATATTTGCCAATGCGTCTATTATTGTCAACACACCAGATCCGAAGCAGACGTGTTTCGGCTCCGAGTTCCAGTGCAAATCCAATGACCGCTGCATCTCAGAGTCCTTGACCTGTGATAACTACGATGACTGCACGGACGGCAGCGACGAGTGCGGTCTCTCAACAGGGGCGATTATCGGTGAGATGTGCTCGACAATTTCTATAAGAGTTGTCGTTCTTGTCAGAAAAAATCCAAATTTAATGAACTTTAGAGATTGTGTTCCGCCTTATTTTAGGAGATTTATATACCGATTTTTTTCTGGTTCGTTGATGCTGTTGCTATTTTTGATGATGATAATTATCATCAGAGAGATGATTATGTTGATGGATGATGTTGTTTGTTGTTGATGATGGTGATGGTGATGATCATCATGATGATGATGGTGATGATGATGATGATGATGATGATAATGATGATGATTGTGATTTTGACTGTAATGGTGATTTTAATGATGATGATGATGATGAAGACGATTATGATGATGATGATTGTTGTTTATGATGATGATGATGATAATGAGTATTCTTCTTATTGGTCTTCTTCTCATCTTCTTCTTCTTCTTCTTCTTCTTATTATTATTATTATATTGATATGGTTAGTAGCAAAGTAAGGCAATTACCCATTGAAACAAAAACTACGAGCGAAAGACACTGCTTTCTTTCCAGGAATAGCCATTGGTACTGTCGTCGGTGTCGTCATCATCGTCGGCATCATCGCCTGCTGCTGCTGTCTACGCAGACGAAGGCGCAACGCAGACATCGTGAAACACCTGAGTTACGAGGTTCCGGTAAGTTGGAGGCTTGTGACGTCAGCAAGTGATATATGAACGAATGTGTAACCGTGACTCCATCGAGTATCATGGTATCATATTCTATCGATGTCAACTTCTATATGACAAACATACATGTATACGTAACGTTTAGGCACGTGTAACTTGTGTGATAGAGTAAACAGTATTTTAGTAAACAGTATTTTAGTACATATGCAATACTTTACGTAGTTTAACACTTACGGTAATTTCACAGACGTACGTATGACGTACGTATTTCTGCAGGAACGGCATATCAATAAATTCATACGGTAAGATAAAGATTTGGAAAAAAATATTTTTCTTTCACTTCAACAGGAAGTGGAAGTCACGCCGGTACCAGGCGACATTTACTCCGACGTTCATATCGTCAAGCAATCCCCGCCCAGCCCTCCGATTCAGCCAATCGCGCAGCCTCTTCACATAGATCCAGGTCATTACCATGGCAACAGCACCCAGACGGTGTACACGTACGATCCTTACCACGTGAAAATGGAAGCGACGAAAGTGACGCAGAATCCGCAGATCTGGATCACCGCTCCACCGGACGCTTCACGAACGTCATATTACGTCGATTACTAAAAGCGCCTGTCTTGAAATAATGGAACTGTTATTCATATATGGCTGCACACAACCTCTACAAGCTATGTAGAGGAACTACAGCTTGAATGCATTTATCGAAATATTACGTACATGTAAGACCAATGTCGGACACGCGAAACGATTCATCCATACAGCTGCATCTAACCGATACAAGTTATGTAGGGCTAATAACTCCAGTTAGCAAAATATTTAATACGACTTTTAAAAAAACGACATATGCACATTAATCCACACATTAAACCACATTGTTCCATCTAATATCCTCAAGCGTGTATAATAAGACCAACATATTTAATAACACAAATGACAGACACAAAATACGAACTTTAGTCCAGTCGGTTGTCTCTTACCTCTACAAGTTTTAAAGGTACTCTGTCAACGTTAAGGGCCTCACGGGGGTTATTTCTTTTAAAACTCTCAAATTAATAATGACATATAGTAATGGTTAAAATGAGGTATATATAATGGGGGAAAAAAAGAGTTTTTGCATTCTGAGATAAAAATCTATTTACAAGATCGGTCGTGTTTGTTTGGTCCTTTTTATGTTTACATTTTGACGTCAGAATTGTGAGTATTTTTTATAACATTAGTTTACACACGTTTCTTTACAAAGCAGAAAAACGCAGTTGGTTAAAGCGGTGTCTACTGTCATTTCATAGTATGGCTCATAAAAGTTGAGAGTTCGATATCCACTTGGGGTTGTTGTTTTTTTTAACACTTTTGCTGATTTGTTTTTATCTAATATCTCACTATGTATTACCTTATATTATTTATTCTTTATTTAATGTACATGTCTTAGTACAGCGCATTTGTAGTTCAATAGGAAACCAACTTTTCGTTGACATAGTCCTTTCAACTCCAGTTCTCAAAATATTTAATAAGGCGTAAAAAAAATTTGTTTGTTTCAGGTTATAAATAACTGTTTTGTTTTGATAGCATTCACATCAAAGCAATGTTTTATCATATTAGAGACAAGTTTAGAATATTCATTAAGTTTTAGAATCTTCAACTTGACCATTTACCCAATAAAAAATAATTATGATAATAAAATAATTCCCTGCCTACCTACCTACCCTAATTTTTTGGGGTATGTAACCTGAAACAAACAAATTTTTTACGCCTAAGACTAACAAGACTATGTCTTTTGTAATTATGCATATACTAGATCTACCTGAAATTGTAGAATGATATTTTCAAACATGCATGTATATAAAGACATAAGCATACCTATATAAATAATAAAAGTTGAACCAAATTGCAAAGTTCCAGATTGGAAGGAGTTCACTGAAAAGTCAGCGGAAAACTGGATTGGTGTCAAAAACTTACAGTAGATAGATTTTACGTATACCGTATACATATATAAGCACTGCATAATCAATTGCTCCGCTTGTTTGTTTCATTTTGTGTTTGTTTGCTGGTTTGTTGTGTTTTCACTATTTAGTTCAGGAACGTTTAAAAGGCTGAGACAAGTAACACGAATTAGTTTACAAGTATTTTAGATCTGCTTAGCAGTCAAACACTTTTCTTTTCTTTTTGCTTAGCCTTTACAAACAGATCATAATACTGCGTAAAGTCGGTGTGGCCTTTTCCAAAAATATGCGCCTTCTCATTACCAATTTTTCGAAGTTCAAGTCCAGATTTGCTGCGTTTTAAAGTACTAAAATATGAAAATACCCAAGGTTTTGTTGTTTGTGTCGCGAAATTATGTGCCTCGTTGAAAATGAGGCGCGCGCGTGAATCTGCAAGTGCCCGTATGTAAACATCACGGTGCAGGGACTGATAATCTGGGAGTTCCGGTCGCGGAAGTTTAGTTTCGTTTTCCAAACTTGTCTTCGATCTGGGAAGCCAAGGTATTGTCTTATCACTGTCATTTAGCGTTTTCGACTGTTCGGTTTCGCTGACCGATTGTGGGATTCTAGATTTCTGGTCATTTTTGTCTTGCAAAATATTTGCTTCGTAATAAACGCACCATTGTTGATGATCACCTGGCGAATTTTTACAGAACTTACAAACCATTCTACGCTGTCTTTTGCTGACACTTTTCTTCTCAACCAACGGCGGTCCGGGTGTCATTTCGTCCAAATCCATCACGCTATTAAAGTTAATTCCATTCTTATCGTCTGCCTTAGGTTTTTGCGAACCTGGGCTCGCAAGCAGGCGACGAAATTCATTATGCCGCGGTAGGTTGCTGTTTGGTCCCCTTGATTGTTCGTAACCGAAACGTGGCGCATAAGATATTTTTGTACGCGATACAACAGACGACTTTTCAGAAGCTGAATCTGTTCTCAATTTCATTGTTGGTATAACAATTTCTTGACGCATTTTGTGACTTTTGATTATCCGATCAAGCAATTCCGTCGGGCGTAAGGGTTCCTTGCAACTAAGCGGATCAGTAAGTTTAGTGGTATCTCCCGGAGTTCCACATTTCAAAGTTTTATTGGGTTTAAATTGTTTCTTACTAGATTCATTTGGTTCACTTAATGTGCTTCTTTCATTACTCACTTTTATTTCAGCTTTATTTTGCTTGTGTTTATTAGATTTTTCTTCTGTCGATTCTTGAGGAGAACCTTCGTTGCGCTTAGAGGTTTTCAACTCTTTTTCACGCTGTTCAATTTCATTGAGATATTTTTCTTCAAGGAGGTGGTATCGATATAGAATCAGCACTTCTCTTAGAGCCTCGTTGCTTAAATCGTGATCGATTAACGCAGACCGAACGTTAGCCACCCATAATGCTGACGTCACTACCGGAAGCAAGTCTGACGTCAAAGCTAAAGCAGAATCGTCTTTTTTCGAAATCGTCTTTTCTCGTAATCCGCTGGCTTTAATATCCGCAGCAAATAAATCGTTCTGAGCACTTTTCTGAAAAAAAAACACAAAACTGTATAAACTAAATTTCATATATATAGATCTACAACAACGGAGGGAAAACAAATACACCGGTATCAATTACTATAAACAGGTGTCTTCTAAATTAAATATGAATGCATTTTTACGTTACATAAAGCTTTGTCAAAAGAAAAATTACCTGACATTTAAAATCCAGAAATTTAACACATTTAAAAATCGCAGATTATAAGTGAACTGTTGTTTGAAGTTCGATTAAGTGTGAATAATTAGAATGGAGTCCTATTACAAATTTTAATGATCAGGGGTATTAATTACCATAGTTCGTATTTCAATACATACAGGTCTCTGAATGATTGATTTAAAGTCGTCGCAGTAGGTCGTAAATGTCTGGATAGGTTAGAAACAACTAAATCGTGTTTTTATTATTCTAAAAGACCCTTAATGTAATATATTAGAACCATCTTAACAGCTGTGAACAACTATACATGTAGGTTATAAATGTATTACTAGTATATTGATACACTTATGAATGAATTACTTTATTCATTCATAAGTGTGTAAATATAAAGGTATAAATATAAATATAACATGTATAATATAAATATGTAAAATATGTTATGCAGCTATGCCTCAAAAATGCGTCAAAAACTACTAAATTCAAGAATGCGGTCAGTACACCGACAAATTTTTTATACGACACTAGAGGGAACATTTTTATCGGGGTAAAATAATAATTAATTTTTTGAGTATGCCATCGTAATTCACAATCATTTACTTTTTTTTCAAAAGCTGGTTATTAAAATGTGAATGTATAAACTAGACCTAGTATAAACCCTCGGTCCATATAACTTTCTACTCTGGTTTGAACGTTTCTCATACAAAAGCAACATGATACGTACCAAAGATCAGGGCAGTAAGCATCTTACGTAATTTCTTAAATATTTTAACTTAAGTGGCAAATTTTGATTCACCGTATGTGTTTCATTAATTTGTCAAAACATATTTAAATAAAGATGCCATTTCAACATGTTATTTAGTGCTGAAGTGTGTTTAATATGGGATTACACACTTAAGGAAAATTGTTGATTTAAGGATAAGGATAAAACTTAAGATGCTTTGTGAATACCACCCCAGTGTAACAAATTACGATTTATATACATGCACATGTATTCATTGTTAATATATATATAAATACATAAGAATACATCCATGATGCATACATGTAAACAAAATAACGAGCATCAGTGCGTCTGTTTTGAAACAAAATATGAAAAGTCTACGTATTTATATACAGTGTTTTATATAATGCCAAATAATACAAATTACCTTCTCAGATGTAAGAATCATTCGGTCCAGCTGCCGTACTATTTCTCCGACATTCATGGTTGAGATTGTTAAAACGGTGCTTTAGTTTTGTCTTTGTAAATGATCCGCTTTGGTCGTCATATTTTTGCTGTATTCCAGTAATTTAGCATTCACTTGTTTGTGGGTTTTCCAAGTTATTTCACGGACAGACCATACACACCGTATTTTTTTTTGGCTATAAGTATACGTATGTATTTGTGATTTCTGCTTTTGCGTTATATCTTTGTTCGATATCAAAAAAATTCATTTCTAGAGTTCTGTCCTCATTGACGTCTGTTGTTTTCCATAGTTCACTCACTGATTTCATGATCAGAATTCACAATTCAGGAGTTCAGAAGCACTACCAGCGAGTAGTGACTAGTGCACCCATTTTTGTCCCATTTTATTCAAAAGCATTCCGCGTGATAGCAACAACTCACTACAGCATTACATCAAACACTCGAAAAATAGCTATTTCAAAGATTTTTTTTCTGAGATTTTACTGAGATGCTCTACGAAAATATCCAATATGCACTTTACACGTAGGTTACTAGCCACTCTATCAATCAGTGACATTGATCCGTCTTAAATAGCCGACGAAAGCGATGAATTTGTCCAGCGAGATAACAATGCTAATTTCTTTCGATGCGCTTGTTTATTGTACCACGCGGTATAAGTAATTTCGATAGAGAGGTTTGGCGTGTAAATATTTGGCGTGTTTTAATATTTGTAAGAGAATTAATTGGACAACAAATTTGACATAAATGTTTGCACTTTAGTTAAGTCGTATATCATAATCCGCTTTGATCATTTTTGCACTTTATGTCCATATTAAGGAACTTAATTTTCTAAAATTAATTTGAAAATAAGTACGGTTTGAAGCATGTAATTGCTAGAGTGAAAAACAAATGAATGTTTAGATTGTCAATCTTTATAAAATATACGCTAGTGAAGAAATATTGCAGGTAATATCTATGAATGAATCAAAACACTGATAGCGTAGAAAAACTGTTGGAAAGACAAGGAAAGAAACCAAAAGTGCGAATGCACACACTTTTTCAATACAAAGGAAACATTTGTTTGAATGGAATTGAAATTTCTGTAATGCCATGTTTTCAATAGAAAATGCGAACTCATGATAATTATACCGTAATACCGGCGAATGCGCGAATGTTCACGAAATCGATAAAATAATGACAGTGCGTATAATATCATCGTCGAAACCCACAGTATATATATATATATATATAGGATCTGACTCGAGTTGTCATTTCATACCATAATTTATTAAACAAGTTCACGAATTGTGTTTTTTATCACATGCTTTTATACAAAAAATAACCATATAATTTTACTAAAAAATGTTGATAAATCATAAAAGATGTGTACTGGCGTGACGTAATTTCATGTTGACGACGTCATTTCACCAAAATAACGTCATGAGATTGGTCAGTCAAAGAATACGTAGCCATTGAAAACGCTCAAAATGTTATCTTAAGCTGTATAAGATAAAAATATTCGTAATGGCTGTATTAAACGGAAAACAAGGCATAGCATGTAATAAATTCCGTTACATAATATACCGTGGCAGAAATCAAAAGTTCGTTTTCATGATTGTTGATGAGCCACCCATTGTGTGTGTTATTTTTGTTTTGGCATGTAGCCGGGCCCTGTTGTGGAAAAAGGTTTGCCTACTTCCGGACGTACCCAGCCGCTGGAAAAAGGTTGGCCCACTTCCGAACGTACCCAGCCGCTGGAAAAAGGTTGGCCTACTACCGGACGTACCCAGCCGCTGGAAAAAGGTTGGCCTACTTCCGGACGTACCCAGCCGCTCGAAAAAGGTTGGCCTACTACCGGACGTATCCAGCCGCTGGAAAAAGATTGGCCTACTTCCGGACGTACCCAGCCGCTGGAAAATGGTTGGCCTACTTCCGGACATAGCCAGCCGCTGGAAAAAGGTTTGACTACTTCCGGACGTAGCCAGACGCTGGAAAAAGGTTTGCCTACTTCCGGACGTAGCCAGCCGCTGGTAAAAGGTTTGCCTACTTCCGGACGTACCCAGCCGCTTATCTCGCCTGAATACCAGTCCAGCTTGTTATTGCTTTGTTTTCTTAGTACTTCATATGATATGTAGCTTTCACATGCATAAAAGATCGAGGTGTCATTGAAAAGCCATTGACTCAAAAACAATTGTGGCGCGTCGTGAGTAAACCGTTCTTAATGCATGAGCGTAAAGTGTCGTCCCGGATTAGCCTGTGCAGTCCGCTTTTATGGTATTTTCTGTTTCAAGGAAGTCTCTTCTAAACATAAATCCATTGTAGGCGGAAAGTCCTATAATAATAATAATATCTAATCAGCAATAAGGCGTGCAAACAAGCGTTAACGTTAACATGAAATTCACATGTATGTATACATGCATATCAAACTTTTCAACGTGATGTCCACATTTTTAAATAGCCGACCTAAACCAATCAGTCAAAACGCCGTTGATATGCTACAGCATGCTGAACTGGCCATAATTTTCAAATTAATTGAAATTCATTTTTAATAGTTACCAATAGCAGCAATAAATACTTCTAAACCGACTCATGAAAACCTTCAAATCCATGGCGATGAGTTAGTTCAAAAGACATCCAGGCGGTTGACTAAAACGTTGAAATTTTGGCCCAGGGGTAAAGTCCAGGGTCCACTATCGGTCAGTTTTGAGGCAAAATGACAGTTTTATGCACGCCTCCAATTGGCAATTATTTACTTATTACTCACCGCATTTCGTTAATGTTTATTAATTAATATGAACAAATGTCTCTAACAGAAAAGATTGAAATTTAATGATGAATGGACTGAATGCGATACTTTACTGATTAAAATTGAAAAAAGTTAAATTTAAACAAATTAATGTGATTATTTGTTTCATAAATGTAAAGACGCTCTTAAAAGTTTATAGACTTATTTTTAAATAAATTGTGAGTGTTTTAAATGCGAACTTAGTTTGGATGTTGGACTCGTTGTAAGCATGGCGATCTGTACCCGGCTGTGTATTTTGACGGTTTTGATTTCCAGTACAGTCGGAAATGTTCCAGAGTGTAAGTATTTTATGTGTCTCTTTGTTATAAATATTGGGGTTTGGATAAACTTGTTTAGAATGTCACGGTAAGGGTTTAAAGGTACTTATCATACATAAATGTACAATTCGCTGGAAGAATTTCAGTGTAGAACCTGCATAAAATTATGTAATTTGTTACATCAGTACTTAACTGGGAATGGTTCACCGATTTTTCGTATTTTTGAAAAATGTCATTAAATATCTTCGCTGCAAAAACTATAGTATCTGAAATAATCTAAAATAAATATTATACAAAGAAAAAAAAAGTTAAATTTAAACTCGAACCCGGGACCTTTGAGATCAAAAATGTAGATTGTGCTAACTACTCGGCCTGTGCGGACTTATACATTTTGGTTGTGGATTGTAAACGCTTTATGTAAGTGATACACATATTTTCCCCAAAACCGATAAAAACCGTTACAAACGCTTTACAATTTTCAAGTAATCCATTTCGATTGTTGATTATCCATAAACGAAACTATATTTCCAATATATTTCTTGGTCATGAGTGATATTACACTTGCTTGTATATAATGTATCATTTCTTTTTGGAGTCTATGACAATTTTTTTGTTTAAAATTATCAATTTGCCAATCTGTGAACAGGTCCCTTTTAATGCCGTATTTTTCTTACAATTTGTAAGTCAGAATGGTCGAGTGGTTAGAGAGTCAGACTTTTTATCCAGACGATCGTAGGTTCGAGCCCAGGCGTAGGATTTGCTTAAATATCTCTTGATAGTGTATCATTACAAGTAAATTATATTGATTTGTATTTATAGATGTAATCAGTTCAAATACCAGTCTAATGAATCGAAGTCTTGTATGTTAAAAGCAAAAGACAAAAACACTAACAATGGGAACGGCAGGCAAATGGTCTTACTTACATTATTTTTACCTTTTCCTCTTCTATTTATTTATTCTGGAAAACGACACGGTAATATCTATTACATATTATACATATAAACTAATTATTTTGATCGCTTAGATAACATGGACGAGCACTGCAGCCAGACACTTGCACTCAATCACGGCAGCGTCGAGACGGTCCGACTCCGACTCACGAAGGCGCCTAACTACCCAGACGCCATGTTCTGCGCAATGCGAGTGCAAGCGCCTGAGGGAAAGAAACTGCTCCTGCGCATACACGAGCTTAACGTGCAAGGTTCACAGGACGCTTTGTGTCGAGACGGTGATTACTTGCAGTTATACGATGGCCCCACGGAGTCATCCCCACCCATTCAGGGTATAGTTCACTAAAACTAAACGAAATTTAAAACATTAATTGCACATATAGATTTCTCCTTCAAGCATTCGCATTTTCCTAAATGCACTTGACTAAACTCACTGATATGATATTAAGAACAGAAGTAGAAATATTTCCCTTTTAGCACTCAGTCAATTGTTTTCCTATTTATAGACATGTCTTTTTATTATAGAAGTAATTATGTATTGATAATAGAACGTGCATCGATGACGTTCAACAATGGTCCAACTTGAAAAAACAAAATGTATACTAATTAACACCAGCCAAAACAATTAAAATTAGACTATTTTTAGTTTCCAGAACCAAATAAAGTTACATATACTTATAAGTAATTTTTGTAGCACAACTTGACCGAAATATGTTAATTATTTAAGGAGCCCGCATGGCGAGATTAAATAACTAACATATTGAGGTCAAAGGGTGCTGCGATTGTTTTATACCATATTCACCAATCACAACTTTCTACGATGCCGATCCCAATGGGCAGTTCCTAGACGTCAGGTGATGTCTGATATGCTTGGCACGGGTGTCATTTCCAAATTTAGCGCTGTCGCAATGTGTCCAATCGTTCAGTGCAATAAGTAGTGTGCGTATAAATTTATATATAATATAATGTAAAATAAAATATAAATAAATAAATGCGTATAAAAAACAACAACTAAATTTCAGTATACCGCACGATACTTATTGCACGATAAGCTTGCATATTAGGCTCCGCCAACAAGTTACCGTTCTGATATCACAGATATTGAATACCACAAAACAATGAAAACTCTCTGAAATATGGTATAAGGATGTTACATACAATTAAACATACAAAGATAATTAAGTAAAATATCAGATAAAACTCCTGGAATTAGAAACATCACATAGATTTTTTCGTTGAAAGTGCCCTTTCAAAATGCAAATCATACATAAATTTAAACACTATATCATATCTCGTCATGTTAAATTTCAGGTCAGCCCGCGGCTCTGTGTCAGCTACCGGAAGTGGCAGTTATGAGCACCAGCGACCGGTTCCTGGTTCTCCGCTACATCAGTAACGCGGACAGAATTTCGGACGCCGGAATTCGGATGACGATCACGGCATTCAACGACGGTAGCTAGATTTACTTGACACACATTTTATGCACACCCAAACCACACACAAATCATACTAGTATATGAAAATACCGCCAGTCTATTTTGAGTTGGAATTTTATCACCAAATGTTTAACTTTTATATAGGGAATTTAGTAACTGGACAAGAAAGAACAATAATTTATTGCCGGTAATCGTATAGTTCTAACTCGTATTCACACTGGATGTCATTCTTAGTCATGTGCAAGTGTTCCTGGTTTAATTTGATCTAAGAAATTATTATTTTTAATTGTCTAGTGTTTGACTTTCAATTTCAATTGATTTTCAACCTTTATTTACAGGGCCGTGCGAAAGCAACCAGTTCAAGTGCAAGACCTCGGGTCAATGTGTACAGAAATCACTCAGGTGTGACGGCGTCAACCACTGTCCCGACAGTTCGGACGAAGATTTGCCCGACTGCCTCTCCACGGCGGCCATCGCCGGCCTCGTCGTCGCCGGCGTCGTCGTTTTCGCCGCCATAATCGTGGCGGTCGTGGTCGGCTGCGTGATTCGCGAGCGGCGGAGAAAGGCGCGCATCATCAAAGTAAGACATCTCTTGCAAACCTTTCGACTGGAGAATAAGCTCAGTAGCGGCCAACCGACTAACACGTGTAACAGCACTAACAGCCTGCGGTGGCTACAGAAATCTGACTCGAGGACCTATTTTGAGTGACCTGGATTTTAGTGATCAATTTTACTTAATTTAGTGTCATTCTTGGCTACTCAGTTGTTGTTTTGTGTTGTTGACAAAAGGGAGGACATCTTTATTTTGTTTTATTTGTTTTGTATGTTAACCTCAACTATTGTTCTCTATAGTGTTTTCACCTATTTTGTTAAGGGTTTTTATTGTGAGTTAGTATATAATTACGTCCAAAATAAATTGCCGACGATTATTCATGGCTTATTACGTTTGTATCTTGGACGAAACACGTAATATACTAGAAGGCGGATAATGTGCCACCCATACCGTTTTAAAAAGCTTCCCAGAAACTGATTTGGCGACCAGCACACACATGCATTTTCAGAAAGACAATGGCATGTGTTCGTTTAACGTTTGTAAACGTTTTCGATCTATCGGTTAACATATTCACATTTATTGAAAAAGAACACATAATAGAGTGAAGAACAAAACAGTGACAGTTACTTTCCGCTCTTTCAGCGCGGCAAAGCAACAAATGGCTCCATTGCTGACGCAATCTGGAACTTCGATCCGGTTGCCTCCCCTACCAGTATATCTACCATTGATTCCAGCTTTGTGGACTCGATTTGGGACGGTGACGAAAGTTCGGATACTGGTGAAAATGGGTCTCAAAACGTAACGGGCATGAGTAATGGTTCTACAAATTACAGTTTCGATTTCTCGGAATTCAGTAGACCATCTTTGTACGACTCCATCGCCTATGAGAGATACGCCTGGCAAAACAGGGAATGTTTGGAAGCCATGAAAAGTAATCTTACTCTACACGCTCCAGATGAAAGGTTTAGTGAAATAGATTCAAGAGCAATTGATCAGCCAACAAGCTATGGAGACATTCTTGCAAAGTGGAAACGGAATGAAATGACGCTGAAAAGCTTTGCGGAAGGACCCGTGCCAAGAAGCTCTGTAAAAGTTATGGGACCTATGGGCCAAGAAATGAAGGAAGTACCAAGCGGTTTCTGGGACATCAAGATTGGTGACATGAACGTGGGTTCTTACTGGGATTGTAACTCTACGGTGTTATAAAACTCAAACTGGAAACGATATCACACACGTGTAGTTAGTATTTTTATTTGTAACAAACTTACACTACTAGCTTGAATTAATTCACAGCGAACGCATTTTGTGGATTTTCATAGTTTATTTTTTCACACTGTTATGGTTTAGCTGTGTTCAGATTTTGAAAAGCGTTGTCCAAGACAAAGTAGTTGTACTATTTTAGTATAAATTCTACAACGGGGGTGACATTTGCCTAGCCATGGTGACGTCCTACCAAAAAATGGAAATAATCCTGCATGTCCTGCGTTTTTTTTCTCTTGCAAGACAACGAGTATGGTTTCAGCAGTGATTTCAAACACATTTAAAAATCAGGAGTCACGTGACCCCTGGCTTGAAAGGGGTCTGAATGAAAATTTCAGGGGTCGAAAAACTGAAGTCAAAAACTTGAAGAAATTGCATCCAACTACATAAGTATGATAAACAATATAATTTTAGAGTTCTTTTGATGTTGGTCCATGGAAAGCAATTGCATCAAATTGATGCAAGGGCGATTATTTGCTTGAGTCAAAAATGTGTAATTTCACTACTAAATTGCAATTTGATTGCATAAAAATGCAGGATTCTGCATCTATTAAAATCCCTGATTTCAAGCTACTTTAGAAGCCTCAGCCTAAATACGTACATGTAATTCATATGCGGTGTTGGAAAAGTGTTCTTCAAATGGAAGTTATGGCATGAAAGAAACTCTTAACTCTATTAACTTTAACCAACACTGACACATTAACAATGTACATGCCATGAAATAAATTATACAAGTAATTCAGTGCTCGATTAATATACGATATTCAGGAATAAACATTTTGCCACGTGTTATTTGAAATAAATCGAAATCCGTGCATGTTGCATTTGTACAAACATGTAAAACAAACTAAATAAGAAAACACATTATATACATGGATATTACTCCAACAGTATTTTAATTATCGGTAAATGTAAAAGTAAAAAAATCCGATTATGCCACCGTTATTTGTTATTTATGCTGACAGCAGTGTGGAAATCCATGTCCGACTTGTCCGACGCGGTAATTTTACCATCGGACACGTAATTTTTTTCTGTCAATTGGTCCATGTACAAGTACAATTTCCGGGTGTGAAGTGATGCAAAAGTTGGGATTAATTATCATAGCATAATCATATATTTTAACAACAGTTAACAAACTGTAACTAATTTAAAAATCGACGACAAATTGTATTATTCCGGCAGGAATTGAAACTATATTTTAGTTTGACAATTGACATTTGTTTGCGGACAAGTAGAATTATGCAGCGAAAATGTTTGATATTTCAGCACCCCTGATTATAATGCTTTGTCTTTGCAGTTGAATTACGAGGGAATACCCGCAAGAATAGACGAGACCAAGCCTTACTCCCCCGCCTTGAATCGCAGTTATATCGGTGTTGCTCATATTTCATAGCTATTACCTTGAAAGCTGTTACATGCACCTTTAAGCTAGTTATTTCATTGTCAGTTTGCTCAGAGAACTATCGTTACAGTGTTATTTCAAGGCCCTTGAAACTGTCTTTTCATAGCCAATGTATCTATTTTTAATGGACTTTAAGCCATTATTTCACGTTCATTGCAGTCGAAGCCATTATTTCACGTTCATTGCAGTCGAAGCCATTATTTCACGTTCATTGCCGTCGAAGCCATTATTTCACGTTCATTGCAGTCGAAGCCATTATTTCACGTTAATTGCCGTCGTTATTTCAAAGTCTTTGACGTGGTTATTTCTTAGCTATTTTCTGCAGTGATCTCATGGCTATTGTTGTAATTTCAAAGCTTGTGATATATTTGAAGCCATTGTTTCACTGTTGCTGTAGGCCGTTCATATTCACTGTAGCTGTTATATCATAGATCATGCAGCTTTTTTATTTTATATTATATATAAAATGTGACTTAAGATATTTGTAACTGTTATATCGTTTCTGCAGTGTCTAATTGTATTCTAAATTTGTTTAAGGATATTTACAATACATACAATTTACAATTATATGTGAATATTATAAATTGTCTGAACAACAGCAAACATGAATACAAATCACGTTGTTTTCCATAAAAATTTACTTCTTTTTTTACTCAAATTGAGATTTTTACCTGAATATTTTACCAATATGGGATTACATTATTTAAGAACATTGTATGACTCTTATAATATCACATAACCACATGTCATTGATCACCATCTTACTATAATATCACATAATCACATGTCATTGATCACCTTGCAGTATCAATTATATACTAATTAAAACAAATAAATCACATACCGTGCAAACAACACATATATAATAATTGAAAACAAATAAATCACATACCATGTAACCAACAAATATACAATAATTAAAACAAATAAATTACATGTATATACCAAACAACCAACGAATATATAATAATATATATATAATATATAATAATTAAAACAAATAAATTACATGTATATACCAAGCAACCAACAACAGAGTATGATATCTATATCTGAGAACTGTAGTTTGTAGCATAAAACATAAATCCATGTTTATATTTTAAATACTTATCATTATTATGGGTCACGGTGGCGTAGTGGATATGGTGTCCGCCTAGCGATCGGGAGGTCCCGGGTTCGATCCCCACTCCGGGAGCGTTCTCAAGATCTCCCACAAAGACACCAAGTACTGGTTCTACCCAGGAAACGGACTCGAGAGTGTCTCTATAAGCCAAAGGCTTTCGATGCAATCGAGCTTAAATAAATAGGTTTACACACAAAAAAAATACTTATCAAAGCAGCACCCAGGACAATATCCAAAATTAACATAATCAGAAAAAAGCAGAAACAGATTTTAATAGCAACGAGCAGCATCTGATCTATATCAAAAGAACCTTTTCACAGATTGGCAAATTAACAATTTCCAAATTTTGTGTCACCAATTCCAAAAAGAAAACTACCGGTACATTTTTATAAAAAATAGCACTCCTGATTCCGAAACATACCGGTACTCGAAATAATGTATTGTTTATGAATATACCTTGATTTATGGCAAAATTAAACACTCAAATATAGGAGCCGTTTTAGCCTGGTGGTTAGCGTGTCAAATTTGTGATTGACAGGTTATGAGTTCAAGCCCCCGACAGAGGCATATTTGTATTTCTTTTTAATGCATCCTTTGCCAGTGGATATATTAGTTTGTTAGTTCAGCTGCTTTTGTAATTGAAGTAAATGCAGTTTAAGACATTTCTTTCAAATACAAAAGTCTGTGAACAAGTCACTTTAAATAGCAAAAACGCAGATCTATGTTCATATTTTAAATACTTTAAATACCACAGCCGTCAATGAAGCACCTAGGGCGATAGACAGGACTATGATATTCACATCCCTGACTTCATTCACAGTTTTCACTCTATTCAGCACCATAATGATCAGGGAAAGGCAAATTCCTGCCGTGCAGCCCAATACAAATTTGAACCAGTCATGCGACATCCAGCTCGAATCTGATTGGCTGTTCCTACTGGCGATCATCTGCCGTATGATCCGCCTACCAAGTGGTACAGGGATCGTCAGGGGCAGTTTGAAATGGCGATATTTTGACGCTTGTTCTTGCGTAGCTCTATGAGCATATAATTCTGGATGTGTCGACATCAAAAGTGTTTCTAATTCTGAAATGGAACACAATATTTGTCGAAAGAGATTTTGACAGCACTTATCCTTGCTCTCTCTGTATATTATATAAATATATGACACATACGAGGAGAAAGTTTTATTTATGCTCCTTTAATTAATTCAAAATACATGTACAACTCTTCTAATATGAACGCTGATAAGTTATAACCACTGATACCAGTAAGTTATTACCTGCTAAGCTTAAGCCCCAAATGTGTGCTATGCAATTGAAAAGAGGGCTTTAATATGTGTTTAAAATATGCAGTACAATGGATCATGCATATAACATGAACATTGGAATACCTATCTAATTCTATACGAATAAGGTATTACATATTTCTAAAACAAAATTTTTAACAAATACCTGTATCAACATCACATCTTGCTATCACCGTTCGGCACAGGGGACATGGAACGTTTTCCGTGCCATGAGCCGTAAGCCGTCGTAGACATGGGTCGCAGAACAGGTGACCACAGGGGCTGCACGCTGTCGGAATGTAATAGAGCTCCAGGCACACACTGCACGTAAACTTTGGGTCCACCTCGACATCGAAGAAGAAAGAACTCTGCTGTAATTCCTGTACGTAAAGAGGCAGTAAGAATATTGTGCAAGCATGTCATGCATAAAGTTAGTATTTTAAAACTGACACCATCAGTATGTTTTATTCTTTTGTAAAAAGTCATTTTATGTTATGATCATGTTGTGTTCTTATTCAAACCAAGATTCTGTGTTTGATAAACACACTTGCCCCCGGTTGGTGCTGGGTAGCCCATTTCTTAGTCCAAATTAGGCCAAGGTCAAGGTCAAATAAGGTCAATGTGAAGTTGGGTGATATGGGTGGATTGGGAACGGTCATAAGTAACAACTGTGTAAATATCAAAGTGTTGTAGTAAGCGCTGCTGGTGCTAGACGAAACGGTAAAATCTAGTTAACCAAGAAATGGCACTTTTGAATTATTAAGTCCAAATTAGGTCAAGGTCAAAGTGAGGTTAGGTGCTATGGGTGGATAGGGAATGGTCATAAGCAACAACTGTGTAAGTATCAAAGTGTTGTAGTAAGCGGTGTTGGTGCTAGAAGAAACGGTAAAATCTACTTAACCTTGTCACGGACGGAAGGACGGACGGACAGGACGATCACTATATGCCTCCTGCATCAAGATGCCGGAGGCATAAAAAGTTTTAACCTTAATGATTTGCCATTTGTATCAAACTACAACTTTTGTATTATTTTATATTGATCCACAAATGACTGTGTAAAACGTTTCGTAATAGCCCACAACACAAATATTAAGTTAAATATGTTAACTTTCAACAGAAACTGCATTAATATCACAAATATCATAAAATTATCTAAATGTCACAAGCTTTAACACTAAGTAAGTTATAATAATCACTTAGAATTGATCATGGCATTACACTAATTATGTCTTGTTTTACCTTAGAAACTTAAGTAATTTACCATCTGTGTTTACCATCAAGTCATTACCTCGAAGGACGTTGCAAATCGTTTATGTCGGCCACTTTCACCGTTTTTAGGTGGATTAACAAGCTTAAGCTGTTGTCTTTTTCTTCTCTTGCTGGATTTACTTCTGGTATTTACTGTAAAAATGTACAGAGACTGAGAGTATATAGTAAACTACAGAAAATGCACAAAACTTGTAGGACACTTGTATGCTGAAAAAAAGAAAAGAAATTATGATAAACGGTTGCAATGCCATAATGAATATGGTGTCTGCCTTTGATCTGGAGACTGTGCGCTCCATTCCCAGATAAGAATTCAAGTGGGGTGTTTCTTGAATAAACTGATTACTGGGTATTTCAAGTGAAGGAACATACCCTTTTTGTGTCCAAATAAGTGTTACTTACTTTCCAAATGACAGTTACTTTAAACTGAAGATTTGGCTACTAATGCTTTAATTCTCATTCCAAACTAGACCCATACTGGTAGGGAAAGATCCAGACTGAAATAGGAGGGTGCTGCACCCTGCTCTTTTTTGGTTCTACCCTGCTGACCCTCTGGGCAGGTTAAAAGAGAAATTTTGGAAAAGCTATGAAAGTGACCGCAGTTTTGCTAATATTCAATGACACAACCATGTTTAAAAACCGTAAATAGAAGCATTTAAATGATAAAACCCTTATAATTACTAATTGATTAGAAAATGTCACAGATTGTGGTCAGATTTCCACCCTGCTCCTTGTAAGCAGCTCTCTGTACCTATTTTGATCCTAGATCTTTTCCTACATACTGGGCCAGTATACTTACAATTATACTAGTATGCGTTTATTCAATGGCCAACAATGCAACTTGCATTACAAAGAAATGACATTTTTAAAGCTAAACAAATCTACCTTTCATTTCAGAATTTGCAGGTTGTTCTTGAAACAAGGCATCTAATCCGAGGTCATCCTGGACAAAAACATCCACAGTCCCTAAGTGCAGCAACTCATTTCTGATCTCTTTCAGCTGAGATATGATAGTGGACTGATCAGTGGAAACATCTGGGTGGCATTTGCTTGCATAAGTTCTTTTGAATGTTTGGTTTTGTTCAAATCCACTTTCACAATCCTTGATTTCTTGTGTTGAAGTTATATAAGTTAAGTTGTCCTGTAACTGGCATGCTTCAGTTTCTGCAGGTTGCTCAAATTGTGCCAAATCATTTCTTATACTTTGAAAGTCAGATATCAATGTTTGTTCCCATGAACAAATTGCTGGACCAAAGTTAAGGTCATACGGACTTTCATCTTGAAAATCATCTGCATTTGTTTTTGTATTGTTACCATGTTTATGGCATAACCTTGCACATCCAGTTTGTTCACTGTCAGAACTGACTGTTTCAGTGCAATCATTGCAATTTAAGTGAGTAGTTCCAAGGCATTTATTGTCCAAGCAGTTATTTCCAGCACTTTGATCACTTACACTTGTAGATTCCAAATGTATATGGTTTAAGCTCTTTATTTCTAATGCGTTATCAACTCCACGTTCATCATCAAAGTAATTAGCTGCTGCACATCCATAAAAATCTATGTAGTTATTTTCATTATCAAAGTAGTTAGTTTCAGTATGTTCATTACCAAAGAAGTCAGATTCAGTATGTTCATCAACTAAAAAGTCAGCTTCAGTATGTTCATCAACTAAGAAGTGAGAAACAGTATGTTCATCACCTAAAAAATCTGTTTCAGTAACTAATCCACCAGCCAAGCAGTTAACGCTAGTTTCTGTATTTTCATTGCTTAAGCAGTCACTTTCACATGTTTCAATAATGGTATATTCATTGCCCATGTAGTCTGTATTTAAATGAATATCATTTAAGCAGTTTATTTCTGTATGTTTACAGTAGAAGTGGGAAGTATTATCATGATCTTTAACCAAGCTGCCTGCTTCGGTATGTGTCTTGAATAAGCAGTTACATGTAGAGCCAGTATTTTCGGTGCATACATGTGTAGTTTTAGCAGCATGTTCATGGGTCTTAGATTCTAGATAACCTGTCCTTGAATGTACATTTCCTTCAATAATACGGAAATTAGGCAATGTGTTTAATGTTTCCAGCTGTAGTGAGACTGACTCAGTCTGCATTGGATCACATTTCAGTTCTGGGTTTTCTTCAAATAGTTGTTCAAAACATGGGATTATAGTTAAAACGTGATATTGTTGACATTCTAAACTCTCTGTATTTTCATTTTGCGAATCAGAATGGACTATGCAGTCATTTTCGCCACAGTTGTGTGCTTCCATAGTCTCTCGTTTGACTGGGGCAGCCGGGCTAGCAAGTTAGAAGTTCTACCTTTTCATCGGTTTCTAAGTTAACAGCAGGTGACATCAGTGCATTGTGAATACCGGTAGGTAATCAAATATCTAGGAAGTAATCCTGTTACAATGGTGCTCATCAAGAACAGTTAGGTAAACTGTTTACAGTATTTGTTCTTAGAGAGACAGGACTTACTTCCCTTATCATTGATTGCTGTGTCTTACATCTGAAAAAAAAACAGAATATGATGCTTTTAATGTAGAGTAAGAACTTACTATACTCCTGTTAATTTGAGGACTGATATTGTTTTTCATCATTTTACATTCATTTTTTATGATTTTTCATGTTTTATGTTTTTGTCAATATTAAGTGTGGATTCTGTCCCATATAAAAAATAGCTCAGAATCCAACGATTTATACTTTTAATTATTTAGACTGAACTAATTAAATAGATTCATGAGTGTGCCAAGATGTTCTTAGACAAAGTATGTCCATGCAAAATGAAAGATCCTGAGTAAACAAGCAGGGAGCTATACCCTGATCCCTTTTAGTTCCCTACTGCTGCCCTTTTGGGCTGGTCCGCATAGAAATTATTATTTTTTTGCAAATATGACAGACTTAAAAATTCTTGGTTGTCTATATTCCAAATTATTAAACAATGTCGCCTGCTCATTTGCACAGTTTCAAGTACCTTTTTTATTCAAGATCTGTTGCTAATGCACTAATGTTACTCAAGATCTGTTGCTAATGCACTAATGTATCAGTTGTAAATACTCAAAGTAACACAGCTATAGTGATCATCCGAATTTCTCTACCCGGAATCTATTCAAAATTACTTCTTTACTGTTTTCCAATGTCGTCGTGAGAATTGAATAGTAAGATCCAACACTTGTATACCTTCATCTACAAATGAACAAGAACATTACAAAGGACTTCAATAAACTTACCGGGTAATGGCAGAATTTCCTTAAAAAGTTAATGAAAATCTTGACATCCGTCCACCTCACGAATCTGGATCAGCGGATGATTAAAAAGTAAAGGTTACATTTAACTAAGTATTTTACTAAAAACTCCGCATTTACCGTATTGATGAGTTTTCACAGGCATTTCCAGCAAACGTGTGAATTATTTAATCACAATTTAAAATAATACTTAGACACATAGAAAAAACTGCAGTTGAAATATAATGGATAGTAAAAAATTCTCTTGTGTAGATATACAATGAGTGACTTCTTAAAATTTCCACATAAAGAAATAGACTAGTTGAGCCATATGCAATCGTTTCTGTCAAATATTGATTTCATCATATATTATGTTACTTTGCTCATGCTTTGCTCCTCATATAACGTGCTCGCCATTTTGATCTTGCTCAAGACAGTTACTATCCCAAGGAAATGTATCTTGGTAAGATAAAACAAGAAAAAGGATTTAATTGTCGACGTTTACATTTCACACACAGTTTCAGCAGTTTGTTTACAGAGACTAAAATTAGCCTAATAAAGACACTATGTTTCTAAATAAATACAAAAACTATCACTAAAGAGTTTTGAATGGTACATTTTCAGCAATAATTTAAGCGTTTTCCAAGCCAAATAAGTACGTTTAACAAACTCAGTATTTAATTACTTTACACACAAGCGCATATCTTAGCAACACTTAAACGTCAAAACCAACAACAATAATTTGTAGTTTATTCTTTTACAGTCAAGAAACGCGTGTTTTCTCATATCAACAAAAATAATAATATCAATTTAAAACAAAAATGATATAGCCTCTACACCTGCAAGTTCGTGGGTGTTAAGAATTCGACTTTGCGCATGCGCATAAAACCCCACTTGTTTCAATAAAAACACATCACATTAAATCGATCTGAATGTCAACTTACTATTGTATATGTCAAAATATTTATTTGGAAATCTGTGATCTTACTTGAAAATAAACATGACCCAACAACGACCTTGATCTTTTTCAACTTCCTGTAAGTTCGTGGGCAATTTTTTATGACTTCATACGCGGAGGCCCTTCCACTGATTTTCGTTTTTGATATAAATACGGCAAGTTTTTAGTCTCATCGTTCATTTCCTGTGATTTTTGTTGAATTTTAATGAAAATAATACTTATAAAATGTTTATAACAACACGAGGTGTTGATTTTGTTTAACAATTAATAAGTTTAAAACACAAATAACTGCAATAACCTTAACTAACATGGTATATTTATTTGTCGATGTTTTCTGCGCAATTTTGTGCTCTAGTACGTCAAGCTGTTCTTCGGCTCACGCTTGCATAGAATTCGGATACGCGACGTTACGTCATGGAAGAGAAAATTACGTCATAATTTCATCCACGAACTTACCGGAGGCCACGAACTTACCAGATTAGATGCTATAATGCATTTCTATTATATTATGAATTAACAGCTTCCTTTTCGGAACAAAAAAAGAAGATTAACTCTTTAAATGAAAATCATACTAAAACGTACGTTCATATTTTTTGACAGTTCACATACCAATTATCATAGGGAATACACATATATCTTTTAACGATAAATTGAAACTGGTTTGCAACTTGGTCTGAAATCAAGACAAAGATTATCTTTTTATTTACTTGATTATGTCTAAGTTTCATTTGTTAAAATTGTAGTCTAAAACAGGTTTTAAAACAGGATAAACTTCAGCTAAAAATATATTCAATCAACGATGAGACATTTAAATTATTTACAATGATGACGACCATGCAATATATAACTGGTAATATTCTATATAAATAAATTGATATACATGCAAACGACAATTATTTTACCGGCCCATCTGCGAAGACACTTGTAAATGGCTTTGATGACGACGACTTCCAAAATGAGCGTAATAAGACATGTGTGTCTCACGGCACGTATTCATATAAAATGAGATGCATTGAGTTTGGACGTAAACACAATCTGACTTAAGCGCACTATCTTTCTAATGCATTACGCATCTGAAACAACAAATATAATGCATTTTGAGGTATGTAAAATCAAGTTAAAAAAAAAAAAAAAAAAATGCTTGCATGTTCGCTTAATTTCCATAATTCCAAAAATGTTCTGTTTGTAAACGAAAGCTTTACAAGCGTGAAATAGCATTATACAGCAATACTATCCAACGTCCAAACAATAGCATTTGGTATTTACCTACACAATAGTTCATAGGTGACAGCTTATTTCAGAAATACGCTCGTAAAATGGTCGGTCATAAGTATTAGTGTAATGTAACTTTTATGAGCAAGCACCTGCCGTATCCATGATTACAACTCAGCATCCAGAAGGTGGCGCCAGCTGCTGTATCAAAGTGTAAACAACATGGCGGTCGATAGCGAAGGACTTTCAGGAAATTCTGGAATGAGGCATCGATATTTTCCCGAAGAAGACCCCGATTATGACCCATCTCTGCCATATGGCGGGAAAGTTTTTCTAGCGAGGAAAAAGAAGCCAGATCCCTTTCACATTCGGGCGTTTGAGGTAAAAACCTCTCTATATGTCAGTGTATGAACGCTTGTTGTCGACGTGTCTTTCAGTTTCAAATAAAAATGTTTATAAACTTTGAATTACCGATACAACTTTACTTGTGTTTCATGTATGTTATTCAGTGTAATACTTTAATATATTTTGTTGCTTAGTTAGCATCTTTGTTCTGTGTACTTATGTTAGTTGCATCTACAGCAATTATTTACGACCAAAATGTTTATTTTGAATGGTATTGGAAAATGGTGCTTCTTTAATTGTGATTGGGAATACCTTTCCAGAGGCAATGTTTGTGAATAATTTATGAGGCTTATTGACTGGGTGGCATGCCATGAATTATTTATTGCTCTGAATAACATATGAAAGCAGCTATAATGATTTAATTTAAATAATAACATTAAGAGAGGAGTATGTTCAAAATGCAGCTAAAACGGTGTTTTTAAAGTATTTATTACAATTAATAATAATTATTTATTAATAAATCAAAAGAAAACCAAAACACATCAAATTGATGAGACTGTTATTGAGTTGACATGTAGAGTTATACAATTTAAGTATTACATTATATATATTTATTTAAATTACATTCTGCTGTTGGGGCTGTTTTTATAGCAAGTTTTATTCATTATTATTTAATTATTTGTTTCTTTCAGGCATTCGCCATTTGTGCTACAGTGGTTTTTGCATTCTATGCCTACTTCTACTTTGACCACCTGCATTTTCATGTGACACATGCCTATGCCCACCTTGGGTATCCGTCGGCACAACACCAAGTTGGCCAGCGGTACTTGCATGGTAATGATACAGGGTTAAACTATTTTAACAACGAACATTGAAGAGACTCGTTCACAGATTTTTGCAATTGTTGAAGTATGCCATTAATTGTCTTAACTTTACAGATTTAAGCATCGCAACTGAAAAGGTCAAGTTTAATAACAAGAAAAGGATTTTTAAAAAAGAAAAGAAAAAACGTTAGGTCCCACCGGGGCTTGAACCCGGGACCTCCGCCTTAAGCAATCAGCCATTCTGACTTACATATTTCACCTGGCATAATTTACTTTATGTAAGTAATCCACGTGTTGTCAACATTTTAACGAAAACAACAGAAACACTCCAAATTATTTCATCGTTTAGCATTACAAACGCTTGATAATTTGATCAATTTCAACTGATGAATACTCATAAACAAAACAGTAATAACAGTATTTTTCTATATCCGTAGTGGTATTTCGCTCCCTTGTATACACTGTTCTTTTATTTTTTGAAATCTGTGACGAAAAGTTGAAAACATGGCAATTCACATCAACTGCGAACAGGTCCCTTTCAGGCATGTGATGTTATATAAAAATTCTAAGGCATCATTGTTTTTCATTATAAAGAGAACTGCATGTAACATAATGAAACTCCACCATATACAATGAACTAAAGTTATTTTGCCCATAAAAAGTAGCTCATGGTTGGATGTAGTAAACCTGGATTTTCTTTATAACTGTACATGCATATAGCAGTATCTACTTTTTAAACAGACTAAGAGACAGTTTATTTATTCAGTGACTGGGAAAGGATTTTTAAATATGAGATAATTTCTCATCTCCACAAAAATCTATGGGTTTTTTTTTTTAATATATGGGATTTCCTGTGATTTTTGTGGGATTACAGCAATTACATTTTGTGATCATCTGTTTCATTCGAGAAAAATACCCCATGCAGACGCTGGCGCTTCCTGTACAAGTTGTAATGAGCGTCTGTAGATATTGATTTTTTAGACTGCCAAATTAACGTTACAGATAAAATCTCACCGCATAGTGACAAAACTGCAAACCAGACCGTGTATTGTACAGCAGCGTTTTTCGATTTGTACTTGAAATTTTGGTGGAACGTAAAATCGCATCAGTGGACATTTCTTTGCGATTTTTATGAATTGTATGCGCAATATCGCATTTCGCATGGGTTTCCCAGTCACTGTTTATTATTAAAGGCTTAATGTTCTCATAGTTTATTCTTCAGGTTAGAGTCATTTAAAATCATCCCATTGTCATTTCAGGCAAAGGTGTGGACAAAGACCATGAGAAGTCGATGGAGTGGTTTAGGTACTTATTAAGGAATATTTGAGCGTAATTTTACCTAAAATGATTATTTGACTTGGAAAGAAAATTTGTTATAAATAATAAAGTTGTACCCTGAAATGTGTTACACATTGTGATCTAATGGCGACCAATACAATAGAAACATAATTTGAAAGCCAATTTGTGCAACAAACACAAAAAAAGAAGGTATTCAATGCAACATTTTTCTGTTGTTATAATATGTAACATTTCTTGGTTGTAATAATGTGGAATATGCTGCACTTGGTCATAAACTACACAGGAAACTAACTGCTAAACACTTTTGAAAAGATTAATTTCGTAGGCACATGCAATCTCATTAAAATCAAATCCTAACTTTGTTAGGATCTGAAGACATCTTATAACAGGTCTCATTCAAATGACCTTTCAAACAATAAAACATCAGCCCCCAATAAAATTCATTTGCACAGCAATGTTTGGCCACAGTTTTTGAAAAGTGATGCATTTCCAGCTGATCCTCGGGAATAAATCATTTACAGTTAATTTTCACGCAGATAACAATGGCGAGTACCTTAGACGAGTAAACATCCAAAGTTCACATTAATTTTGTTAATAGTATTTGTGGTTTATATATAAAGTTATACCACACGATTTTGAAGGCAACCGTTTGATTGGCTCCTGTAAAGATCATCTACAAGTGACCCCTAATGCGAAATCATCAGATTCAGTCTGCGAATAATATAGTAGCTTCAGACTGGAGATGATTTTAACGAGATTGAGGCACATGAGCATTGTTGAAACCTTAAGTTATTCTGAATTCAACTGTTGAGAGGTGATAGAAGTACACAGACACTGTAATAGCATACTGTGTTGACTTAAACTCATTGTTGCTTGGACTGTTAAACAGGAAAGCTGCAGATCAAGGCCATGCTCATGCAGCTTACAACCTTGCAGTGGGTCATTTGAAAGGCATCAAGACGGACCTGAAACCCGGGTAAGTCAATTTGCACAAAATTAATGTCAGTTAAATTCAAATCAGTGTTCTATATACTAGTAAATGAATATGCAGCGATGACAAGTTTTCTAAAGCAGCAGTCCAGAAATATGTTAATAAAAATAAAGCTTTGCAGAAATCATTTTTAATAAAAAAAAAATTGCATTGAAACCGTTAAAATAATAACGTTTTGGTTACTTTGTATCGTATATGTATCGTATATGTTTTAGCTGGTGATGCATCTGCAGTAAATCAGCATGTACGTTATTGTATATTTTGTTTGTAGCACGTTTTCGAACATATACATGATAAAATACCTTTCGTAAATAAGAAACAGTTTTCAGTCGAATAAACGTCATTAACCTTCATTAGAACTAATGCCAATTTAAGATATATTGAATTATACTTTATGGACTGCAGTTTTAAAGGCCTATTGGGGGTCAAAATAGGGACCCATTGCTTCAAAGTATATATATCCCCCCCCAAACCTCCACCCCACAAAAAAAAAAACCTCAACAAATCCTCCCCTCTCCCCTATATATGCTGACTTGTTGTATGATTAGGAAACCTACAGATTTATCCATATTTTCAACTTTAAAGGGTAAAGCTTTGTTTATTTAACAGAAAGTTGTTAGACAATTTCTCAGTCAAAACAGTTAGGCTTTTCAGAATCAAATTGAATTCAGAGGCACATAGTTATGTCAACAGCATATGACAAAGACATGCATGTCTACGATTTAAGGTGGCTACAGAGGAACTGTGTCCGTCCACTGGTGGCTTATGGAATCAGTTTAAAGAAAATTTAGCATCACGTCTTATTTGCCAAACCATTAGCATAGCTATACCAAGTAAAAAGTTCCAGCATAACTCAATGCAACAAATTTGTGAACACTGTTTTGCCATTGCATACATGTATCAAATTGCATTTGATTAAAGTAGTAACTGCCAGTACTAACTATGTAGTTAATACAAAATATTTATAGCAACTACTTATTAAGTGCCCATATGGATTTCTCAAATGTTTGCCATTCAATAAGTAACATGTTATGAGGCGCGTTGTGGAAAAACCAGGCTTAATGCATGTGCGTAAAGTGTCGTCCCGGATTAGCCTGTGCACTTTCCGCCTACAGTGAATTTATGTCCAGAAGAGACTTCCTTGAAACAGAAAATACCATTAAAGCGGAAAGTGTCGTCCTGGATTAGCCTGTGCAGACTGCACAGGCTAATCCGGGACAACACAACGCACATGCATTAAGCCCGGTTTTCTCACGACACGCCTCATATGTATCTTCATTTCCAGAGAAGCTCATAAGCTCATCCACCATGCGGCATCAAAGGGCGTGAAAGAAGCACACAAGGTCCTGACAAATGTGTGCACCAGAGGGGGTTGCTCCAACTAGATCATGATATCGATTAAGAGCAGTGTACAGAAAATTCTACATTTACTGTAATATCAATAAATGTTCTAACTAACTCATGATTTAGCTTCAGTGCATTGTATCGAAAATTCTACATGAACTGTAATATTGATTAATGTTTCAACTAGTCATATCTGTTTAGTGCTGTGTGTAATTCTACATAGATTATGGTAAAATCAGTCGTAAAATATAACATGTTTTGGTTATGATCTCTACTAAGCTCTTGACATCTTGTGAGTGCATCGACTGTAAATGTTAATGATTTGAACAGAAAATGTTTTACTTGTGCTTGTTCTAACAAGCGCTATCACTGGAGTGCATTGTTCTAGTAAATCTAAATAGATTGCAAATGCCAATCAGTGATTGGCAATCATTAAAACGAACGAGGGGTGTCGTGGGAAAACTGGACTTAATGCATGTGCGTAGAGTGTCGTCCCGGATTAGCCTGTGCAGTCCGCACAGGCTAATCCAGGACGGCACTTTCCGCCAACAGAGGATTTATGTTTAAAAGAGACTTCCTTGAAACAGAAAATACCATAAAAGCGGAAAGTGCCGTCCTGGATTAGCCTGTGTGGACTGCACAGGCTTATCCGGGACGACACTTAACGCACATGCATTAAGTCCGGTTTTCCCACAACACGCCTCAAATTGTTTTAGTAACGCTTGTTCTAACTAGCAATATTTCTTGAGCGTTCAGGGCTCACTGCCATTTGCCAAATTAGCAAATCGCTATAAATTGAAACATTTGCCTAAAGAATTTTCCATTTGGCTACAACTTTTTCTTTATAAAATACCCAAAATGAGAAGAATTTCATTTGTAAAAGCGACCATAGAAAAACACACAAAATGTTGGAGTTGTTAAGCTGATGTGGTAGTATTTTAACAATTATGAGACAGATCTTTTGGCATTGTACAGAAATCTACTGAAACAAGTTCTTTTTTAAAAACAGGATAAATAATTTTGAAAAACTAAAATTAAACTTTTTTTGTACAAAAATGTTACCCATCCATACAATCCATATCATTTTTGTTTGCGTGCACAGGTTGTCCATTGATTTCTGTACAGTAAAATGTCCATATTTATGAACTTTTTATTATTCTAATTCTGGAATGTTTACACAGTTTGACAAGTTAAAACATACTGGCCATATTTCATTTATAAGAGTTTGTACTTTTATATATTGAGATCTATTCATCCCATAATGTTGATGTCAAAGCAGTCATTACAAATCTAAAAATATCACTTGATTACGATATGATTTTTTGTTTTTATTTTTATTTTACGGTTTTACATGATGCTTGTGTAATTACCAGTATGCACTGTTTTATATTTTTACTGATATCCAGTATCAGATCTTGATTAATCAATGATTATTGATGGAAAATGTTTTATTTGATAAGGAATACTTACAGTTTTACTTTTTTTTTGGTTTATGTTTATTTATATATATGGATATTTGTTGGATTCTAGTCTAGATTGTGTTACATTTGACATTTCATATATTTTGATTATACAATATAATTTTAAAAATAATTTGCTTATGGAGATTTAAATTTGACTAAACACAAAGAGCTGTGTTTTACGTGCTTTATGTATTATTAGTTGTATTTGTTTAATTCTAGTCTATATGGTAATAACAATAAAATGTAATGTTTTGTTTATTGTTATATTATGTTCTTTCATTTTAGATACTGCTGATTATTTACATGTAGTTTTTGTGTATAGTTAAATTCTTACACAGTTAAAGATTTTTAATGAAAAGCATGTTATTGTCGTTTGTTGCACAATATTATCTCATTTCTGTTCTAAGATCAAGAAAGTTGAAAGAAAATAAATTGTGATGCATGTATATGCTGTAACATTAATTGTCAGGGAGTAAAAAAAACATTGTAAAATCTAGAATTTTGCGTTATTTTGTGTTATTTCATGTTCTTTTATGTCAATATTAATCTATGTTATTTTATTAAATACCAGACATTTCTGAGATTTGTACCAGTATATGTTAATTCATTTTGTTGAAACTTTTCATAGAAAATAAATATTTTATTTTGCATCAAATGTTGGTGGTCTCTAACCTGTAAGGCCCTATACTGTTACAGGACATTTACCTCCCCTGTTATCGTTTTCACCATTAATCTAAATTTCTTCTGCATTTCGAGGAAAGTTAAATAGCATATAATAATGTTACTTTTATTAACAGTATAGGCAATCATTGCTTTCACACTTTTAACAGACAAGAAAAGAAGCAATTGCATTTTTTTTATCAGAATGAAGCGCTTAAACGCTATCTTATCTGTTATTAAATAATACAAGAACGTACACGGACATAAATTACTTTTGGCTAAGTTTCTTGTGATATTCTAGACTATGGGCCATAAGATGCAATTTCTAAATGAAAAAAACAACAACAGATATATTCAGTTTCACCAAGCTTGCATTTTGATTTTCAATTACATTCTTTGAAAATTGGGACGCAATGTTAAATCTGAAATCGAAAGCAGTATATTTAGCAGTGCCACAATAAATGACAATATTGTTTTTTTAATATTTAAATATTGATTCACTGTGAAGCTTTAAAGTGCCATATGACAAATATATACTTTTAATTAACCTTTCGGAGAAAAGTGGCATCTTATTACATTAATAAGAAAGTTATATTCATATACATGTAGGCTAACATTGACTATACTTCATTTATGTTGCTGTATGTCATATTCGACAAGACTATATGGAACAAGAATATATAAATGTGACTTTTATCCGTATTTAATAAATAATTCTGAATCATCATGTGTTTACTATGATAAATACAATCAGAAAATTATTGGCTTTTGAGGACAGAGATCGACCATTGTTTTGGTAAGAAAATAAAAAGGGGGAAAATATTCCCAATATAAATCTACTATCCTGACTTGTTAATACAATATCCCAATATAAATCTACTATCCTGACTTGTTAATACAATATTCCCAATATAAATCTACTATCCTGACTTGTTAATACGATATTCCCAATATAAATCTACTATCCTGACTTGTTAATACGATATTCCCAATATAAATCTACTATCCTGACTTGTTAATACGATATTCCCAATATCAATCTACTATCCTGACTTGTTAATACGATATTCCCAATATCAATCTACTATCCTGACTTGTTAATACGATATTCCCAATATCAATCTACTATCCTGACTTGTTAATACAATATTCCCAATATAAATCTACTATCCTGACTTGTTAATACAATATTCCCAATATAAATCTACTATCCTGACTTGTTAATACAATATTCCCAATATAAATCTACTATCCTGACTTGTTAATACAATATTCCCAATATAAATCTACTATCCTGACTTGTTAATACAAAGTGATAAAAAAAAATAAAGCAGCAATCATAAGTATATTTTATAGTTGTTTTATAATTTCTCGTATAAGCAGAAAGTATTTACGTGCTAACTTTAAAGAACAAGCTTAATGGTAGAATGTAACCAAAATCGTGACGTCATGACCAATAAAAATGCACGATGTCTAGTCACGTGATTGTCGACCAATTAAGATATGGCAGTACACGTTCTTCGAAAGCAAGTTGACAACAATGGATATTTTCTGTGATTTATTTCGTGCAAGTGAATTTCTTTGGATTAATGTGTAACAGACTATACAAATTTTTAAATAGCCATGTTGATTATATCTATTTTTTTCCCCATTGTGAAGCGTGTAAAAGATTTTTGCGAGACGAAACGTTAATTGGTTATTTAGACTCAAGTGGGTGGGGAAAGGTGTGAATGCAGTGTAATTATTTAAATACAATAGTGCATTAGCGAATTAACCCCCGACCTGTAGTATAACACAATGGAAAGTACTTTGGATAAAGATATAGGCGTCTTTGGTGGCCTCTTCTTTAATATTGTCTCAGAAATGAGAGTAAGTATTAATTGACTAATTAATTAGCTGTTGTGAAATTATTGATTAAATAGTTGGTTTGCATAGTTTTTATGTAATCATTTTGTAGTTGTATTTCAGGTGTTTTATATTCGTTCATTATTTTTAAGTTGCTCTCATCAGAACAATTTGTTACAACATCAGCATGAAAAATTAACAAAATATACATGCTTTTGTTGATGTGTCATGGGAAAATGATGGGATTTAAAAACATACTTTTTGTAATTTTTTTGAACATTTACATCCTGTTAAATTCTTCTGGGATATAAAGAAAATAATAATGTGCACTTCATCATTCGCATATCACACAATGATGAATATGCAAAGACAGATTTGTAAGCATGAGCTTAACACAATGGTGTTTATTAGACCAGGACATTTCAATCACAGAAATCAGTTCATAACTTTGTGACATACCCATATTTACCACAGTCCACACAACACAGACTCCATAAAAGTTTACAGTGTCGAATGTCTAGCTGTACCTACTCCAATATATATCGGTGTATACCGACCTAATATCGCCAAGTGCTATTTTCCAGTAGCATCGTTCCGTTGGAAGCTTTACAGCTGCAATTTAATATTTTACCACTCGTTATTCATTTAACAACGATTCAACATTAAGTGTAAACATTAATTTACAAATTGCGTGCCAAAAAGTCAACATAAAGCATACTTGAACGCTAAATCCTTATCCTTAAACAAATGCACTGTTCAAATTCTATGTAAAGTCCTCCATATTGCACTGAGTAATGTGAAACTTGCATACTGCTTTTTCATTGGTCAGTAAAAATATGGATCACATATGGCTATAGAATGAAATCTTTAGACAAAATATTTTACCATGTGCGACTGCGCAGTAGAAAGCTGTGTCTACTATTAATAGATTTCGTTTAAAACTGAAATTGGTTTGGCCACTTTCATTTCAGAAATGTGTATATGCGAGTGTAGTTTATATGATAACATTATGATGTTTTGTTGATAATTGCTTGATTTATATGCTGTTTTCTTCTACAATATGGATTAATAACATCATTATATGCATGATACTATTGATATTTTGAAGTTTAACCAGAAAAATCGTAAGTTCATGTGAAATTGCTTTGCTACAGGAAATTAGCATAAACTGTTTAGACGTAGTGTGGATTCTGCCCATACAAAAAATAGCTCAGAATCCACCGATTACGTCTAATTATTTGGAATAGCTGTGCCAACAAGTGCTTTGAAGTTGCAATGAATAAATGTTTATGTAGTGGTTGTTACACTGAACAGTGGCACAGATGTAGTCACAGGTACTTGTAACAATGATTTTTTAATGTTCCATACATATAAACACTATTATAAGAGAAAGGTAAACAGCACCCATTTTACAGTCACCTCTGTATCTGACTAGTTATCAATGAGTAGAGAAAGCAGTCATTTAATGACTTCCTTGCAGCCATTACCACCTTTTGACCCCCTGCTGTGTGATAATTCTGTAATTGTGCGTTATCAGTGCTCTTACCTGTACTGGGCTACTGTTTTATTTTGTGAGGAAATAGTTATACAGCCATTTGGAAGTATGAGTCTGAGCCCATGTTCTACCATTTCAGCATGGAACAAAGAAAGCAAAATCCTACTTTATAGACATAAAAACAGCTGCCTCTTAATTAGAATCCCATTCAGAAGCAGCACAATATAGTCAAGAGATCTGTTCAGCCATATATCCTGTCTGCTTTGAAAGCTTATGTGAGCCAAGCTTTTCCCATGCAGGCCTCTTTTTGTGTTAATGTTTTAGCACCAGTTGGCGAGTGAGTCACGGTGATGATGTACCAGATAGAGTATTTATACAAATTTTACAAAGAACAACAAAATATAATGATTTAGAATTGTTGTACTTGTATCTTGTGTATTGAGTATGTAGAAATAACTTGTATCCCACTTTAATTAATTGTATATTGTTGGAATTTGCCTGAAAATGACCAATTGAGTTCTGTATGTTAACAAAATTAAGCTTTTTTTTGCATAAGACAGTACTATTTTCAATTGGTGTTTTTATTGTGCAATAATTTTAATAATCTCGTATAAAATTTAAAATTTTGTTCGGTTTACCTATAGTAACATTATATAAAAGACAGGTATGTCTTAATATTGTTTAATTGTCATGCATTTGACCTTTGTTCAGATTCGCTATTTCTAGTATTTCTTACACATATTTGGAGTGTTCCCATAGGACCCATACATAATGACAAAGTAGATGTTACTGCAACAATTTCTATCAGCTGTAATTGACAACTTACCAGAATTAACATTCTAATCTGTACCATAGAACAGATCACAGTGTTCTTAAATCAAACAGCTTCATTTGTAGGTTAGTGTAGATGACAGTCACAGTTGAAGTGTGTCGTAAATCTGAGGTAAGCAGACGCTACAGTGCAAAAACTACAAATCGCCTGTCTGTGGTAACAGCTTACACTACTGCTGTTCGAGATATGTTCTGTTACATCTAGTAGTTATTTTAGTACATGATTCTAAATAATAAACCCTGCGTATTGAAATTTGGACAGGTACCAATGTATAAGGTACGCCATACATTACATGTAATTGTATTACTCAATTGAATACAGTGACATAGATATATACAAAACATGAAAACACTGTCTGGTAATCAATTCATATTTTAAATTAATATATTTGATTTTACCCAGCTTGTTGCTCTATGCATGATCACAAAAACTAAATAACATGAAAATGGAAGTAATAAATTATATACCTTGTAAAATCAGTTTTGTACTCCAAGTCATGATAGTTTAATTAGAGGTGTTGTCACAATGTCATGAGACTCTGTTTAGACCGTATATGAAACACCAGCAAAATGTAAGTCAATGGTGTAACTGTCATACTGGTACATACAGCTTTGTGATTTCACCAAATTTCTGTGTTATGGCCATTTCAAATTCCTGTTTGATATATTTATTTAACAAAATCAAAACTTTATATAAAATAAATAGTGTTTGACATATAGCAAACTCCAAACTTTAAATATACCAACAAAAGTAAGGACAACGGTTAATTCTGTTCACTGTCTTAAAATTTGTGTGTTTATGCTGCATTATAGAGGTAAATGTTCATTTCTGTAATTTAACTTTTATGAAACTCAGCTTATGACTTTGTATTTTTGTTTTCATGGAACCCTTTCCATCTCACATCAATTGTACAATCATGTATAGGCTATAGTAAATTAATAATTTATTTATTTATTAATGCTATGATATAATTTTGTGCACTAAAAATACATGAAAATCCCATATAGTTATACTCAAGTACTGTACTAACGTACAGTCATGTACATCTAATTTCTGTAATAAAACCCCTCCAACCAAGACAGTTTGATTGTATATGACTCGTCTTTTTAATTATAAAAAGCTGTCTATAACAATGAAAATGAATGCATTTATGAGCATGTGAATGAAGCTGGTTATCATGTTTTGAGATCTTATCTGACATTAACATCATAAGTCCTGGGGTCATGTACATAAATGAGGAGATTTTCCTAGATATTCATGTATGCAACCATCTTAATGAAAGCTACAAGATGTCTAAGAATGTCGATGTAAAAATGTGGCAACTAGTTGGAGTTGTAGTCATAGCTACATTGTTGTGGAAATCATCAGAAAATAGGCTGCACACTGTCTTGTAGTTCTGCTGATATATCTGATACATTTGGTTTTCCTGTACAGATTGTATGCAATAGATGTACATGTATCTGTATAATGTAGATATCAGAGATGGTGAGAGGGATGCTACAGGCATATTCCTGTTATAAATTATGGTTTCGTTAAGAAATTATTTTAAGAGGTGATTTTTATGCCCCCCTTCGAAGAAGTGGGGGTATCTTGCTTTGCACCTGTCCGTCGGTCGGTCTGTCGGTAGACCATTTGGCTTCCGTACGATATCTTGAGAACGCTTTGACTTACGATCATGTTGTACGCTGGTTACTTGGGAGGAAAGGAAGAACCCTATACATTTTGAGGTCAACAGGTCAAAGGTCACTGTTGCTAAAAATAGAAATACGGTTTCCCCTCAATAACTTGAGAACGCATTGAGATATTTTAATGAAACTTTATACATTGATACCTTACATCGAGAACTCGCTTGGGATTGCATATGGGGTGGGTGGGGTCAAGGTCACCGTTACTAAAAAATAGAAAAACGGTTTCCGCTCAATAACTTAACAATGCATCAAGATATTTTAATGAAACTTAATACATGGATACCTGATATTGAGACCTCGCTTGGGATTGCATATGGGATGGGTGGGGTCAAGGTCACCGTTACTAAAAATAGAAAAACGGTTTCCGCTCAGTAACTTGAGAATGAAATTTTAATGAAACTTAATACATAGATACCTTCATTACATCGAGACCTCGCATGGGATTTGCATATTGGGTGGGTGGGGTCAAGGTCAGCGTTACTAAAAATAGAAAAACGGTTTCCGCTCAATAACTTGAGAACGCATCGAGATACTTTAATGAAACTACATACATAGATACCTTACATCGAAAAATCGCTTGGGATTGCGTATGGGGTGGGTGGGGTCAAGGTCAAGGTCAGCGTTACTAAAAATAGAAAAACGGTTTCCGCTCAATAACTTGAGAAGGCATCGAGATATTTTAATGAACCTACATACATAGATACCTTATATTGAGACTTCGCTGGGGATTGCATATGGGGTGGATGGGGTCAAGGTCACCATTACTAAAAATAGAAAAACGGTCTCCGCTCAATAACTTGAGATGGCATCGAGATATTTTAATGAAACTGATTGTCAAATAAACAAATGCGTTTACAAGGGAGACTACTCCAGCAGACTTATACCTGGGCTACGTTCCACTATACACTGCATCATTAACTGCATCAAACTTTGCGATGTGAACAATATGAGTTTAAAGAAAGTAATGATTGTTTTTGCATCTTTAATTCTCGAAAAGTTCTCAATTTATTTTCATACTTACCTTCAAACGTTACCAAACTAATTATATGATAACACCTATTCTATTTAAAATCAAAATAACAACGAACACAGTTCCTTTTTTATTCCGAAACAATGCAGCAATTAGTGACCGCGGATATATGACCCCCATCCCGCTAAAGTGTGACAAACGATAAATAAATCGCTAATGGGGTATCATTACTGCTCTTCTTTGACACGCGGCTAGCGGGTATTGTTGTCATATGGACCGATAAAGGGATGAACGATTTGAAGTTAATTGTTGGCCTAATGTAAGTTTTATGGTACACTAACATCGATTTTTGTGATTGACCGGGGCAGAATGCATCTCACCGGGACGCCGGGACAGACCTCGCGAAACCGGGACAATCCCGGTGAGACCGGGACGTATGGCATGTATGTTTAATGAAACTTCATACATAGATAACATATATCGAGACCTCGCTTGGGATGGCATATTAAAAACATTTCTTAACAATTGCATATATTCACAACTTGGCTGCAAGTTGGGGGGCATAAATGTTTTACAAACATCTCTTGTTTTTTCCTTCTTTTAATGGGTTCCCACTCCCAAAAAAATTGCAACCCATTCAAAAACAAATGTAATAAGATAAAAACCATTGATAATTGTTGTGTAATCTTATATGCAATGACAGGGGTCTCGATCTCCGTATTTTGATGCCGAAATTCGGCATCATTCCCCCAACACAAAAGTATATATTTTCCCCCCATTTCAGACCAAATTTCACCCTAAATGAACTTCCGTCAAATTTGTTTTCGTTTTGTTTATGGGAGTAATTTTCGGGGATCAAATTTACTTAAGCTCCGTTACAAACAGTTAAGGATAAAATCTGAAGAACACCACATGGTCATGTTAAATGACCGTTTTGACTTGTCTGGTTCCCGATTATTTGTGCTTTCATAATAAAACTTCATTTATATACAGTTAACTGCTAGCTTATTTGCGGGGAACCGTAATTTCTGTTTTGGGAAAATGGCTTCTGCTTAAAAGTTATCAAAACAGGTGAAGCAAAAAGGCACAAATACCGTGTGTTACGGTCGAAAATACAGTTTATTACTGTATTAGAATTAGTATAAGAAGTTTAACAAAATTAATTAAGGTTAAAAATTGGAAGTTAAAAAACGATTTAAAAAATCGGAAGCGAAAATCTATTAAATTGCATGAAACATTATCTGTTGCACTGCTCCACCTTATAATAGTCAAGTGGTACACCGAAGATGGTTAAAATTTGACTAGTCAATATAATATTCAATTTATTGATAATTTTCATGAATAAAGTTGTCTGGTAAAGAGTTAGACTAAATAAAGTAATTTGAAATATATATTTAATAGTTTTTATTTTTGACTCGTTTGCTAAGTAGAAACTTCCCCTTCTGTGTAAAACGACGCTAAAATTCCTACGCCTGAGGGTACAGGTACTCTTCCCCGAAACCAGAGAGAGACCCCTGAATGAACTGATGTCTGCCGTACATTTTAATATAAATATTATACACATTTTTCTGTGTAATCAGTATTTTAAACATCCTAAAACTTCTGAATGTACCTGGGCTTAAATTCAGCATAGAGCTGTGTCCTTAAGTACATTGTATTTAAATTTAATACGTACATTATTTTTGACAGACATAAATTGTTTTGATTTGTCATTGAAAGAACTTGTTTTGAATTGCAGCAGACATGAGATTAGATCTTTTATAGTTTGCCAAGAGCTCTGTCGAGTGTTTAAAAAGCAACTAATAATGCCAATAAATAGCGGGTATTTAAAAATACACATTGTACATTTGTACCCAGGGCATTTATGCAATACATGGTTAGGTGGTATCGGGTTAAACCCCGGATAAACCTGACTTGTCCCAAATACTGGGCCTGTAGCCTTGTTGAATGATGGATTTTACATTCTTTTGGTGATTTTGTAGAAGGCTTATGTTGAGCACTTTGTTGTAAGGAAAGATTCCATATTTAAAGAAGCAGGGCTCAATTTTGACCCCGCCAGTTTTTAGGTTTACATGTATGTTGAATACCTTGTGAGTTGTAATATTTTGTTTAGCAAATAGTCAAATGAAAACTGAGATGACAATTTTTTACTCAGGGGAACTCTTTAAGACCATGCATCTGAGGACAATGTTTTACTCAGGGGAACTCTTTAAGACCATGCATCTGAGCACAATGTTTTACCCAGGGGAATTCTTTAAGACCATGCATCTGAGGACAATGTTTTACCCAGGGGAACTCTTTAAGACCATGCATCTGAGGACAATGTTTTACTCAGGGGAACTCTTTAAGACCATGCATCTGAGGACAATGTTTTAATCAGGGGAACTCTTTAAGACCATGCATCTGAGGACAATGTTTTACCCAGGGGAACTCTTAAGACCATGCATCTGAGGGCAATGTTTTACTCAGGGGAACTCTTTAAGACCATGCATCTGAGGACAATGTTTTACTCAGGGGAACTCTTTAAGACCATGCATCTGAGGACAATGTTTTACTCAGGGGAACTCTTTAAGACCATGCATCTGAGCACAATGTTTTACCCAGGGGAACTCTTTAAGACCATGCATCTGAGGACAATGTTTTACCCAGGGGATCTCTTTAAGACCATGCATCTGAGGACAATGTTTTACCCAGGGGAACTCTTTAAGACCATGCATCTGAGGACAATGTTTTACCCAGGGGAACTCTTTAAGACCATGCATCTGAGGACAATGTTTTACCCAGGGGAACTCTTTAAGACCATGCATCTGAGGACAATGTTCAAAAGAGGGATGACGCAAAAATGTATAAAACTTCGGAATTATTTATGCACACATTTTTAAGAAAAGGACTTACCCTCGCTAAACATGTAGTTTGATGAAGTTAATTTAATTGAAATTTCGAGTGTTTTACTGTGTTAGTGATTAAAATGTTCTAGCCAAAATAGTCATTTTATTATCAAAATATTATTATATTTTGGTATCTAGTACGTCTTTTCTTATTGATGTCTTAAATTTGTTGCCACCACTGCTTAATAGTGTTGTGACAACATGTTGGCAGAATAAAGGATTGCCAGTACTGACACTTGAACAGGAATTTGATGAAATGCAAAGATTAGAATAAGGAAGTCATTGATATGCACATAGACTAAGAGAGTCACTTTTGTCAACAAGGAAAATAAATACAATGTAGTAGCCTTACATGTATAGTAAGTTTATGAAATAAATAGTGTGCGTGCGTCACTTTAAGTGTATCTTATTTGGTTCAGAGCCTTTTATGTTGGCTTATACGTTGTAATATTTAGCAATTAAATAACATGTTAATGTAGCTCTGTTCATCTCTGCCAGTCGTGAAATTAATAAATAATTAACAAGTTATGAATTTTTTGTAAGCAGCATTTGTATTGCAGTTAAGAGCGAAAAAAGCCACCCATAGTAAAACTTGCATATGCACACGCATTTGCATTGTACACGGAAAATAATAGTACAGTGTTTCTTTTCAGTTATTTATGAATATGCGCTTTTATTTGAAATTGTGAAAAACACATTGTAAAACCCCAAAATCGTCAAAATATTTGTCATCATTAAACAAGTGAAATATCAAGTAGTATCAAAATTCAAATGATAACTTTTTATTTTCTTGTATTTAAACAAACTTAAAATACAAACACATGAAAACTGTGATTTAAACATTCATGCAACCGATAAACATATTAAAGATTTTATAATTTTTTATCCACTTTTCCATTTATGAATTAAGGCCAAGAAATTGTGAAAAAAGTCTACTTTTTGGAATTGTGAATGGTACCGAATATCGGCACAAAAATAAGGCCCAAAAAACGCTGTATTAATTAATATCTATGTTGTCAAGTGAGAATAGTGTTTTATCTTGGAATTGTGAATGGTACCGAATATCGGCACAAAAATAAGGCCCAAAAAACGCTGAATTAATTAATATCTATGTTGTCAAGGTTTTATCCATGTTGCACTGTTGCATCAACTATTGCTGAACAGATGTCTGTAAGTCCAGACATTTGCTGTATGTATATACATGTACCAGTAGTTGGAATGTCCATTATTAATGTTGGTTACATAACATATATCAGTGATTCAGTCTGGTGTTTACAAACACCCAGCTAGAATTGTGGGGACTGATACCAAGGGAATTTCCAACATCATACCTGTCTGATAATTGTAACACCTCTACAAATAAGTGGTAACAAGTTGGTGTGAAATGACTTCTAAACAGATACACTGTTGATAGATTAGGTAGGTAAATAGTAGTTGTTAGTCTATAGATTTTCTTAAGTCTTAAGCTCTTTGGCTATGGTGCATACGACTCCGTCGGTAGGTTGGATTGTTTTAGCAGTGGCCCATAAAAAAACCCAAAAGGAACATGTACATAAAATGTACTCGCATTTGTACATGTAGATACATTATGGCTAATGTACTGTTACTGTGTCAAATTACATATAATTAAAAGCACATTCTTGTCAAAGTAAACAGTTTTTAATCAGCCTCGTGTTTTTAGACAATTAAATTATGTACTACCTGGTCAACATATACAAATTTAATGCTAATGTAAGCTTTCATGATGAACCTTCATCGGAAACAACTGTGTGTGTTTTCTGTATCAAGTCTTAAAAATTGGGATCAAGAAACACACTGTATTTAGGATTTTCACGAATTATAGCCCTCAGACTGACAAAAACATTGTCCCATAATGCCCATATATCCAAGAGTGGATGTTTACATTGTGTTATTGCACATGTACCAGTATGTATCTGCTCAACGACCGTATTTAGATTTCACCAGTAAAACGTTTTTAATCTTGAATTATTGAGCATTTCTATATTGTGTCTGTAGTTTCTGAAATAAAACCTGAAATTAAACACTCAGTCACAGCTCTCTCTCATTTTTGACTTCTTTGGGCTGATTATAATTTCAAAGTTTTTTTTAAATTAGTATTTCCTCTTTGCCAACCACCAAAATTGGTAATAACTACACTTAAACTAACTTGATCTTAGATTATATTCTAAATGGTAATTACACTTAGTCATACTTTTTGGGCTAAACCTCTCTTCTTTGTTTAAAATTGGTTGATAATGTGTATCGGACATCCGATCAACAGAAACTTCACAAAGTTATGATGGAAAAAAAAAGAAAATTGTGTGTCCTTCAGTTTTCTTCTTTTTGGAAGCTTTTTTCAGATTTAAGTAAATTGAGTTCTGTGTCAAACAATATAAGCCCCCAAAATTGGTAACATTTGGTACGATATTTGTGCCTTTACCAGTCACATTAAACTTCGTAATAACTGTTTGGTTTGGCCCATTCAGATGACTGGATTTGATTTGCACTTTGTGTTATTGAATTATGTTGAAGATTGGTAATAGATTTGTGGGGAAAATCTGCAACATTGCGGTGTAATTATGCTCTTCGTTGATTTGGTCAATTTTCATCTTGGGTTTTTGACGAAGATGAATATTTTGGTTTATTTCACTTTGGGTTCTTTTAAGTTTGTATCAAGCATTTGTATTCATTACTATCTGCATCTTTTGTCTTTCTAAATGAACATAATTTTGCTTGAAATGTGTAATTGGAATAAATGAATTTGCCATAAAGTGGCACAAACAATTACACACATTATTATTTGTACTGGTAATTGATACATTAAATTCTATACTACATATTCATTGTAAGTACATCAAACTTTGTAGATTTTTCATACATTATATTATTTACATTGCAGTACATATTCAAGCGGGTTTTTGCTTTAAATGAACTACGATTCAAACCAGACATAAAACAACTTTCCTTGAAAGACATATTGCATATGCAGGTTGCATAATCTTGTCTGCCAGATGTCTGACCTTTGAATTTATTTACATATGGATAACATGCTCTATAAACATTCGTGAAACACAAATGTAAACAACCAATACATTTGAATGTGCAATGAATTCCGAACAAAATGTAAACTTGTGCAAATGAATAGTTTATCAATGTTGGCAATTTGATTCCAATGTAATGCATGTAGAAATTCCAACAGCATGTAGAAATTCCAACAGAGCCATAATTGTATAAGAATTTAAACCTTTTAAGATATACACTTAGTATTGACAATAAAAAGGCTTGTGCTGAAATCATTTTCATGGAACTTGTGTTAAGTCATAAATACAAGGAAACTTGAGCGAAGCAAATATCGCCACCTTAGGATAAGGCCAAAAAAATTAATTTTTGTGTTTTGGGCAACCCAACACTACCTAGCAAAAACCCCCGACCCTAAAATTTTTAGCGATTATTGTTTTCTGTGAAATATGTACTAGACATAATTTAGATAATTTTCAATGTGTCTTTTAAAAAAGTAAAAAACTAAACAAACTCAATCCCGACTACCTAACGTTTTTGAGACCATTGCCTGAACCACACAGTTTAATTTTTTTGGCATTTTAAGGGCCTTAGAATCTCAACATGACTGTGTTAAACAACCAGATTGGCCCTTAAAATACTAAGGTGACGCTAAGTAACTTGCGATCTCAGAGTCAGAATTGTAGCGATTAGTGTAATTATCAAGCATATCTATGTGGAGGTCCACTGAGAAGTAGCTGATGCCCGTCACAAAATCACGTGGAGTGACTCCCAGTGCATGCTGAGTTATGCAGAGTAAATATGACGCAGAGTAATTACTCGGCGATATTTAATGAAGTACACAGTTCTAATTAATTGTATCAACTCGCCTCAGACTCCATTGCCAAAACTCCGCGTTGTGCGATACATTTTTATTTCGTGTGAGCTGTACAGTAATTATTCAGACTTAAGCAAATTGTTTTAACGGCACCATTTCATTTGTTACATGACAGCGCCACTGAATGTACATTAATTGTTCATAGGCTAGTTGTGTCTCAGGTTCATTAGGGATTCAGGACAGTGTCCAAGCACATGTAGTACATATTATGTAATGTATCTTCATAAATTATAATTTATCCTTGTTTGCCCTAGTATAAGTTTTATAATCTTAGTAATGTTTCTACCCATGTTTTCTTCAGGGCAGTGCGCCAGTATGGGAGGACTTCACCACCAAAGCTACCAAGCTTCACACCTCACTCAAGTAAGCGCAAGTGCAGCAGTAGTGAACATTTAAAGGCCTAGTTTAATTATTCTTTATCTGACCCCCCCTCCTGTATTGGCACCCTTATCAGCTGAGATCAATATGCTGCTGCAGCTGAAACAGTGCACACAGCCATTGTTCAGTCAGCTCAGAGAAAAGATTGCAGATGATGATATGAGATTGTATGGTGGACCAATACAGATTGTATGGCGGACCAATACACAAGATTGTATGGTGGACCAATACACGGAGTGGAATACCCCATGGAGAGACCAGACATTCCTTAAACTAGGTTGTTAAAGATTTTGTCATTCCCCACCAGCAGTGATGGGGAGCTTAATTGTTATAAGTGTTGGCCCTGTCCGTGTGTATGTACATTATGTACGTAAGCATGTATGATCTGATTCTTGTCCATGGGATTTTCGAATAACTTGGCAGACGTGATAATCATTACGAGACAGTGTGTCATGCTCAAGAGCCAGGCCCCTAAGTCAAAGGTCAAGGTACACTTAAAGGTAAAAAATTATATAGAAGTATGAAATCCATTCAGTAACTTTGACTAGTAATGATGGAATTTCAAATAACAGAAAAGGACAAAATCTAAATGTATTTTCCGCTCCTGAGACTGTTTCTGAAATTCCAGCCATGTAGTCATAAAACAATAAAAGACGGCAAATGTATTCTCTATGTCTGCCAAGGAAATATTTATTCCAGCTTTCAGTTTGCTAATAATACAATATGGCTGCGCTAAAGCAAACTATTATAAAAACTGAAACTAATACAGGTATTTGTAAAGATTTGCCTCCGATATTGATTGGATTGATTGATCTCGCAGTAATAATGCCCAGGTGTTGTATTCTGTTGGTTGCAGAAACTGAATCTGAATCACTGTGGGTCTTTGTGCATTGAATACAATGGCTGCCTGATTTGGTGAAATAATAGAATTGAACATACTGCAAAATATTTCATGAAACTACATTGAAGATGCAAGGTGTTTGAATACAATGTTTGCTGTATTGGTTAAACATGCTGCAAATTCAACTCAAAATCAATAAAAGTTAACCTGCTGCCAGGGAGGGGGTGTTGGGGGTGGGCTCTCCAGGTTTTATCACTTTGAGTTAAATTGAACAATCATACTGCAAATGAAACTGCTTTGAAGAAAGAATACAAATGCAAGCTGTTTGAATACAATGCTTGCTGTATTGGTTGAACATGCTGCAAATTAATGCAGCTCAAAATCAACAGAAGAGATAGAGCCTCCAGGGAGGGGGGTGTTTGAGGTGGGGTGGGTTGGGGGAGTGATCTCCAAGTTTAATCTGCCTAGTGCAGCCCCCAGAAACTTGAATGGCCTATTGTGGTTAATTCTTGATTAACTGAGATAGTCTTCCCCATGAAATTTAGGCCTAGTACTGTACCTTCTGTTCCTTGCATGATCCACCCAATGTTTTTTGCAGCATTCAGTGTAGCAGATAAAAAATAATAACAGTGAAGTTCTGTACTATAGGCGAATCCATGGTCCAGTGGTTAAGCACTGGCTTCACAACACAGGGGTTGCAGGTTCGAGCCCGCTACACCCTAACCTACTAATTTGTTGTTCACAAGAGACGTTAAATCGAGGTGCAGTGTACTAGGTGCTTCACACTGGGCACTAAAAGACCCAGGGTCGCCTCTGGAACAGGGTGTCTCCTGTATCTTCCACTATTCCCCATAACCCAACTAACAAGTCTTCTGGGGGCGATGGCCATATGGGAGAGAATCCCGGTGCACTCGATAAAAAAGTACTACACACAGTCTAGGCTTCTTGTTAGCAGGTTTTGTAATGATGGGCAGCTGAAGGAATGTTTTAACATGGTTTGCTGAGTGTTAATATGCAACTGCACCTGGAACCCCTATGTGGAAATATAAAATGAAAATGAATGGGTGCTAAAGGTAGTATTCAGCCTGGATGATAGCTATGTTGGCGGAATGGCCTTTCAGGAATCGCTTTCAGTCTAAAGTCCTGTATATGCCCCCCCCCCAGGGAAAATTGATAGGTGCATAATAATATAAGAATTCGTGCTTGCTTTAGGCCAAACTCCTAATTTCAATGTTTCAAATAAAGCTTGGAGGGATGTTTACATTTCTGCCCCTCTACATGTACAAACTTGGCAGTACTCATACATGACTTTGTGTATTATTTTGCATTTCTCATGTTTTCTGACAACTGACTTTGGACCCTTGAAGGCTATGTTTTCTTTTGTTGTGCGCACAGAACTCTATTCTTATATTGTACTTCAGTACCGCAGCAAAGCGTAAGGAGTTTCGTATGTAAATTTCCTGTAACTTGTCTGTTGTAGGGGCACGTTGACGGCTATTTCAGCGTTTCTGGATGCCTTCCAGAAGATTGCGGACTTAGCCACTGGCTCTCGAGGTAAAATACGAATATGCACAATGTTGTTTTGGTGTGTTCTGATGCACACTGTTTTTGTCAAGTTTTGGTGAAGTGCATGTTTAACAAATGAAATACATTGTTCTTCCACATGTAAAATACTTACTATGATACACAGTGGTACACAGAGTGCCAGAGGGTTTTGGTTATGAAAAGATAGCAAATGTAAGAGAAACATCTTAGATTTGCAAAAGATTGTCAAATGTTTTAGATGAGCTCAAATCCCAAAGTTGTTCAAGTTCTGGTAACCTGGATTAGTTTAGAAATATATTGTTCTTCCACATGTAAAATACTTTATATTATACACAGTGGTACACAGAGTGCCAGAGGGTTTTGGTTATGAAAAGACAGCAAATGTAAGAAACATCTTGTGAAATGTTTTGGATGAGCTCAAATCCGAAAGTTTTTCAAGTTCTGGTAAACTGGATTAGTTCAAAATCTCAGCTTGAAAAACATGGAGATTTGAGATCTTAAGTAGACAAACAAAATAGTATATTCCCCATCTGGGATTTGTCTCATTCACACGAATTGTACATTCATGCCTATAATGCAGAACTGGACCTAATTAATTTCTTGTTGAAACAGGTGTTTTGGTACATACAACATATATCCCTGATTGACCAAACAAATTATTCACCTATGTCTTTAATTTCCGTCCATTAATTAACTCAGTCCAAATGATGATGTTTTCTTGCTCTCTGTTTGAAGCCTGGTGTAGTTAGATTGTCCAGGTTATAGTAATTAATCAGTTTTAAGTGTTGTATACACAGCAGGTGCTTGGTGTTAATGTAAGGGTTAGTGTGAAGTCGTTTGTGAAATATTGACAAAGCGTCTGACAAATGTTGTGTCAGCAGAGGTAAAAAAATACCTATGATAGTCATATACACCTCATGTTAAGCATTTTGTATATTTGCTGTCCATTAAATATTTTAATATTTAGCATAAGAAATAAAGATGTCTGCTGTTTTGTCTTCGTAAATCACTATAAAGAAAAATAGCCTGTAATAACGATATAATTTAGTCAATCTAGATTTGTTTCTTCATAAAGACCTAAAAGAAAAATACCCAGGTGAAAACGAATAATACAATGTAAGCTGAAGTTACATAATATATAATTGCCACACCCTAAGCCCTAACTAAGGGAACCTAAACCTAATCCTAACCCTAACCCTAGGGTCAGAAATGTTAAAAAACCGTATTGGGGCCCCGACCCTTATTGGGGTCCAAAACCTTATTGGGGCCCCGAACCTTATTGGGGCCCAAAACCTTGTTGGGGTCCAGAACCTTATTGGGGTCCAAAACCTTATTGGGGCCCCAAACCTTATTGGGGCCCAAAACCTTATTGGGGTCCTGAACCTTATTGGGGCCCTGAACCTTATTGGGGCCCTGAACCTTATTGGGGCCCTGAACCTTATTGGGGCCCTGAACCTTATTGGGGTCCAGAACCTTGTTGGGGTCCTGAACCTTATTGGGGCCCTGAACCTTATTGGGGCCCTGAACCTTATTGGGGTCCAAAACCTTATTGGGGCCCCGAACCTTATTGGGGCCCAAAACCTTATTGAGGCCCCGAACCTTATTGGGGCCCTGAACCTTATTGGGGTCCAAAACCTTATTGGGGCCCCGAACCTTATTGGGGCCCAAAACCTTGTTGGGGTCCAGAACCTTATTGGGGCCTGAACGTTATTGGGGCCCCGAACCTTATTGGGGCTCCGAACCTTATTTGAGCCCCGATTTTAGGCCCAATATACAGGCAAGCTTAAAAATATATATTAGGGAAAGATCTAGGATCACAAAAGGTACAGGGTGCTGCTAACAAGGAGCAGGATGGAAATCCGGACCAGTCTGCTGACATTGTCTAATAATTTACAAAATCCAGGGTATTTATTAGTCTAATGCTTGTAGTTAAGGTTTTTAAGCATAGTGTATTCATCTGTCATTGAATATTTGCAAAAATATATTAAATTTTAAAGGATATTAAACATTTCTGTGTTGACCAGCCCAGATGGGCAGCAGGGGGGAACCAAAAAGGAGCAGGATGCAGCAGGGGGGAACCAAAAAGGAGCAGGATGCAGCAGGGGGGAACCAAAAAGGAGCAGGGTGCAGCACCCTGCTTAGATTTTGCTCTAGATCTTTCCCTTATATATATATATATATATATATATATCAATATATGAGGCATGTTGTGGGAAACCCAGGCTTAATGCAGATTTCGGATCAGCCTGTCGTCCGCGTCCTCAAAGGCTGATCAGGGACGGCACTTTTATGGTATTTTTCTGTTTCAAGGAAGTCTCTTCTAAACATAAATTTACTGTAGGCGGAAAGTGTTGTACCGGATTATCCTGTGCACACTTTACCCATATGCATTAAGCCCGGGTTTCCCTCGACACGCTTTATATATATAAACAGCATGTCAGAAAGTACGAAAGTACATGACTGTGGAGGCTTGTCCACCAAGTATGTGTTTTGTAACCACAAATATGACCGTGTACAAATTCTTGACTAGATAAATCCATTAAAGATGTAATATTATCTTAGTAATGTTAGAACACCACTCCGTCTTACCTTTCAGTAGTTTCCTTGACAATTCTTGTCATCTTTATTGTTGTATCATTTGTATAATAGTTTTGATTCCGGCTTAAATTAAAAGGAAATTGAATAAAATCTGGATGAATGTTGAAACTAGAGGAGTAAAAAAATATTAGAGAAAATAATCTGTTCATTTTCAATAAGCAAATATTATATTTATTGCTTTGAGTCGTACTTGACATTTATGTTATTAGGCTTGGCATGGCTTGGTTTTATGTGACAGGCAGTTAATGATGTCATATACTTGCATATACATTATTGTGTTCAAAAGACCTGGTGCATAAATCCGAACAGGTTTATGTTGGCAATAGTTTTTTATATACACTTGGATATATGAATAATCATTACATTATATGAATGACAGTTTTCGCAAATGCCTTGCTGTCATCCCACTATTGCGTAGGAAAAGGTGTGAACAAAACACATGTTGCGTAAAGCCGTTTGCACCCAAACAAACCACATATGATGAAATCTTTCTTTAGTATATAGCCAGATCTTTTTATCAATGAATCCTACGTAATTTTTCGTTTCTGGCTACAGTTTCGCAGTACATTATTAGAAATAGTCGCACATGGTTTAAGCTATAATTAGTAATGCAGCATGTCAAACATCTTAAATACATTAAATTCCTAGTGACAGAAAATAATAATATTTAAATAAACAGTTCAGTAAAAAAAAAAATTACAATGGAAAAGGAAGGTTGACACAGTATAGTATTGTATCACATTGGGGTTTCTACATTTTCAGTTAAGTACTGTAAATTGATTTGATAAAAATTGTGTTGGGGAATTTTGAATATTCCCCAGTGGAAAAACGTGGTATTAATTTTGACCATGGAGTACCAATTGGTTCTGAGATCATGGTCAACCACGAACTAACACATGGTTGACCATCACAATGTCTGGTAATTAGCACCACACTTGGTTGGTCTGGTTGACCATGGTAAAGGACCAATTGGTTGGAAGAAAAAATGCCAATAGGAAGAAAACGCGTTCAAATTTGTAGCCATTTGCTAATTGGCCAATTCAGAGTGAGACCTAGCTGGTTAATGTAGACATAGCCTTTCTACAATTGGTTAAATGAATTCAAAGAAAAGACATATGGTTACACTCCACCATACAGGTATAGGCATCAACGTATCTGTATCTGTGACTTAGCTGTTATTATAGCGCTTTAATCCACTTCAAAATGTGTTCAAATTGGGGTAAGCTATCAGAACAATCTTGTTGAATGTTTGGGAAAATGAATGAAAACATTGCTGAAGTTTATCAGAAGCTGATAAGATGGTAGAACCCATAACACACCATTTCAAGGTAACGTTCTTGCTGAATACAGGTGTATGTTTTTTTCCTTTTCCGTTTTAAATACACCAACATCGAGTTGTTGGACTAACTAAAGTTGTTGGATGTAACTACATGTATCTGTTATAACTTTATCACCAATATAGAATGCTATGTAATCATGCCCCCTATTGAAGATGGCGGGGTATATTGGGTTTCTAATGGCGGTTGGTCGGTGACTGCCGTAGACCACTTTCGTTTCTGCTATTTAAGTTCAACAGTTTTCATCCAATCTTCACCAAACTTCATGAAAATTATTGTGGGCATATTATCTAGTTCAAGTTCAATAATCAGCCAAATCACCCCAAGAATTGTGGAGTAAATGCCCTTGAATTATTTAAAATTGGCCTTTTTAGCCGTTTCTGCTCTCTTCAGTCCAACAGTTTTCATTCGATCTTCACCAAACGTCATAAAAATGTTTGTTTTAATAATACCTCAGTCAAGACTAATAATCAGCCAAATCGCCTCAGGAATTGTGGAGTTAGGGCCCTTGAATTATTTAAAATTGGGCGTTTTAGTCCTTTCCGATCTCTAAGTCCAACAGTTCATAGCCGATCTTAATCAATCTTGGTGAAAATCTTTGTGGGTGCATTGTCTCGGATAAGTTCAATAATCAACCAAATCATTCCAGTATCTGTGGAGTTATGGCCCGTGATTATCTAAAATGAACTTTTTAGCTTTATTAACCTAGACAGTGTTTTTTTCACCTTTGGGGGAAAGGTGGCGGGGCCCTTCAGATGGGGAATTTTACGGCAACCGGGGATTTTTTTTTTAGAAAAGCATTATTAGTAAATTTACATGTTTATGTTCTACTTTGTTATAAAACATTAATTAATCAATTGTTTTGCTGTAACCAATGATAACTTAGATTTTGCTTTAACTTGGTTTGATGAAAAATTGCTAAGATATTTTACGAAAATTCCTCTATCTTAGTCAATTTTTGTCAGATTTTGTTCTTTCTTTTTTCAAAATAAAGCTTACATTCTGAGGGGAATTTAAGGTTAATAAAGGGGAAAAATGTGTACCTTTTAAGCGGGAGAATCGGGCCGAATTTCGGCCCCAAATTGGTCATAAAAAAAAACATTGCTAGAGGGGGCATAACTGTTTTGTAAACGGCTGTTATTAAGAATATGCAGTAAGGCAATCATTCAAACTCGGCGAATCTTGAAATATGTTTGTTTCTTGTAAGAAGTACTGAAGAATATTAAAAAAACAAACATTAACTCCTTGGTACAAAATGTACCGTAATCGTTCGAATATAATACACACTTTTTTACCGGAAACAAAAAAAATAAATGCAAGTATTATACATGAATGTAAAGAGTTTGCCTGAAAATTTTATTATTTATGTCCTAATATTTGCTTAACCCTTTTCCTTATAGATAAATGTGAACCCGACCATACCAATTACTGGATACATACGACTTTTCACGTCTCTATCCAATACCCAATCATCCTGTATATTCGACTTGTATTCGCAAATTCTGGCCAATATTTACGATAAATTTGTTTAAGAATGACATAAACACAAAAACGTTCGCCATTTTTCGAAAGTATCGAGTGCATTTTGGGATTGTTTCTATTTAAAGATATGCTGTAATTGACGTCCTATCGGGATGAGGGTATTGCCATTGAACATGCGTAAATCATGCACTGCAATGTGCGCGCATCGGGTAAAGGTCATATTTTAAAAATAGTGACCAATCCAGTAATAAATTAAATTAAAATGTATAAACCATTTCCTGAAAATAGGGTGAATTTTCTGTGTCAATACAAAGGGGGATCACTGTGCATGTTTTAAAATAATACTACACCGCATATTACCGTAGAGTAGATTTATTTATCATGCCTATTGTTCTTTTTTGCTTTATTATTTTTTACTGAACTGAATAAAATGTTATAAAAACGCTGCGCGTTTGTTTGTTTAGTGTAATTATGGCACCACACCAAGCCTATTTACGGCAACAAATTGCCCACGATAGAATTATCAATGAAATTGTCAAATACCCAATAATTACAGGTAACAATATATGGACTGGGTACGAAAGTAAATGATAATGATATTACGTTTTGCAATTTCCACAAGACGTAAATACATTGATCAATGGCGTCGCTTTTTTGTTGATTGTAGATTCGGACACAGGCTCTGGATTTTAAATTCGTATCATATTCGGAATTTCAATTTTTACAGAAAAATTCGTGCCGAAGTCAGGGGTGCGTATTATACACGAGTGCGTATTATATTAGAACGATTACGGTATATGCATGTACAGTGTACAGAACCTATTATTTTGTAATAATATACTCTGCAATAAAACAGCTTTTGTTTATCGCAATATCAATTTAATATTGAGTAATGCAATTTAGCGCCCATTTATTGGTTTAAGCTTACCTTTGAAGCTCTGAAGGCAAGTATATTGGCAATAATGGTTCTGATTCCATCGCTGATAAAATTGCTTACATTTTATTGAACGTTTGGACATTCGATACTTGCTGCATTAAAACTTGTGTATTTTCAGGTTACAGTTGAACAATGTATTGTTACAGTGAAAAATTGTTACTTTACGATGGCACAATCACATTAAATGGCCATTGTATGTAAATAAATTTAAAGTAACTGCAAGAACCATTCTCGTACTGTGATAAAGTTTTATTATACATTGATTGCGGTTTTATTTGCCCTGATTGCAGTTTTATTTGCCCTTTCTTGTTTTTTAAAAACCAGAAAAGGCAAATGAAATGATGTTTCTCAGATGTTTGTTTGAATTGGTTTATTTTATCACATTGTTTGACAAAAAATATTGCTTATGGGAAAATAAGCAACAAGGAATATCAATTGATTGTTTATTGTAACAGAGAGTCAGATAAAGAATTTATATTTTATTTGTTTGGTTCCTTATAATAATACAACCAGGGTTTCCTGCAGGATTTCTTGAAGGCATTTCGGCATCCTGGACACCACCACGGGCAAAAAAAATCGCTTCGACCCCCCCCACCAAAGATCGTTCCAATCTGACCCCTTAACCCCATACGAAATCGGCTGTTTGACCTCCACCTCTTAGAAATTGGCCGCATCGCCCGACCTCAGCTCCCATAAATCTGCACCGCTCGAATCAAACTGCCCAAAATCGGTCGCATCACGCGACCCAACCTTTCTGAAATAGACTGCGATGTTCGAAATCCCGGCTGCGAACAAATCGGCAGTATCGCTACAACTACCGCCCTTAATCGCTTGAACTATCTAGCCTATTTCTTGACCAGCACCTTTCTTTGAAGTATCTTTAATTTGGGAATTTTTACTTTTATAAAACTGCAACTATTAAAAGTATTTCTCCTGCTAAAATCGCAACTACCGCGGTTTTCTTAATTAAATAAAAACGTGTTGACCTAACTCCTTTGGAGGCAGTGTACATCAAAATACTTGGCTGCATTTTTTTATGGAATTAATGTTCAATCATACATGGTGTTCAGATTCGTTTCGCCTTGAAATTCTGTCATGACCGCTAGTTTTTTCAAAAACTGTTTTTTATTTCATTTATTGTTTTCGAATGCAAAAGAAATCAATAATTAATATCAGTTATACTACATGCGGACATTAAAAGCCAAAAAAATCACTGTTGTTTTTAAATACTTGAATATGCAGTTCCCTATCGACATAAAATACGGGCCTGTATCTCCATGTAAAAAGCGTGTGTTGCTACAAAAGTGCATGAAAAATGCCATGCACAAGGTCACGGATGCCTCATAAAAAAAGTGTGTGTACTGGTCACGTGCAGTGTTTATGAGAACAAAATTACGTTTGACGACATTAAATTGTGTTTAAAATGAGGCGCTATATTACATTATTCGTTTCCATAATTTTGATTGTCAATTTGTGAAATGGCTAAGGAAATTACCGGGATAAAATATAAGGTTAAATATAATAATCAAATGTTTTAAAGTGCCTGTTAACTTTTCCCGTCAATGCAAGTATTTGTTGTCAAACAAGTTTTTAGTACGGTATAAACTCCTCCCTAAAAATCCCTGTATTTGATTGGCTAATGAGATCGTTGTGGGCTGGACTACACGTTCAGTCACTGGTCAATAACACTGTTTGAAGTAAGACTTTATCGATCAAAACAGTGTTCGTTTATGGCCCTGCGATTAAAGATCGGTGTAATAGATAAAGGGATTAAAGGTTGTTGCTATGAAAATTAAAGCATGTCAGCGTTATTTAAGCATGTCGGAATATGACTAACTGCTTTGAAGGCATGTCGGGCCCAACAAGCGAAACAGGCCTGTGGGAAACCCTGAATACAACAATACGGCCACCGACTATGGAAAACATAGAAAAGTTGTGAAAAATATTTATGTACAATGTACAATCACTACGCACTAATTGTGCAAGAAACCCCACAATAAACTATCAGGGAAACATAGAAAAGTTGTGAAAATTTTCAAAGTTGTGAAAATTTTCCATGCATATATTTATGAACAATGTACAATCACTATGCACTAATTGTGCAAGAAACCCCACAATAAACTATCAGGGAAACATAGAAAAGTTTTGAAAATGTTCCATGCATATATTTATGAACGATGTACAGCCACTATGCACTAATTGTACAAGAAACCCCAAAATAAACTATCAGGGAAACATAGAAAAGTTGTGAAAAATTTCCACGCATATATTTATGTACAATGTACAACCACTATGCACTTATTGTGCAAGAATTACCCCACAATAAATTATCAAGGAAAATCACATTTTATAGTCGGGGAAATATCAGTGAAATATCAGGGAAATTTATTCTGCAATTTCAGTGGCCACCCTTTTGAACATCGACAAGACAAAACACAAGGAATTCATCCGTTTGGGCACTCTCTATACATGCATGTACAACAAGTATAATGTATGTGGAATGCATTTTTTTGTATTCGGTACATGAGTCTGCAATGAAATCCTTTTTGGCCAGTTGACCATGTGTTACATATGCATTTCTGACTTGTACGCTTATATCGGTGACATGCATTGTTCGTGCAAGAGCCAGTTCAATTGATCCGGCTTCACAATTACACACTTGACAAAATCGAGTCTCCGTAGCCGAAAAAGGATATCCTCTAGGCATTTGTACAAGTGTTTGGCGGTTTCTCTACATCTTAAGTGCTGGTTTCCCTTCATGAAAAACTCTGGCACATTGGAATTTGAGCCCCCCTTGTCATGGTTTCAAGTAGCTGTTCATACGAATGCCTGTTGGGTGTACTTGATGTCAATATGCAACGAGTAGCTCTACATGACAAAATTACTGTTGATGCTTAGACTGAATCAGTCTTCATTCCAAAGGATCTAAAGTCATTTGACTTGCTTCCTATTTCAGATAATTGACTTATTCTTCTATAAACTCCCATCTTTGAAAGTCTGTCACTTTGAGTGATGTTTAATTGGAAATTACTGTTGTGTAAAATACAATTATGTGGTAAATAGCATTGATCCCATTTCACTTTCACAGTCTTCGCGATAAACCAGTGGACCACGGACCGAGTCCATCAAATTTTTGCTCGGTCCAGCAAAATTTATAAGTTAACTGGACCGATGGTCCATCAAATTATGGTCCTTTGGTCATTAAGAAAATAATAGTTAAAAAAAAGAAAACAAATCTTTTTCACATATTGACAGTCTAAATACTGTATTGTTTAAAATTAATTATTTAACAAATTGAATACAAAAAAGTGAAAGAAAACCTACAAACTATGGTCCACTTAATTGTAGTCCGGTCCAGTCTTTTTAGCTGGCCAAGTGGACCGACAGTCCACTGATTTCAAAATTTATTCGTGAAGACTGCTTTCATACTTATTCTGAGTTTCTAACTTTGCATTCAGCATTTAATTTAAGATAGTACATGTACATGATATAAAAGGGAAAAAGTACGGAGTCGTCTAAATGGTTCGAATGTTTTTAACTTTGCGTCATTGAGAAATATCCCCACTTTAGTTCCATTAAAGAGAAAAAGCACTGTTTCAAAGTAAGTGCAACGAAAGACCTCAGAAAGGTGATTAGATTCCAGTGATGTGTGATTTGGGTGTAAATTGATTTTCCTAGAAACTGTCATAACGGTTTGCCATGCTTTCTCATTGCGGGAGCTTTGTAAACGAATCATTGTGCTTATTCCTCTGTATTTTGTTAGATGTACTGCCGAGAACATGTCAATATATTCTTGTAGTATTGAGGATGATTCTTGAGTCGTTACTTTTATTTTGCCAGAATGGTAATGGAGTAATGTCGGGTAATTTCGACAGTCGTCTAATATCGACACCCTTGTCACTAAAGGTCTCATTCATTTCCCCCTACCTCTGATTCAAGTAGGGCAGTTGTCAGTTACTGGCATAAGTATGTGCACTCAGTACTGGTAAACCAGCTTACCCAGGAAAAGTGTGAGTAGGTTTACTGACCGCAGTTATATGACTGAAATACTGTTGAATACGGCAAAAATCCCAAAAACAAACTATATTCTATTTTCATTCTTTAACTGAATAATTTTGTCATAAAATGTGACGTATACATTCCTATGATGTCACAAAGTTAGATTGGACGCATTATAACGGCTTGCTGTTTACACATACATACGTCATCATGTTTTTGAATATTATATTGTTCAAGAATATTTAGTGTGTTATTATGTAACGAGGGTTGTTTCGGAAAGGTTTACGGCGAATAGGGAATTTGCATTACTTGCGGTCTTTTAGTGACAATCTAAGGTGGAATTAGTTGCTTTTTCTCATTTAACTCTTTTTTAAAGTTCAGACATTTTTAAACATTCCTTTATGGGGTGTCGATATTACCCGACAACATTATGCATCATCGGGTAATATCGACACCAGCTAATGGGTCAGGTGGTGTCTCGTGTTTATCTACATACATATATTGCACTATCAAATCTGTAGATGTTCATTTAGGAAGTGGGTGTTAAAAACGTGCTACTGACAAATGCATAACCAACTCATATGTGTTGCTAATTACTTGCTCCTATACCAATTAAAATTTTGGTTTGTTTGTTTTGATTTTTCGCTGTATTCAACAGTATTTCAGTCATATAACGGCGGTCAGTTAACGTACTCCCACTTTTCCTGGGTAAGCTGGTTTACCAGTACTAAGTGCACATACTTATGCAAGTAACTGACAACTGCCCTACTTGAATCAGAGGTAGGGGGAGAATGGCCGTAGAAATAATTTCATGACCAATCCCCACACAAGTGGCCGGGCTGGGAATCCAACCCGCGATCCTCAGATTTGTAGTCCAGCGCTCTACCAACTGAGCTAGCCGGCCTTAATTCATTTGCAGCTTAATTACCATATTACCAAAGCCAAAGTGCTGATGAAAACAGCTTTCTTGTGTTCAATTTCAAATCTGAAGAGCTGACCAGTACAAAACTATCCCTCACCAATCCCATAATCCATCAGGCAGGAAGTCCCACAATGCAACAGTGTGGCTGGTTTGTAATGGGGATTACAGTTGGACTTGAAAGGCAAACTGACAGATTTGGCTTCAGCAGAATGAACCAGATACCCTAGTTGTGTGCAAGCTGTCTAGATTTATGGCATTTTTCACAGGAAATGGGGATGATCTGTTAGTGAACTTGTCCAGAGAGATATTACATCCTGATGATGGTCAGTGTTATCCAATTATGGTCCCATTTGGAGCATACACTGGGTTCATGGTTATGGATAGTGCTGAAACCCAATCTGTCCAGGCATAACTCACAGTTGAGAAAAAACAACAACATAAACAGCTGATCAATGCATTAGAAAATGTTATTACAGTCAAAACCCATTATCTATAGTTGACCTTGGTTTGACATTGAGACCTAAATTAATTAATTTTATTTATTATTTTTATTTGGAGCAAGTCATGCAGGGTCCTTTAAAATTGGGCAAATTTCAATAGGTAAAAATGTGCAGAAAAAAATTAATTACGGCTTAACAGTTGACGAGGGGTGGGGGAAGCATGTAAAAAAAAAAGGGGCCAATTATGAAAAGCTTATTAATTAGAACTGGCCAAAGTTCATTACATACTTCTGAACGTGGAATTGTACAAATATGATACATTTGTGCATTTTTTGACAAATTGAATTACAGAATGATTTACGAAAGTGGGAAGACTTGTAATTACATTGTCAGTGAATATTTTGGTAATATTTAATTATATCAAGACAGTTTTCTAGAAAATATTACCCATTTGCAACAACTTGATAGACTGGTTTGTATTGAATGGCTATATAGGGGCCTTCCAGACTGTCTGCAATGTTTTGAAACAGTATGTGCGGTAGAAACTGTTTCTGATTGGCTGATTTTGAAATCACATTTATATTGTTTGGCTTATAATGGCAAGTGATTTGCAGGGGCAGATTCCCCCTCAACAGGGCTTTTTTCACCTCTCTGGGATGGTGTCTGCCCCCATTTAGTGGGAAAATAGCGTTATTTTTGGCATTTTTGGGAAATATTTTCATAGCAGGAGAATGAAAATTCCTGGGGTAAGATAGTTTTAGGGGAAAACGGCAGGATTAAAAAAATATTCTGAGGGGGTGATGCCTTATTACGGCCCCTACTATAGAGGGAAAAAAAGCCCTGCTCAAGGAATGCTCTCATTTCATGCAGTCTTTGTATTTACTATCAACTGAATGAATTGCCCTTATTCACTGACTTGCATTTATTCACTGTAGCAATAACACTTTTTTTTATGATTTAATGAATGCCCATGATCATAGCTTTTATCGACCAAAAGAGTCCATTGTACATGTACATTGTTGTAACAACAATATCTGAGATACATCAAAAACCGTTTCTGGAGGATACTTTTGTGCATAATAAAACATTTAGCTACTCATATTTATTTTAAATTTGAAGATCATTGCTATAGCAATGCCGCATTATGTAAAATGATTTAGCCTTCTGTAGTGGTGGGTGGGGTAAGCATAAACACAACATGATGGTGGTAAACCACTATATTGAGTTACTAGTTTTGGCCTCCCCACCCAAGATAACATCTGATAAAAAATAGCCTACAAGCCTCATATCTGGCCCAATATCTGATAACACTGCTTGTTTATGTACCATTGACTGCTTAAAAGGCTGCAAAACGACACCTAAACATGCAAACTGAATATGCAATACACTGCTTTGGTAGGTAAATTAGGGTCAACGACCATTGCTGAACTGCTTTCATTAAGATTGCTTGTCATAGTGATGTTGAAAGTTTCTATACCTGTCCCAAAACATTCAGCAAGTCAGCTAGTGAGTGACAGCACATTTTTCTTTATGGCAAATTGTGTGCTTTTGTTCAACTTTGTAATTTTTTGTGGAAAAAAACACTTTAGTATGGTTAAGTAACAGTTTTTGTTATCTTATTTTACATGGAATTAAAATCATCGTACATGGTATACAGCATGCGAACCTTTAGTTTCTGAAGGCGAAAACAAATCCTTTTAAAAAGTGGCAGTACCCTTTATTTTGTGGCAAAAAAAGCATAAACAAGGACCAGGGTTGCCCTCCTGTCGTCTTTTAAATAAAACACGACTTCCTAAAGCAATTACCATTCTGCAACAAAAAGGAACAAGTCATGCGCCCCATTTGCTGGTTTTAATTATTGATTATGTCCCACCCCCTATTTTAGCCAAACAAACTACTTAGGGTAAAAATAAACATTGGTGCAATTCTATTGGCTATACATGGGTGCAATTCTGTCAGCATTAGAAAAGAAAGACCTTTGTTTGCATGCAAACTTTGCAATGAAAGTCTTCTGTATGCATCAATGGCTGGATTAGATATTATCATTACAGGTTTTGTTATGTAATTGTGTGAGTGAAATGCATCCATACCCATGGTTCATGCTCAACAGCTGCTGCTAAGGGTATGATTCTAATGTAATTAATTGTTTGGTGTAATTATATGCCCGCCAGTGAAATTTGAATTCTAATGTAATAAATTGTTTGGTGTAATTATATGCCCGCCAGTGAAATTTGAATTCTAATGTAATTAATTGTTTGGTGTCATTATATGCCCTCCAGAGAAATTTGAATTCTAATGCAATAAATTGTTTGGTGTAATTATACGCCCGCCAGAGAAATTTGAATCAACTTTCTTTATAACTGATCAGATGCATTACTTGTACTTGTGCAGTATGAAGCTGAAAACATATCCACTTTGCATATGTTGCAGGCAAAATTTTGTCGGCATAATTTGTTGGACTTGATAAAATAATGATATAGGACACCTTAACACACATTTTACTCCCTTGCAACTTTGTATTACACTGTGTACATTTTTCTATCAAAATGTTCCCGTCTTCTTCGATTTTCCAAATATTATTTCTATCTATTTCTTACCTTCTTCTTGGGTATCATGTACAACGTCTGAAAAAATAACTTAAGATGAATGTTCTACACAATCAGGAGTGGATGTAACATATACCAAGGTATGGCTGAAATATTTATTGTTACACCAAAACTGTCAAAACTTCTTTGATGTATACACCTAATGAGTGGGATATTTTACCATATCAGACAAACATTAGAACTTGTTCAAACTGCCTTATCTGAAATTATTATTGAATGTTTACTTGAATCTAATTTGAAGTTATTTAATCGTCCATTTCAATTATTTGATGAAAAATGAACTACTAGATAATTCAGTAAAACTTAAAATTCTTAAATTTACAACTGATACTTCTGGTGTACAAATTTGATACAAAATATTGCATAAATAATTATGTAAAAAAATCCAAAAAAATATGTAAAAAATTCGAACCACAGACAATAATTTAATTGTATCTATCACTAAGTTGTATGGACACTGACAGTTCGAAATATTTCAGAAAATGGGTGTTAAAAGTAGTGGGTGCGGTAAAAGGCCACTTTTCCCGCATATTTTAAGTGTCTATGGGTGGCTGTTTACAAAATGCGATTGTATCTCACTGTCACAATTCTGAGAGAAGGTTGTATATTGCAAGTGCTTTACTGTTCTTTTTAAACCGTAAGTGGTTGTTGACTACTTGTAACTAATTCTGTGGTCAAAGTGTTGCTCTTAAGCCATTGATTGGATGTGTTATTAATTCGCACAATAATAAGTTGTTTATTTTGTCTATTGAGGAAGTTATGAACTACAGCAAGTTAAAGCTGATAATTGTAATGATTTCTTCAATCTCTTTAAAATCATCTCCAGTCTGACGCTACTATATTATCCGCTGACTGGATCTGATGACTTCGCATTAGGGGTCACGTTCAGATGACCTTTTCAGGAGCCAATAAAACTGTTGCCTTCCAAATGTTGTGGTATAACTTCATATATAAACCACAAATACTATGCACGAAATTAACGTGCACTTTGGATGATTACTCGCCTAAGTACACTATATCCATTGTTATCCACATGAAAATTCACTGTAAATGATTTATTACCGACGATCAGCTGGAAATGCATCACTTTTCAAAAACCGTGGCCAAACATTGCTGTGCAACAGGCAATTTCATTGGGCGCAGCACGGCTGATATTGTATTTTTCGGAAGGTCATTTGAACGTGACCTGTCACTTTAAGTCCATAATGTAAATGTCAATAGGAAAAGGACAATGTTGTTGAGTGGGGTTTCGGACATCCTATAAGTAGCTAAAGGTTACCAAAAGGTTTCAAGTAAAAATATATGTCCCGAATGTAGTTCTGTTGATGGTCATGTTTATAAATAATTTATATTCCAGGAGTAAAATCAAGTTTCTCCCATGAATACATGTCATTTCAGTGGCAGAGAGTCTGTTGGGCAGTTACGCATCACCATATTTTGATTGTGTTGATGGTGTCAGTGCTTGATTTTCTTAGAAAGTTGATGATAGAACATTGTTAGTACAATTGAATTTTTTTAAATCAAATTTTCTATTTGAAATGCAATTATGTATTTCACAAACTGGTAAAATATTAAACATCTGAGCACATTGAACCTGTTCAAAACATTTTAATGTACAATAACCTAAACATGAAATATACAAGTCATTGAGTTCAGAAATTTTCTGATTTTGAGAAATTTATGTCAGTTTTTACAACGGAGCTTTGTGAAAATGCACCTTGGTCACATTAGACTTGGGGCATGTGGGTGGGGCTTGGGTGTAGTTGACCTATTGTTTGTTTTAGAAACAATATAATTATAGTTATTTGCAGTTCTGCTACAGAAATACTTGAAATCTTGTACTGAAACAGAAATAATTAAACCGTTCTAATGATTTATGGACTTGTGCAAAATGTTGTTGTTAGAATGAGAATACTTCTAAAAGCCTTGGTGGGCTTATCAGTACATGTACTTGTGCCTGTTCACATGCTATACATGTTTTAATCAAATGTATGGGATCTGGTGCAGAACTGCCAGCGCATATATTCAAGATATTGCATTGCGCTGTTCTGATAAAATTGTTATTTTTTAATCTCGAATTTAGTTATAGTTGTGCATACATCATGTACCTTCATATCATCTGAAAAGTTGCGTTATCAGTATTTTATGTTACATGCATGTAAGGTCAGATATTACCGTGCAGTGTACAGGCTTGAACTTTCCCGGGTATGGGAAATATTATGGTAGGCAATTTTGCCCAAGCCGCGGAGCAACAAATCAGAAAAGCTTTTTACTCTTTTGCCTTTTGGACGCCCACATCTCAGTTAAATGGTTATGAAGATGATTGATTCCATTTCTGAGATCAAGTACAAACCTGACAAAGTGTACATATTTATTTGCCTGTCGGCTTATAATACAGCAGCATTGATACTGTGGTTCCAGACCTCAGAAATTCAATACTGTCTTACAGGCTTTTGCACTATTGGAAACACATTTTGCGATGCCTTAACATGGTCAATGTTGCACTGAAAAGGAACGGCAAGAGGACACATAGGGATATGCATGACATGGGTCAATATCACTCTGTTTGACCTTTTCAACCCAGTTAATGTTTCCGTGGCAATGAGATGTCAATATGGTGACCGGTATTGTGCTTTTTAAAGCTGCATGCTCCTCGAAATTCTATGGACATCTAGAATGTAAGTACCTGAAATGGCAGATAGTAATATTAAAATGCTTCTACTATAATCTGTCTTTAATTAAATTTTCTTTGTTCTTGTACTGCCATATAATTATTTGCAATTGATTTCTGAAACATTAGCAATATTTTAAGGTAATCATAATGCATATCTGTGTGCATTCTTTCGAATATTTCAACCCAGATATTGTGAAAGTGCTGCTTTATAGCAAGCTTCGTTAATTTTCTTCATTATTTGCTTGACTTCATCAACTGATTTGTTATTGATTTTGGATCACACAGGCTCCCAAGTTAGCAACCACTTTGCCACCTAGGTGCAGTCAGTTAAATGGAAAATATTAGGCATGGCTTATTGACCAGCTGACTATTTGCTTCATGTCTTAGCTATGGTAATACTTAAAAAGTGTACTTAAAGTTGTGAAGAGTTTTCTGTCACAACATTCAAATGTGTGATTCTGCGCCCTTCTCACGAAAGCATTCTTGATCATGTTTGTTAAACAACAACAACAAGATCAAAAACGCATAACATGAGCATGTCAACGATTGAACATTATCCTGAACATTTTTGAAAGACGTTTGCAATTTATCACTCAAAGTAAAATTTGGTGGATTTCAGAATTTTCATACTTGTAAAGATTTTCAGCAAAAATCTCATCTCATGCCCTGAATATAAATGCCTGTCTAAAATTTACATTTTTCTTCCTTTAATACACATAACAGCAGACCTTCTGTTTTACATGTTGATTGAAGCTGGTTAATTCAGAGTAAGTGGGTGCATGCATGAGGTAGTTTTGACCTTAACTTGACCCACCCTGGGGATTGATTTAAACAGGGGTGTTGTTCAGTAAAACATATTCCCTGGAATGTTTTATTGCTCAGGTGGGAGAATGCTTCATTCATCTCCACTAGCTCATTTGACCTTCACCTTGTTATTTGGCCCGGTAATTAACCTTTTGGAACATTGGATTGTGGTGTATTCAGTGTAATGGAGCTGTGATCAAAGAGTTCAGGTAAAATGAAAGATACCAATCTTTTAGCAGAGCTCTCCTTCATTGCTCTCTGATCATACACCCTCTGCAAGGGCCTGAATGACAGGCATCTTGTAAAAAAAAAAAAAAAAAAAAAAAAAAAAAAAAAAAAAAAAAAATTTAACATACATTTAAGTTGATTTTTAGGACCACAAGCATAGAAACAAAGAATAAATGGTTTTTAAATTATCATAAATGGGGAAAAATTAATAATTTTGATTCCTATTATTGGAACTATTTTCATGCCCATTTACGGAGATAGAATCAGTTCCCAGATGTAAATTGTTTTTTAATGAACAGAGTGGATGGTATTGTGCATTGCATTTTGAATGTTATGATCATGTGATGAAAACCATGTAAGCTGTGGCTACTTTCCGAGCCAACTACAGAGGTGAGTGGAATGTAGCCTGTGTGCAAGAGACCGGAAAGATGCAGCAGTGTGAATATGTGTATTTTCTGTAGACTGGCTTCTACTGTAGATGGGAGATTAGAGACACTGGGTCCATTCATTTGTTGCACTTGTATTATGTAATGTTTGAATTGCTTATAATTATTGACTTACGTTCAGGCTATCTACATTTGTGCTAAAAAGAATGCTCGCTTATGTACATTTGTGCATCTGCTTACATTGAGAGCATCCTGACATTTACTATGTATATTAATTCTGTTGATTTGCTAACATTGATATACATTTGTATTACATTTGGCTAAATTTCCCACACTCAACCAGCTAAGGCTGTTGCTAAATGAATATTAGATGGATACTGAAAATGTATTATGTTGATGATATTGTTTGTAACAGCTGCAAACTCAGATATTCCAACTTAAAACTACATGTATGGGCTGTTGAACCTTATGTTAGCGCTAGTGGAAGCTGTTATCAATATATCCTGAACTAATAACTTATAATTTAAGCTTTTTTCATTAGTAAAAGGAGTAAAAGTAGGGAGAAGATATCACAATGTTTTATTTGTGAAGATTGAAGCAGTGTAATGGGTATGGTATCCGCCTTTTATCAAGAGTCGATCACTACCCATGGGCTGTTTAGATTTTACCCAAGAAAAGGACTCCATCAAAAAAAAAAATTATGAGCTTTCAGAATTTCATAGGCCAGGTTAGTTGCTACTATGTCCTAAATATCTGGCATAAAAAGGGGAATGTGAAATCCAGGTGTAAAGTCAAAATTTTGTGAAATGCATCAGGGTTTAAATAAATTTTAATTGCTACGTCAATAAGCATTGTGTGGAAAAAGTTGAAAATGAAATGGAGCTACCAAATAAAAAGCCTCGTGACAGCCCCTGTGAAATGTTTAGGCATACTTCATGAATTCTTCTTAAAATCTTTGTGAATACTTCATGCAGTGGCTTCATGAAGACTTCATGGAAAAGAAGTGAACTATAAATGAGACAAATGCATGAAACATGCATAAAACATAGCTTCATGAATAGTTGATGCATTTTCACATGCAGAAAAATGCATGAAATAAAGAATGGGTTTGTTCATAAAAACTTCATAAACTATGCACTTCATGAAGACTTCATGCACGACTTCATGAAAAAATATTTAATGAAGATTTCATGAATAATTTTGTTCTTTATTCTAATGTCTCATTTATAGTTCACGGATATTCATGAAAACTTCATGAACAAAATTTTGGTAATTTCAAGAATAAATTGGTTGTGCTTTAACATTCATGAAGAATTCCAAAAATTATGAAGACTTCTAAAAATAATAGAGCTATCAAAAAATTGGACATAGTATCATAATTTGTTCCGCTTTCAGTGCGGACATTTCTATTTCCATATATGCGGAACTTCTGCGGAAAATTAATGCATTTGTTTTTCAGCAGGTGGAAATAATCCACAGAAAATTAACACTCGAGGAATAATTGGGTGATCCTCCCTTGGATTTTTCTATTTTTAGCTCCTTGTGGCCATCTTGTTCAGTGGTGCAGAATGGTATTGATCAAATTTGGTAAAGGGTAAATTTATGTAAAATTGGCGTTTTAAGCTGTTCCCCCTCTCTACCCTCATGAAAAAGTACTGTCTGAATTGAGTCGGACTTATCTTTGAATAGACTGATCTGGATTTTTCCACAAATAGTTAAAACTACACCCCAGCTATTGTTAAAGAATTAATTTCCATTCATCGAAAATCACAAACATTGCCACGTGCTCATTTGAATATCACAAATATTATGCATGTGCTCTTTTGTATCAAATATTTTAATCGCCAAACACATGATATCCAAGTGCGATGATTGGATAATATTGCAGATTAATTTGAATGTAATTGACATTTGTGGATGCGTCTATTATTTCTGACATTGCTGAAAAGACTTAAAATGGAACAATTCTGACAAAATTCATAAGAGTCCAGACAATATTCAAAGGGCTATTCAGACAAGTTATTCAGACTGCATTCAGACTATAACCACAGATACAGTAATTATTATGACCTTTACACTAAGTACTCAGGTGGCACTTGATATTTATTAAGGTTCAGTGGTTTACTCCCCTAAAATGGTTTGTCAGAAATTAAATAATATGTTAATATTATAAACATCCAACTGGAAATGATTATAATGCAACTTTTTTCATGATACAGTACAATTGTGCTAATATAAATCAACAAAACAACATAATTTTGTGCAGTCAAGTATAACAGATACATTATTTTCCATTTTCCAGTTTATTATGTCTAAAAATCTCCTTAAAGTACATTGTGGTTAGGAACAGTAAACAATATAATGATTATGCAACTTTTCACAATTTTATGGTGCAATTGTGCTTCCATAGTTAACATTAAAATACAGACAAATGATAAAGTACTGATTTTTCATTTTGCTAACTCATTATATAATAGAACATTGATGGAAGGATTATATTGTAAGGAAAACAATAATAATAAATCAAACGATTGTTGTTTAAAGGAACTTAACTGTGAATAGTAAGAAGACATGCAGCCTATGCCTCTGGGCATGTGATCGCGAAAATATATTACAATTGCTTAAAAATGTCAAACCCTATCAAATGTGCAAAATCAGTTATAGTTTATTGACTTGTTTGTAACTTAAATGAAATAATACTTACAGACACAGGTTCCAAGTGTTCAGTTTTCATAGATATTTCTGTTTTAAAATCACAATCATGTTTAAATCATTTCAGACTTGAGCAATGCAAGTCAACTGATTACATCATAAATGACATCATATCCTGCATAGCATTGCATGGTATGGTGTACTGTACAAGTCATAAAATTGCATTATTTATGCCCTTTTGTTAAGTTCAAATTTACATAAGTTCTAATCTGGAAACTTGGAATATACATTTATCATCAACTCTAATATCAAGTGCCACATTCCCCATAACTCAGTTTTCTATTTTGACATATTTTGACATAGTTGTGCCCCTTTTTCACATAGATTTTCAGGTTAAAGTTTATATTCAAAACTTCTGTAACTTCAAAACTACAAAAGTTATTCACTTGAAATTTAGAATATACATTAAATGTCAGCAACTCCATCAAGTGCCACATTCCCAATAACTCAGTTTTACAGTTGTATATTTTGACATAGTTATGTCCCTTTTTCACATAGATTTTCACGTTAAAGTTTATAATTAAAACTTTTGTAACTACAAAATTACATAAGTTACTCACTTGAAAATTAGAATATACCTTTGTCCTCAACTCCAGCTTCAAGTTCTACATTCCCCATAACTCTGTTTTGTATTTTGACAGATACATGCCCCTTTTTTCACAAAGATGTTCAGGTTATGTCCTCAGACTGTATTCAGTATTTATTCAGACAGAGATTAGACAGAATTCAGACTTGTGGTTTCATGGGTGTATGTTCAACAATTCTCACCAAATTGATATTAAAGATTGTTTTTGATCTAGAGGGGGCATATATGTTTTAAAAACAGCTCTTGTTTTAATAAATAGATTAACAAACTTATGAATTTTTCAAAGAATAACTTTTCCGCATCATGAAAAGTCAGAATTTCCGCAATTGTAAAATTTCTAAGTGTCAATATTCCGCATACTCTCCGCATGTTCTCCGCATATAAGAAATTTCTCCGCAAAACCAAAATCATTTTTGCGGAAAATATGTGGGGAAACTGATGATTTCCGCATCTATTCAGCATTTTCTCCGCTTCTTTAAATGCAATGCGGAAATCTGAGCTAAGGGTGGTATTCATAAAAAAATATTGATCTATTCTTTTTAAAGCTTCATGAATGTTTCTAGAATTTCAGTAATGCATGACGCCTTCATGAAGTGTACCTTAAATCACTTCATGCATAAAACTTCATGAAGTTTGTTATTAGAGGTTTTCAAGAAGACTTCATGAATAATGCTTAATGGCATGAAAAATTCTTGATCTCATGAAGTCCATTTTGACAGGGGCGCTACGTGAGTCACGGTTGAACTTTAGATTAGTTTACTTCTAAATGTGTCCCATATATTCATTATTTTAATGAGACATACATCTAAATATCCTGTGAATGGCTTTCCTACCAACCTACAATCAACATGTTCTGCCTAGCTTGCAGATTTTTTTTGCTAAGCAAGTGTGAAATAAATGGTCTGTCTCTTAGTTTCATAGTTTTTCGCAAGCTCAGGTTCTGTGAATTTGACCATTTTTCTCAAACAATTCTTTTCCTGTGCGTTTTCAGCCACAGATGTTGGTGAGTCAGTGTCATGCTTGTTTTACTAAGATTATATCATTTGTCATAATTCTTCATGACCAATTAGCTTAATTTATTAAGCTTGGTATTAATTAATTGGCTGTTGTTCCGTTTATAACTGTTTTTTTTACGGATTTTCTACAGTGTTTAAGTGCATGTATATATATATGGCAGTTTAAGATAAAGATGTCTCTTGTGTGTTTGTATGTATTCAAAACAACTGAAAAAAACCCCACACAAAACCAATAAAAAGGGAAAAAAACCAGAAGAAAACAAAAACAGAATAAACATTTGTGTAGTTTGCGTTTTATTAATCAAAATTAATGCAACCATAATATGCACTTTACAAGTGGTTCTTGTTTATTCTTAAATATATAACACATAACAATTTTGGCAGTTGCTATTGGAATAGTTGTGATATTCATCAGAAAAGCTACATTTGGTTATAAAATGCAAAACAAATTGCAAAGCACAATATCAAACTTTTTCTGTTGGAAGCATGTCTGCTACCAACTGTTATTTTAGTGTAAAAATACTGCAAAGCCAGCATTGTAACATGACAAGGAAGCACCAATGAATCCTAGTTTATGTTCTTACCTTCAGCAAAGGCAGTTTATTTGTTTTGCATATGTACATTTGACAGTTGTCACTGTAATTTGGCAGAGTAGTTTGGGAGCGTGTGCATTCCTTTGATGAAATTTGCTGAAAAATGAGTATAATTTGGAAACGTTTCAAGACAATTTAGTGTTATTTTTGGCACTTCGTTCACTAATTGCTTTCACAGATTGACCCTCATTATATTGCCATGCTAAGGCAAACACATTAAAAATGGCACAAGCAGCATTTAAAAAAAATACTGTACAGCAAGCAGCAATTGTCAAAAATACTCTACAGCAAGCAGCATGCGTCAAAAATACCCTTAACAAGCGACATTTGTAAAAAATACCCAACAGCAAGCAGTATTTGTAAATAATAGTCTGCAGCAAGCAGCATTTGTCAAATATTACCTACAGCTAGCAGCATTTGTCAAAAATACTCTACAGCAAGCAGCATTTGTTAAAAATACCCCACATCAAGCAGCATTTGTCAAAAATACTCTGCAGCAAGCAGCATTTGTCAAATATTACCTACAGCTAGCAGTATTTGTAAATAATACTCTACAGCAAGCAGAATTTGTCATATATTACCTACAGCTATCAGCATTTGTCAAAATTACTCTACTGCTTACTCCACAGCGAACAGCACTTGTCAAAAATCTCCTACAGGAAACAGCATTTGTCAAAAATACCATACAGCAAGCAGCATTTGTAAATAATACTCTACAACAAGCAGCATTTGTCAAAAATACCCTACAGCAAGCAGCATTTTTCAAAAATACGCTACAGCAAGCAGCTTTTGTCAAAAATACGCTACAGCAAGCAGCATTTGTCAAAAATACCCTACAGCTAACAACATTTGTCAAATATACCCTACAGCTAGCAGCATTTGTCAAAAATACCCTACAGCTAACAGCATTTGTCAAAAATACCCTACAGCTAAAAGCATTTGTCAAAAATACCCAACAGCAAGTAGCATTTGTCAAAAATACCCTACAGCTAACAGCATTTGTAAAAAATACCCAACAGCAAGCAGCATTTGTCAAAAATACCCTACAGCTAGCAGCATTTGTCAAAAATACCCTACAGCTAACAGCATTTGTCAAAAATACCCTACAGCAAACAACATTTGTCAAATATACCATACAGCAAGCAGCTTTTGTCAAAAATACTCTACAGCAAGCAGCATTTGTCAAAAATACCCTACAGCAAGCAGCATTTGGCAAAAATACCCTACAGCAAGCAGCATTTATCAAATATACCCGACAGCTAGCAGCATTTGTCAAAATTACCCTACAGCAAGCAGCATTTGTCAAAAATACCCTAAAGCTAACAGCATTTGTCAAAAATACCCTACAGCAAGCAGCATTTGTCAAAAATACCCTACAGCAAGCAGCTTTTGTCAAAAATACCACACAGCAAGCAGCATTTGTCAAAAATACCCTACAGCTAACAGCATTTGTCAAAAATACCCAACAGCAAGTAGCATTTGTCAAAAATACCCTAAAGCTAGCAGCATTTGTCAAAAATACCCTACAGCTAACAGCATTTGTCAAAAATACCCTACAGCTAACAGCATTTGTCAAAAATACCCAACAGCAAGTAGCATTTGTCAAAAATACCCTACAGCTAACAACATTTGTCAAAAATACCCAACAGCAAGCAGCATTTGTCAAAAATACCCTACAGCAAGCAGCATTTGTCAAAAATACCCTACAGCTAACAGCATTTGTCAAAAATACTCTACAGCAAGCAGCATTTGTCAAAACAACAGACTACAAAATAAAAACCAAGTCATTATAAGACGGGGTTCGCTCTGGCTTTTGAAAAGTTGTCGCCACTTTTATGTGCCAAATTTGAAAACTTGGAGCCAATGAGGTGTCCCACATATTTTTTTTAGTTTGAGACGTTCAGGTGGCATGCCATATATAACTATAATATATATAACTTATATTTTCACTCTTACCGTAATGCATTAATAACTATTCCTGATGAAGAATACAATAAGTAAACAAAACACCATATATCTCTTTAATCAATTTAATAAGTAACAAATCAGCATATTTCATATACAAATGGAGCATAATGGTTGCAACAAGAAATATTTTAGCAATGCACTATTAATATGTGTATTAACATCATCAATATTTGTTTTTAAAGTAGACATTTAACAATGCATAAATGTTACTATTTTACTTATAAATATGATGCATATTAATACATAAATATACACATATTAATACAATGGCACAAATTAGGCAAGGCAAGGTACACTGGAAAGTTAACAGCAGATATATATCGAGGGTTGAGCGCGAAACTATTGTATCTGATATAGAAATGTTAGGCGGATACGACAGTTTCACACTCAACCCTCGATATACAGAAGACATCAATTATCAGCAATTATATATATATTATGATCATAGACTAAAAGAATTCCAACTTCCAACAGTCTTTAATTTTCTGTTTTTTAATTTTTTGAGAATTTTGAAGTTTGAGCATGTTAGATGGAGATGAGACGTCGTCAGAATCTAAACGTTTGTCACAAGGAGTATTTACGTCTGAATTGGCCATTTTGACAAGTGAATTTTCAAATTCAACATTTCATTACAAATTGTTTAATTATGGACTTTTGCCTATTTAATCCAGGGACCTATTTGTTTTTATAAGTCCCTGTTTAGTCATGAACGTCAACGTGTTGAAAACACTGCATACTTATGATTTGATTTCTAATTATCGTTTGATCTCGTCCGTAATCTGTTACAAACATTGTACTATCCTATTAATCGCCGGTATCGACGATTAAAGAAAAAGCAATTAAAATGCCAATCTAATTGCCTTGTGCCATATAATCAGTCGCATGTTATCACCTTATCGATATGCATTCACTTTCACGCTTCAGTTAATTCATTCGTACTGATTGCCATCCTCCGCGCAGAGATTTGACTGGTTCCGAGCATAGCTCTAATAAAATCCCTGCCATCATAACAAACCACGTGATGATGATCGATTCAAATGTTCATTTTATTACTTATGGTTTTAATTAGTTAATTTTTTTCTGTGTTTCGTTATTGACTGCAAACGACATATAAAAAGTCAAATTATGTAGAAAATTTCACTGAATTGCATTATTGAAGTAAAAGTTACAAACCCGTAATCCTTCCAGATCTGGAAGGATTTTACTTGTGATGGCAGTGGTTACCGATAACCGATAGTGGATGTAACCGCTGCGAGGATTTTGACAGCTTGCTTCACTAAAAATACATGCACGATAGCTGTCGAGGTTAACCGAGTCAGCAAGACCGCTTAGGCTAAAATGGCGCTTACATCATTTCAATAGTAAATAATTCAGACAAAGAACGCTGTCGCCAGAAAAATCGCCAAACTTGAAAATTTGTCGCCACTTTTGCCATTTGGTCTCATTTGGCGATAGTGGCGATCGCCAGCGCGAACCCTGTAAGATTCCACCATCACTGCTGGCTGAAGGTAAATTGTTAAACCAAGTACACATAGCTCTATCATAATAAGTACACCCTGTTTAGACAGCTAGTCTAAGCTGTACCTGCAGACTCTGGCAAAGTAATCAGTATTTGACAGAGAACAATATTGGCTGTTTTCTGATTATCAGGTGTGAAGTTCTGTTAAATATAGCTTTAAAAGTACCTTGTTGAAAGTCTGTTATTTGTAACTAAAATAAACAGTACTAGTTATAATTCATGTTTCCTTGAGGCTTCCTGTGTTAATCTTAAAAGATGCTATCCTTTGTTGCTTGAATATTTTGTACCAAAAATCTTGTTTCTTGATCTACAATGTTTAAAGTGATGATACATTATTTTTGGCACAACCTTTTTGATGCTTTTGTGTCCTATCAATACATTCTAGTCCTACACATAACTAGTTTTTGTGTTCTTATTCAGATTAACAATTGAGGCCTAATAAAGTCTCAAGGAAAACATAGAAATCTTAGACCTCTGGTCATATTCTTCTGGTAATTATACTGAGCAATTTAAAGAGGTCTTGGGGCTAATTGCAGCAGTCTTCTGGCAATTACAGGTCACTGCAAGTTCAGAAAGGATTTAAAAAGCACATTGCATTTTTGGCATGTGACAAACATTTGCCATAATTTCATTTGGAACTAATTTTAATGATTTTGTTTTGGTTTATTCCATTTATTTCTGTTGTTTGCAAGAACATGAAATATGTTAGACTGTAAGAAAATATAAAAGTGATGAGTCTTTGAAACAAACCTGCTTTGTCTAGACATAACAGATGTGCCTGTCTTGACAAAACTCTTTTGTAGACAATTTATTATTCTCTTTGGTAGACGATGTTTGTGTATTGTTGTTTTATTCAGAAAACTGATAGCTAATGATTTTTTTCTTAGCATTTTCTGCACTGCATAGCATTTCTTCTCTTTTGCAACAATACTAATTATGTAACCATTAACTAGAAGCCTTTCCTCATTTTCTTCATGATTGATAGGTGTAAGACATTGATGTTAGAATCTATATTCTTCTCTTCTGGACAGATTCTTAGCTTCTGTTGTTGTTGCTTATAAAGGAAATTGGAAATGATGTAACTGAGTATCTTTTCTGAATCATGCTAATAAAAGATCTGTCACATTCTGATGGAGATAGATAAATGTTATTGTAAATGTGTCAGTGTCAGATTGACAATGTCAGCTGAAGTCGACACGTCTAGGGGGAAGGTTGCAGACTTACCATTTTGCCATATGAAGCTGAAGGCCTTATATACATTTCTGTGAGTTGTAAAATCTTACTTAATCTATTGCCTTACTTGTCTGTTCGTTTCGGACACATGCAGTTTGCCATAAATTTTGTACGACCAGTAATTATATGGTAAATTCTAGCACAGTTGTACTTGTCCGTACATGTTCTTGGCTATTCTGACTATTGATTCTGATATGCCTGACCGATGTCCTCCAGAGATACCGATATGTTATAATTTTGCATCTTGCTTACGTTTTGATTGACGAACTGGATATGGTAAATTTTCTGTAAAAAGTGACATAATTTTTACTCATACCAAATTGTAAGGTTTTATGTCGCCATTTGGAATAACGAAGTCATGATCTGTAACATACTCCTTGAACATTGACATTGTGAGGCCTGTAACACAATTGACACCAGGTCAATATGGTATACGTGATCTGTGACATACTATTTTGGAATTGACATCATTAAGACTTGACATAACTAACATGAGGTCAATATGGCATACCTGATCTGTGACAATCTGTTTGGGCATTGACATTTTGAGGGTTGTGAGATAATTGACAACAGACTAGTATGGCATACCTGATCTGTAACATACTTTTTGGGCATTGACATCCTTGAGGCTTTTGACATAATTGACACCAGGTCAGTATGACATACCTGATCTGTGACATACTAATTTGGTTTAATATCTTTTGACATTATTGACACCAGGCAAGTATTGTTTACCTGATCTGTGACATCAGGGTTGTCATTATTAACCGATTGCGGATCGAATTCATCGTTAAAAATCATGAGAAAATTGGTTGTTTTTTTCAGGAACTTTAAAATTACGAATAGTAATATCCCAAAAAAGCCTCCTAGACCCCTGACCAAATCTCTTAGATTTAGATAAAAATCGCCTGTTTCATTTGATAATGACAACCCTGTGTGACATACTATTTTGGGAAATGACATAATTAGGCTTTGAAATAATTGACAACAGGTTTGTGTGGCATTCATTCCTTATTCTGTGAAATACTCTGTTGGTATTGACATCGTTAGGCTTTAACCTAATTGGCACCAGGCCAGTATGGCATAGTAGGCTGATAGATCTGTGACATACTATTTGTTAATTTACGTCTTTGAAGCCTCTGACATAACTTACAACAGGTCTGTATAGCATTCCTGATCTCTGACATACTTTTAAATTGAATATTGACATATTTAGGCTTTTGACATAATTGACCTCAGTTCAGTATGACATACTTGATCTGTGACATACTCTTTGGAAATTGACATTAAATGACCTTTGACATAAAGACACCTTGAGATCTGTATAGTGTTCATAATCTGTGAAGTGATAACTCAATGGCAATTGGCATCTTTGATGCTTTTGACATAATTGACCACAGTTACAGGTTTTTATTGCATTCCCAACAAGATTATTATGACACGTGGACGTTATAGACTTGTATCTTAATTCTGTAAAAACACTGTCTGGAAAAAGTATTTGCTTTGTGAAGTAAAGCTCATTTAAGATTATTGATATGTTTAATTTTAGGTGGTTTGAGTGCTTGTAAGTGCTACAGCTATAAACGTAGTTTTATTGCCCATTTGTATGATATGTATCACTAATTTGCAAATTAATTACAAACAGAATGCAAATTGCATGCACAATCTGTGTGTTCTTTTCAGCTTAATGTTCTGCCACTTGAGTAAATGAATTGTAGTGGAATTGTTCTGTATTGAGAACAATTTCAGTGGCATTGGCAAGGTACACTAATTGTTTGATTGCTATTGAAGTGTTTTGTTTGGAGTAAATTGGCATAGTAGATCGCGTAAGACTTTTGTTCATACAGAAATTTTGAATGTTAGTAAAGTCGAATATAGATCCAGAGATTTATATGGCCAAAGTTTGGTATTGATCTTTCATAACGCACACAAAGTTGCGGTAATGTAAGGACATAAATAGATGCATAATTAAATGTTCTGGTTTTAAAGAGACTTAAGTTGCAAGGTGGTGTTATTTATACTAAATGAAGCAGGACATAATGAACAGTTCTTATGGTTTAAATGTCTTTTCTTTCCATAGTTACTGCTTAAGGAGGTCTGGAAATAAATAATCAAATAGATACTTTGTAAAACAAGCTTCATTTAAAGTTTAAATAAATGATTGCCTTTTACAACATGAATTATGTGAACTGTAGCTACATTGGTTAATTTACTGGGGGTCCTCTGTGCATATAACTTACAGCAAGATAAATGGCTAGATTATATTACTGGGGTAGGAATGCATTGTGCACTAGGGTTGTTCAGTAGTGTCAGATTACATCTGTGACTTTTGGGTAGCTAAATTGTGTTTAATCCATCAGCAATGGTTTGCTTGAATTTCAGTAATTCAAAGAGGAGTTAGACTTAACTGGTGTCCCTTAAATTACAGGAATTGAACTTTGTGTTATTGATTAGTGTTGTCAATAATTATTGGCGTTTTAAATAAGGTCTAATAAAATTTGTTTATTGTTTATTAACGAATAATGTCAACTATATGTTAAGGAACATGTTGACTTTTATGAGATATTGTCATAGAGGATATTCTCCCTTTAAAACCCACCATAAATCTCTGTCAACAGAAATGGTGGGAATCCCGACCTAAATTGAATATAATTTGATTTGCTAAACACATGACATCAGATTTTTGTTGTAGAGACATTTTTGTGCCATTATTATTTCTGAAGATTTAGCTCTGAAAGAGATCTGTCCATGTGATAAATATTCTGGCGTCAGAAAATTGCGCTAATTGTGCAAGGGTTTTAGTACAGACAAAGAATTGTCAAAGAAGATACTATTCAAGACATGCATGGGACTCATTTTAAGTGTCTTTAAGGATAAACTGAAAGGAGTTGTTAAATTGGCAGAAGCTTGGATATAGAAACAAAAAATAAATGTTCTCTTTATAGAAACTGTGACAATTTATAGTTGGCCAGCGTAAATGAACTAAACAATGACTTGATGGATACTTACTTCCCCTCCCCCTCCTCTCCCTTGCCCCTCCTCCTTGTCCCTCCTCATCATCCTCACCCTCCTCCTTGCCCCTTCTCCTGCTCCATGCCCCTCCTGGGCCCTCCTCCTCCTCCTTGCCCCTCTTTGCACCTCCTCCTTGCCCCTTCTCCTGCTCCATGTCCCTCCTTGCTCCTTCTCCTGCTCCATGCCCCTCCTTGGCCCACCTCCTTTCTCCTGCTCCATGCCCCTCCTCCTTGCCCCTTCTGCTCCATGCCCTCCTTGCTCCTCCTCCTTGCCCCTATTTGCTCCTCCTCCTTGCCCCTTCTCCTGCTCCATGCCCATCCTTGCTCCTCCTCCTTGCCCCTGCTCCATGCTCCTCCTTGGCCCTCCTTCTCCTTGCCCCTCCTTGCTCCTCTTCCTTGCTCCTTCTCCTCCATGCCCCTCCTCCTTGCCCCTCCTTGCTCCTCCTCCTTGCCCCTTCTGCTCCATGCCCCTCCTTGCTCCTCCTCCTTGCCCTTCTCCTGCTCCATGCCCCTCCTTGGCCCTCCTCCTCCTTGCTTTTCCTCCTTGCTCCTTCTCCTTGCCCCTTCTCCATTCTCCATGCCCCTCCTTGCCCCTTCTCCTGCTCCATGCTTCTTTTCCTTGCCCCTCCTCCTTGCCCCTTTTTCTGCTCCGTGCCTCTCCTTGCCCTTCCTCCTTGCCCCTCCTCCTGCTCCTTGCCTCTCCTGTTCCCCTTCTCTTCATTATCATCATTATCATCATCATCATCATCCACTTTGTTTATCAACTGTTTTAAATATTATAGCCAATGAAATAATAAATGAAGTATTTCTCAAAACGCATGCATGTAAGCACAATGCGTACACATTATTTTGTGAATATGGTTGAAATGAATTTAGTAAAAGTAAAAGGAAGCTATCGATATTTTAGGAATTTTTGTTATATTTACTTATTTCGATAACTGCATTGTAGAGCAGGTGTGAATGCATTATGCAAACATTATTAGACGCGAGAGTGTTTGCATTGCATTTTGAAGTTTTCTTGAATTAAGGCTTGGATCACAAAAGGAGTGGTTATTTAAACGTGCACACACATGTCTATCATACTTGAATACATACATCAAAGAAGACATTTTGATCAGAGTTCTTAAGACAGTGGTTGGGGTATACTGTATACCTAATTGTTATGTTGAATTCATAAATCAGCTAATTTGCATGCAAAATGTAACACGAAGTCTGTTCCTTGAAAAAATTACGTCAAGGTTTATGCTCCTTTATTTCCCAACATATTATCCCCCTTGAATTGTTGGGATAAATAACGACAGCAGAGATATAACCAAACAACTGATCGAACAATGAGTATTGATTGACAAGGCAGGTAGTCGTTCAAAAAGTGAGGACTTCAGTGTTTGATGGAGATGTCACGTCCAAACAACTGTATTACGTAAACTGTAAACATAGACATCTTTTTTTGTGTTTGTCTGTCAGATTGAGCTCGAGATGGTAATACATTTTACCTCATTAGTCAGCGGCATGTATTTAAGTGATTGGAAATTTACAGCTTCCTATACATTTTGATAATTACAAAGCCTACTGGTAAGGTTCATTTTGTGAGGACAGTAACTTTTTTAAGGAAGATTAATGCATTTGCTCTTAACATGTATGTGTTTTGTCTATTTTCAGGAGCCACCAAAGAGCTGGGTACGGCCCTCACGCGGCTGTGCATGCGACACAAGGCCATCGAGGCAAAACTCAAGAAATTCACAGGGTAATTGCCAGCTGCGTTTGCACTACCAGTTGAGGAACTATCCAATGGCTAATATCATTTTGATTGGCTACTTAAATGTCTTAAATTAATTGAAAATGAGTCATGCTGTGTTGGCCATACCATGTTAGCAATAATGTTACCAATGGCCAAACTAGCCAGTGGCTTAACAAACATTTCGACTGGATACTAAATGTTGAGAAAATATTTGAGAGCATGGCATATGTTAACATTTTATGGTGAATTTATTTCAGAATAACAGGTATTTTTGCAAAATTGGAGAAAAAATTGCTACACTATTAATTTTCTTGGCACGTGCCTAGTTTTTGCATGTATTTTATGGATCTGTTATAAATTGAATAAATTTGGCAAAGCACGTGAGAGGGGGTAAGGAAGTTTGCTACCATTGGTTTTTCACATTCATGTTTTTTGTTGTTGTTTTCAAATCAGAAAGCACAACTCTTAAGAATATTGCTTAAATTTGAAGTGTAGGGTATTTTCATATGAAATGGTGCTGTCTGCAGTCAATAAATGTGGAGTTTAAGCGTTTCAAACTTAAGGAGGAAGTCTTTAGCATCAAGAGAAAGAAGAGCTTGATTTTTTTGCAGAAGCTAAGGAAAAAAGTTGCACTTGTTTCAATACTCGAGTGGTATAAAATGTTACTACTTGATTTTTATCGCGAAATACCATTGTACATTTTATTGGCTGCTGATAATCCAGTACTAAACTACACTGGAGATCCGTTATATCGCGATTCGCAGGGTCCATGGATCGCGATCGCGGTATAGCCGGATCACGATATAACTTGTCAGGTCATTCATGTACATATTGATACACATGTACACACTGGCCTATTTTCACGATCTCGAAACATAATCCTAATTAACTCACCTTTTTCATTTTTTAACATCCGCAATGTGTTATATCCATAAGTAAAATATTCCATTTGTATATAACAAAATTGATTATTCAGTGTAATTAATTTCAAATTGTGTATAATAAATTCCAAATCCGAAACGCCTATCCGAATTTATTGTTCCCATGACGTAAACACGAATTATATTTTTACAATTAAACCGCACATGTATTTCGTGTAAATCCTTTGTTCTGCTGGAAAAGCGCACAAAAATTATACATGTACAACCTCATGTCATCCGCATGGAAAGTGTGGGTGTATTGATTGCTGTATAAAAACTTTGTTGCGCAGAGAACATTGAGATCTTTACTTTTGTATAAAAATTTAGTAGCGCATAGCAACAAAATTGGCCATCTATATTGCGAACGATGTGCACTTATCATTTCCTCGTAAACAAAAAAGAAACAGTTACACCATATCGATAACATTATTGTCGTTCAGATAGGTCAGTATTGATCTATGACATACAGTTACTGTATACACCCTCCACATGAACAGCAGTGAAAGGACGCTGTAATGGGTGGCACGCGCTATGTAAGCTGACGACGTTACACTTTGACGTTGAGTGGTTGGGTTATTGTTTGTGGCACTATAATAGTGTGAATGAAAGAGTAGCGATGTAGGCGCGACTAATCCAGACCAAACTGGATTTATTTATGAATGCTGTGTATCAGTCAAATATATTGAAGTACATGAAAAAAATCGGGATCCACGGTCGATTCGCGATAGATTCGCGATATATTGGGTATCGCAAAGTAACGAATCACGATATAACGGATCTGCAGTCACAGTACTTCTAGCATCTCAGTGGCAGAGCAGCCATTTTTGTTAGACATTCTAAGATTCGTTAAGTTAGTAATACAGTAAACATTTAAATGTCTTGTTCTGGAGCTATAGAATTGAATATTTTAAAAGATTGTTTAGACTGATTTTCTGTCAGTTGACGTTAGCCGTGACCCCCCAAGCATTCATTTGAATTGCTATAATGCTTTAGGATGGTTAAACAGAACTTAGGCTAATTTGCTAATTATTTAGTTTAATTTCAACTTTATGCTGGTGTATTTATCATTAAGTAACATTAAGTAATATTTATGCATATATGATGCACATTTGCCTTGTTTTCAGACTGATACACATCTTGTATGATGTGAATTAATGCAATGTAGACATAACTTAACGGAAGCTCATAATCAGCCAAAATAGCTGATAATGCATGAAATTTAAGTGCAGAGTTGACACACATTAGCCAGTAATGAGCTATAAATGGTAAACTGAGACCCATATCAGTACCTTAGCTTGAAACAGCCATATTTCAGCATTTTTTTTACCTTCAGTTAGTTCGTTCTTGCGCTGATTCTCAGATTTGATAACAGAATAACAAGCCTCTTAAAGCTGCTACTGAAAAGAATTTTGTTTAAACGCAGCTAAGATGTAGAATTAATATGTTCATTTATTAAATACATTCTGACTGCTTAAAATCAGTGGTCCAGCAGGCTGACAAAATGTTTGCCAAAATTACTTCGCTACATACAAAAACCCAGCTCATTTCAGTGGCGAACTTTTCTTCAGATGTTCATATTTATAGCCAGCTGAAACGGTCCCTTTTCTTGATGTAACATTGGTCTGTTTATGCAAATATTTATCACAGATCTTTCGTAAGATAAAATATTTTCATAAATTAATTCATCTCCACTAGACCAGTGTCTGGATCGTGCTTTGAATGATAATGTTTAATTGGTGTTGCATTAAATATTTGAACTTTGCTAAAGATGTTTCGTACCTTGTTCAGGTCATCGGCATTGGTTGAAAATGCGTCTTGTTATAATTTTCACCTAGTGGAACTATTTGTTTTGCCGAGTGGAACTATTTCTTTCACTTGCCGAGTGGAACTATTTTTTTCACTGTGTGGAACTATTTCTTTCACTGAATGGAATTATTTCTTTCACTAAGAACAACTATTTCTTTCACTGAATGGAACTATTTCTCATTTTTGCTCTTTCACTCAGATTGGAACTATTTCTTATTCCTAATCATAAACTTTTTTGAACATCTCCAAATACCACCAATATTTAAGTACTGGCCAGTTGTTGAAAATATTGCAATTCAAATCTTATTGTTTCAGAACAATCCTGGACCATCTAGTCAGCCCACTGCAAGAGTGTATGGAAGAATGGAAGAGAACTGTTGTGCAGCTGGATAAGGAACATGCCAAAGGTGACGTACACAGTTTGATAAAGAACAATGCCAGGCACAGATTGTTAAAAAACATTATGTTGAGAACACAGCTTATCACATATGTAAATGTATGAACATCCCTTGTCACATGCATGAAAGTATGGAACACGGCTTGTCACGTACATAAATGTATACAACACGGCTTGTCACGTACATAAATGTATACAACACGGCTTGTCACGTACATAAATGTATAGAACACGGCTTGTCACATATATAAATGTATGGAACATTGCTTGTCACTTATATAAAAGTATGGAACATGGCTTGTCACGTATATAAATGTCTGGAACATGGCTTTTCACATACATAAATGTATAAACATCCCTTGTCACATACATGAAGTATGGATCATGGCTTGTCACATACATAAATGTATAAAAAAACATGGCTTGTCACATACATGAAGTATGGAACATGGCTTGTCACGTACATAAATGTCTGGAACATGGCTTGTCACATACATAAATGTATGGAACATCCTTTGTCAAATGCATGAAGTATGGAACATGGCTTGTCACATACATAAATGTATGGAACATGGCTTGTCACTTACATAAAAGTATGGAACAAAGCTTGTCACATACACGTATGTCTGAAACATGGATTGTCAAATACATACAAGTATAGAACATGGCTAGTCACATACACAAATGTACGGAACATGGCTAGTCACATACATGAAAGTATGGAACAATTTGCTTGTTATACATACATAAACATAGGAAACATTGCTTGTTTCATACATAAAAGAACGGAGCATGGAGTTGCATATGGAAGTGTTTCTTTTAAATGATATAATCTGAACTATGTCAGTAAGTGCAAAAATAACCATTATAATTGTGAACATAGTACACATTATGATCTAAACTGCTGTGGCATTTGTATTCATACAGACATATCCAAGTATGTCTATCAGGAATCATTTGTACTGTGGAATGCATACTTGGTATATTATGCTAACATTGGCTTTGATGTTAGCCAATTAATGTTTGTGTGAATTAATGTTTATAGTTTGTTGCAACAGTAACTAAATAAGAGATGAAGATTAATAATGATATCAATCATTTATACTATTCCAGCTGAGCTTTTGAGCTTTTGTATGGAGCAAAAAAGTGCAATACTGTACCAAACTTGATCTTAAATATTCTACTGTTAACATATTATAAATTTTGTTAGCTGTTCAATTTTGTGAACTTGCTAACTTTTGTCAACTTGTTCTCATTTGTCAAATTGGTACCATTTTGAAACTTTAGTCGGTAACAATTGTTATGGAATTGGGCATATGTTCTGTTTTATAAACGAAACTCTTTACGCAATAAAAATAATTACATTGCATGTTAATAGCTTATTTTAGATGTCTTATCTAGATCTTAGAGCCAAAAGCTAATTGTACTTTTTAGCCAAAAGTTAGAATTCCCTTTGCATGCATACAAAACACATGTATATCTGGATAAGACATTGCAGTTTGGGAGATTTCCCCTGGGTCTGTAATTAATCTACAAATACACCAGCAGACCTGCACAAGGGGCACTGGATGATCTGGAAATAAACTAATTTCCTTAAGGTTATCTTCCGAAAATTTGGAACTAATTAGATGGAACATACGGGTGCCCTTCTTTTTTATACGGTGTTAAAAAGGTAGTAAAAAAATCCAGAACACACACCCTCAACAGAAACAGGTTTGGTGTTGAAAATATATGTCATTAAATTAATTAAAACTTCAAAGAGCGCAGACCACTGCCGAGGCAGCTTATTCCTGGATCTGTAAAGTGATCCTATTCTTGGATCCAGACCGTGGTATGATTCCAGGATCCAGATGGTGATCCGGATCACCACCAAAATCTCTTCTTTTCTTCATTGACCTATTTCCGGTGTTCCAAGTAAATTCCATGCAATTTTGTTCACAACTTTTTGTGTAAAGTCCTGAACAGCAACCAAACAGATAAACAGACCAACGTTAACAAAAACTTGACCTTCTTGGCATAGATAATAATGCAGAAGTTGTGGTGAAGTATTTGTACTTTGGAAAATGTGCAGTTTTTTTCTATTAACTGCAGCAACAACTGCAATCAACAACAAACAACAAAACAAACATAACATCGCAGTGAAAAACAGTTCCCAGCCACAAAAGCAGTATATTTAAAGAGCATGAATAAAGCTTCCCTCTGGAGTACATAATAGACCGATCCTGGTTTTGTCACAAAGAGTTGAAACTCCTGCCCAGCTATTGTTGAAGGATTAATGTCCATTCATTGAAAATCACAAACATTACCACGTGCTCATTTGAATATCAAAATATTATGCACGTTCTTTTGTATGAAATAGTTAAACCGCTAAACATGTGATATTCAAGTGCGATGATTGGGTGATATTGCAGATTAATTTGAATATGATTGACACTTGTGGAAGCGTCTATAAGCTGTTTGTTATGTTTGTTTGGATTTTTCGCCGTTTTTAACGGTATTTCAGTCATATCACGGCGGTCAGTTAACCTACTCACACTTTTCCTGGGCAAGCTTAGCGAATCTAAGCGGTTTACCAGTTTTAAGTGCACATACTTATGCCAGTAACTAACAACTGCCCTACTTGTATCAGAGGTAGGGGGAGAATGGCCCTAGAAATAATTTCATGACCAATCCCCATACAAATTATGTGGCCGGGCTGGGGTTCGAACTCACAATCCCCGGATTGAAAGTCCAGCGCTCTACCAACTGAGCTAGCCGGGCCCAGTATAACTAAATAAAACTTAATTAAACCTAAGTATATCTTTCAAAGTTGTTCATTAAACTTTGGTAGATTTATATAAGTATTGCCATAGTAATATTAAAAAAAAAAGAAAATTAGTTTTCTGAATTTGCATGATTTTACTTGATTCAAAATGTAGAATAATGCTGAATGATAATTAGGCGGAAATTTAAATATCAAAACAGGTTGTAAAGGAAGGAAGTATCTTATGTTAATTTGCAGTTTCTTTTCTTTTCTTGATGCTCTACAAATGACACATTAAATGTGGTTTTCCAAGATTAAAAGTTGTAAGTTGAAATTAAGGCGAATAGTTCAGCAAGCCATGTTAATTCTGAGATTTTAAGATACCACATGCACAGAGCTCCAGATAATAGGGGTATCTGTGGTAATACCCTTTAAAATATTGCCGATACCCTTTAGAAATTGTAATTAGGTGGTACTAGTACCCTTAGAATATTAAAGTGGGGGTGCTTGTCTTTACAATATTGCAGATACCCTTAAGAAATTGTAATTAGGTGGTACTAGTACCCTTTAGAATATTTAAGTGGGGGCACTTGTCTGTAAAATATTGCAGATACCCTTAAGAAATTGTAATTAGGTGGTACAAGTACCCTTTAGAATAATGAAGTGGGGGTACTTGTCTGTAAAATATTGCAGATACCCTTAAGAAATTGTAATTAGGTGGTACTAGTACCCTTTAGAATATATAAGTGGGGGCACTTGTCTGTAAAATATTGCAGATACCCTTAAGAAATTGTAATTAGGTGGTACAAGTACCCTTTAGAATAATGAAGTGGGGGTACTTGTCTGTAAAATATTGCAGATACCCTTAAGAAATTGTAATTAGGTGGTACTAGTACCCTTTAGAATAATGAAGTGGGGGTACTTGTCTGTAAAATATTGCAGATACCCTTTAGAAATTGTAATTAGGTGGTACTAGTACCCTTTAGAATAATGAAGTGGGGGTACTTGTCTTTAAAATATTGCAGATACCCTTAAGAAATTGTAATTAGGTGGTACTAGTACCCTTTAGAATAATGAAGTGGGGGTACTTGTCTTTAAAATATTGCAGATACCCTTTAGAAATTGTAATTAGGTGGTACTAGTACCCTTTAGAATATTTAAGTGGGGGTACTTGTCTTTAAAATATTGCAGATACCCTTAAGAAATTGTAATTAGGTGGTACTAGTACCCTTTAGAATATTTAAGTGGGGGTACTTGTCTTTAAAATATTGCAGATACCCTTAAGAAATTATAATAGGTGGTACTAGTACCCTTTAGAATATTTAAGTGGGGGTACTTGTCTTTAACATATTGCAGATACACTTAAGAAATTGTAATTAGGTGGTACTAGTACCCTTTAGAATAATGAAGTGGGGGTACTTGTCTTTAAAATATTGCAGATACCCTTAAGAAATTGTAATTAGGTGGTACTAGTACCCTTTAGAATAATGAAGTGGGGGTACTTGTCTGTAAATTATTGCAGATACCCTTAAGAAATTGTAATTAGGTGATACTAGTACCCTTTAGAATAATGAAGTGGGGGTACTTGTCTTTAAAATATTGCAGATACCCTTAAGAAATTGTAATTAGGTGGTACTAGTACCCTTTAGAATATTTAAGTGGGGGTACTTGTCTTTAAAAATATTGCAGATACCCTTTAGAAATTGTAATTAGGTGGTACTAGTACCCTTTAGAATATTTAAGTGGGGGTACTTGTCTTTAAAATATTGCAGATACCCTTTAGAAATTGTAATTAGGTGGGTACTAGTACCCTTTAGAATATTTAAGTGGGGGTACTTGTCTTTAACATATTGCAGATACCGTTAAGAAATTGTAATTAGGTGGTACTAGTACCCTTTAGAATATTTAAGTGGGGGTACTTGTCTTTAAAATATTGCAGATACCCTTAAGAAATTGTAATTAGGTGGTACTAGTACCCTTTAGAATAATGAAGTGGGGGTACTTGTCTTTAAAATATTGCAGATACCCTTTAGAAATTGTAATTAGGTGGTACTAGTACCCTTTAGAATAATTAAGTGGGGGTAATTGTCTTTAAAATATTGCAGATACCCTTAAGAAATTGTAATTAGGTGGTACTAGTACCCTTTAGAATAGTGAAGTGGGGGTACTTGTCTTTAAAATATTGCAGATACCATTTAGAAATTGTAATTAGGTGGTACTAGTACCCTTTAGAATATTTAAGTGGGGGTACTTGTCTTTAAAATATTGCAGATACCCTTAAGAAATTGTAATTAGGTGGTACTAGTACCCTTTAGCATAATGAAGTGGGGGTACTTGTCTTTAAAATATTGCAGATACCCTTAAGAAATTGTAATTAGGTGGTACTAGTACCCTGTAGTATAATGAAGTGGGGGTACTTGTCTTTAAAATATTGCAGATACCCTTAAGAAATTGTAATTAGGTGGTACAAGTACCCTTTAGAATAATGAAGTGGGGGTACTTGTCTTTAAAATATTGCAGATACCCTTTAGAAATTGTAATTAGGGGGTACTAGTACCCTTTAGAATAATGAAGTGGGGGTACTTGTCTGTAAAATATTGCAGATACCCTTAAGAAATTGTAATTAGGTGGTAATAGTACCCTTTAGAATAATGAAGTGGGGGTACTTGTCTTTAAAATATTGCAGATACCCTTAAGAAATTGTAATTAGGTGGTACTAGTACCCTTTAGAATATTTAAGTGGGGGTACTTGTCTTTAAAATATTGCAGATACCCTTTAGAAATTGTAATTAGGTGGTACTAGTACCCTTTAGAATATTTAAGTGGGGGTACTTGTCTTTAACATATTGCAGATACACTTAAGAAATTGTAATTAGGTGGTACTAGTACCCTTTAGAATAATGAAGTGGGGGTACTTGTCTTTAAAATATTGCAGATACCCTTAAGAAATTATAATAGGTGGTACTAGTACCCTTTAGAATATTTAAGTGGGGGTACTTGTCTTTAACATATTGCAGATACACTTAAGAAATTGTAATTAGGTGGTACTAGTACCCTTTAGAATAATGAAGTGGGGGTACTTGTCTTTAAAATATTGCAGATACCCTTAAGAAATTGTAATTAGGTGGTACTAGTACCCTTTAGAATAATGAAGTGGGGGTACTTGTCTGTAAATTATTGCAGATACCCTTAAGAAATTGTAATTAGGTGATACTAGTACCCTTTAGAATAATGAAGTGGGGGTACTTGTCTTTAAAATATTGCAGATACCCTTAAGAAATTGTAATTAGGTGGTACTAGTACCCTTTAGAATATTTAAGTGGGGGTACTTGTCTTTAAAATATTGCAGATACCCTTTAGAAATTGTAATTAGGTGGTACTAGTACCCTTTAGAATATTTAAGTGGGGGTACTTGTCTTTAAAATATTGCAGATACCCTTTAGAAATTGTAATTAGGTGGTACTAGTACCCTTTAGAATATTTAAGTGGGGGTACTTGTCTTTAACATATTGCAGATACCGTTAAGAAATTGTAATTAGGTGGTACTAGTACCCTTTAGAATATTTAAGTGGGGGTACTTGTCTTTAAAATATTGCAGATACCCTTAAGAAATTGTAATTAGGTGGTACTAGTACCCTTTAGAATAATGAAGTGGGGGTACTTGTCTTTAAAATATTGCAGATACCCTTTAGAAATTGTAATTAGGTGGTACTAGTACCCTTTAGAATAATTAAGTGGGGGTAATTGTCTTTAAAATATTGCAGATACCCTTAAGAAATTGTAATTAGGTGGTACTAGTACCCTTTAGAATAGTGAAGTGGGGGTACTTGTCTTTAAAATATTGCAGATACCATTTAGAAATTGTAATTAGGTGGTACTAGTACCCTTTAGAATATTTAAGTGGGGGTACTTGTCTTTAAAATATTGCAGATACCCTTAAGAAATTGTAATTAGGTGGTACTAGTACCCTTTAGCATAATGAAGTGGGGGTACTTGTCTTTAAAATATTGCAGATACCCTTAAGAAATTGTAATTAGGTGGTACTAGTACCCTGTAGTATAATGAAGTGGGGGTACTTGTCTTTAAAATATTGCAGATACCCTTAAGAAATTGTAATTAGGTGGTACAAGTACCCTTTAGAATAATGAAGTGGTGGTACTTGTCTTTAAAATATTGCAGATACCCTTTAGAAATTGTAATTAGGGGGTACTAGTACCCTTTAGAATAATGAAGTGGGGGTACTTGTCTGTAAAATATTGCAGATACCCTTAAGAAATTGTAATTAGGTGGTACTAGTACCCTTTAGAATAATGAAGTGGGGGTACTTGTCTTTAAAATATTGCAGATACCCTTAAGAAATTGTAATTAGGTGGTACTAGTACCCTTTAGAATATTTAAGTGGGGGTACTTGTCTTTAAAATATTGCAGATACCCTTTAGAAATTGTAATTAGGTGGTACTAGTACCCTTTAGAATATTTAAGTGGGGGTACTTGTCTTTAAAATATTGCAGATACCCTTTAGAAATTGTAATTAGGTGGTACTAGTACCCTTTAGAATATTTAAGTGGGGGTACTTGTCTTTAACATATTGCAGATACCGTTAAGAAATTGTAATTAGGTGGTACTAGTACCCTTTAGAATATTTAAGTGGGGGTACTTGTCTTTAAAATATTGCAGATACCCTTAAGAAATTGTAATTAGGTGGTACTAGTACCCTTTAGAATAATGAAGTGGGGGTACTTGTCTTTAAAATATTGCAGATACCCTTTTGAAATTGTAATTAGGTGGTACTAGTACCCTTTAGAATAATTAAGTGGGGGTAATTGTCTTTAAAATATTGCAGATACCCTTAAGAAATTGTAATTAGGTGGTACTAGTACCCTTTAGAATAATGAAGTGGGGGTACTTGTCTTTAAAATATTGCAGATACCCTTTAGAAATTGTAATTAGGTGGTACTAGTACCCTTTAGAATATTTAAGTGGGGGTACTTGTCTTTAAAATATTGCAGATACCCTTAAGAAATTGTAATTAGGTGGTACTAGTACCCTTTAGCATAATGAAGTGGGGGTACTTGTCTTTAAAATATTGCAGATACCCTTAAGAAATTGTAATTAGGTGGTACTAGTACCCTTTAGAATAATGAAGTGGGGGTACTTGTCTTTAAAATATTGCAGATACCCTTTAGAAATTGTAATTAGGGGGTACTAGTACCCTTTAGAATAATGAAGTGGGGGTACTTGTCTTTAAAGTATTGCAGATACCCTTAAGAAATTGTAATTAGGTGGTACTAGTACCCTTTAGAATATTTAAGTGGGGGTACTGGTCAACATTTAAAATCTTGCCAAAAACTTATTAACTTTGAAAACTAAGTTTCTTATTGTATCTGTTACACTACTAGTAACATACAATATTTACATGCACATTTATATACTTAATATCATGGGATTAAAATACCCTTTTAGGCCCTCTCCTATCTGAAGCTCTGAAAAAACCCTTTACAATTCTCCAATACCCTTTAAGGCTGATGGTCAGGGGGTAAATTACCCTTTGACAAAAGAGGTCATGGGGTACAGTACCCTTTAACGTAAAACCTTATCTGGGGCCCAGAATGCAGTGACAAAGCAGCAAGTGGTATTAAATTTGAATTTATATGGCTAATTATTTCTGTTTCAGACTACAAAAGAGCCAAACAAGAAATCAAGAAATGTGCCTCAGATACGGTTCGACTTCAAAAGAAGGTCAAAAAAGGTAAAAGAGAAAATAAAACAACTTCCTCCACCCACCAATAAATAGCAGTAGGCGTCCCCACTCCCCCACACATTACCTATGTTTGTATGCGCTAGGTTCTTGATATAAAGCATAAAAACAATAAAAAGTGAGTAAAATACAAATATCTTAAGATAATCTTCATGATAAAAACAAATTTCAAACTACTTTTAGAAACCTTATCTTGGTGAAGATTTTGAATGCATTATATTTAAAATTCAAGATTTCTTGCCAAAACATGATAAAAACTTGCCAATGCTCTTCTTTAATGCATTATTATTATCACTTGCATTTTTTATTTTGTTTATTGCAAAGAGATTTATTAAGTAATGCTGCTTCTAAGTAAAAAGCTATTTTATGAATTGTATATCTGCAGAATGAACACAAAAAATTAAATTATATAAAAACTTTATATGAGGCGTGTCGTGGGAGAACCAGACTTAATGCATGTGCTTTAAGTGTTGTCCTGGATTAGCTTGTGCAGTCCGCACAGGCTAATCCGGGATGACACTTTCCGCTTTGATGGCGTTTTCTGTTTCAAGGCAGTCTATTCTAAACATAAATCCACTGTAGGCGGAAAGTGCTGTCCTGGATTAGCCTGTGCAGACTGCACAGGCTAATCCGGGACGACACTTTACGCGCATGCATTAAGTCCGGTTTTCCCACGACGCGCCTCATATGTATTATTAATGTTTTAAAAATATTTCTTTTTAATATTGCCTGTACTATTTCTTGGGCATCATTCCCTTTTACTTAGTCCGCTTAATTAAATTTAAGTTACACTTTTAGGCATTGTGGTATCATTATGTGTGCTTTGGTTTTAAATATTTGGTTCATTAGGCATATATGGGATGGAATTTTGCTAGACAAATACATTTTTGACCATAACAGTTACATAACCAACTATAGATCACCTGGAGAGCGGTGACCTCCGTTAAGATATGTACAATGCCCATATTTCAAACTTTCCAGATGATTTCATGCACATCCTTAACTTTTTTGCATGAAGTTGCAAACAGGCAAACAAACACACACACACAAATCACCTCCTACTGGCAGAGGTAATTACTTAGCTTGCATGTCATTAATGTGGCCTTCACACGGTCTCGATTTTGGCTCCAGATTGTTATCCGCCTCAACAAATTTGGCTGTGTCACCTGAATGTTACATTACAAACCTAACTGTTGGGAGTGTTTGACTGACCTTGCCGGACATGTCCCAATATTCCCGATCCACCAGGCAGTGTCTCGATAGCGTCCCGACTGAATCCCGATAATGCTACAAATAGTGTATCGGGATCGGATTGAGAACGGGATAAACAAGACTGGAAATGGCTGTATCGGGACGCTTCCGCAACAATGTCCGGAGGATCGGGAATGATCGGGACACGTCGGCCCCGAATCATAGTATCCAGTGCCGACTTTTGACATATTTGATTTGGGACGCTGTCAGATCAAGGGCGGCAGTAAAAATCGGGAATGTGTGACTGAGGCTTAAAACACCATCATTTCTCTCCCAACAACCATAATCAACCCATCACTACATTTCTTGCAGTCTACTACCTTTTCAAACTACCTCTTTATTAATCAGATTCCATATATGATTGGATGGTTTGTGGAATTCAAAATGTACACTATCTATAATTTATAATATATGCTGATAATTACTACTCCAAATCAATTTGATAATAAATAAATATTATATGTACATTATTGACTATTTTGTGCTATCAAGATTATCATAAATTATTATTAACATTAGTTGCTGTTATTCTGCAGTAATGTTTAGTGGGTTGATAGTTGAGATTTTATAAAATTACACTTAATTTAAAAAGCCATAATTTAACATAAATTTATTAATGAATACTTGAGATTAGAAAAACACTCTTTCTGGTGACTTTATAAAACATTATACAAAATTAATTAGATAAACAAAATTGGTGTATTTTTTCAGTTGAGGTTGTCAAATATATATGTTTCAGAGTAGTGACATTCTCTGCCCTTTGTCTATGTCATATAACATGTTTAAAGCCAACTTATTTTGCTGGATGGCTGATTTTGATGTCTCAGAATTAATGGCAACTTTGTCCTAAGGCCAAAAAAAAAAGTGGCACGTCGTGGGAAAACCGGACTTAAAGCATGTGCGTAAAGTGTCGTCCCGGATTAGCTAATCCAGGACGGCACTTTCCACCTACAGTGGATTTATGTTTAGAAGAGACCTCCTTGAAACAGAAAATACCATAAAAGCGGAAAGTGCCGTCCCGGATTAGCCTGTGCAGAAGGCACAGGCTAATCCGGGACGACACTTTACGCACATGCTTTAAGTCCGGTTTTCTCACGACGCGCAACAAATGTGTTTCGGGCAACCCGACCCTACCTAGCGAAAACCCCCGACCCTAAAGTTTTTTGCAACAATTGTTTTCCGTGAAATCCGTATTCTTCAGTTTTTAGATTCAATGTTTTTTTTACCGAAATGTGTCTTTAAAAAAAATACAGTAAAAATAACAAACTCAATCTCTACCCTACCTAACCTTTTTGAGACAGTTGCCCGAAACTCACAATTTATTTTGTTTGGCCTTAGTCTACCCTAGACTTCTAAGACTTTTGGCCTTAGTCTACCCTAGACTTCTAAGACTTTTGGCCTTAGTCTACCCTAGACTTCTAAGACTTTTGGCCTTAGTCTACCCTAGACTTCTAAGATTTTCGAAGTCAGTTTATTTTGTTTGGCCTTAGTCTACCGTAGACGTCTAAGATATTCGAAGTCAGTTTATTTTGCGGGTTATCTGTGTGTCTTGTTTGCACATCTGAATAGAAGCAACAGTTTCGTCTTGTTTCTGGGATGTTGAGTCAGTGATCAATGAAGTCCTATTGATTAACATGGCTTGTCCAACTTGTCCGAGAAATCTTAAATAAAATGATGTTCGCCATAATTTAGTTGAGAATAACCTTGGAGGTGAACATGTAACGAGTATGTATTGAGATTAGAATAAACGCATGTCTAGTAATCATTAAATTTTGTTAATTAGAACTTATTGTCTGATCGATCTCTGAGCTATAAATATTCCTGAGGTGCACTATACAACGCATGTAAGCAACACTGATGAAATGAGTTCTTAGTAGTAAAACCAAGAAAAGTGTTTAACTTGCTGATTTGTCAATTTAGTAGAGAATAATAAATCATTTCTTATTAAACCAAAGAAATGATTTGAACTTGTTAATTTGTAAATCTAGAGACCAGAATATAGAATTTCTAATTTAACCCTTTTTCAATTAGTCATATATGATTTGTTAAACAGATTTGGAAAGATCAAATATCTCAGACCATTGAAATTGAAACCAGAAAAAACAACAGAGCAAAAAAAGCTACATCAGTTTACATTAGCCTTGTCCTTAAGATTGAATGCGATAAAAACTTCCATAAAAATGTATATGTCTTTAAACTACTTAATTTACACCCTTTAAATATTGAATAATTATTGAGACAACCTAAGAAAATCATGTGTTTAAACATGTCTCATTTTAGAGACTTATTTCCAAGAAACCAAATGTAAATTTCTTAGTATCACTAGTATTTGTCATATCATTGTAATAACTATAGCAAATTTCTTCTGAGTGAATGTGTTTAATTATGTCTCATTTAAGAGACTTATTTCCAAGAAATTAAATGCAATTGTCTTCGTTTCATTTATATGTCCAAGCTGTCATTGTAATAATTATAGCAAATTTCTCAGTCTATAGAGTGTTATTGTATGCAGTATGATATGGTTTCCATGGTTTCCAGGCCAAGTTGGGCTAGGCTAACCACCACGGAAATTGTAGGTCTATATAAAGCCATCTCAATTACTGTCCAGGATATGCCGAAGTTGTCATACTTGTTCCTTCGGAGATAAATATCTATATTGTGAAACACTAGCACTTTGCCAAAGTTTATTTTTAATCATGTTTAAGTGGAAATTGTTATTTGCCTTTCCAAATTTCATTGATATTTTTGGAATATTTTTATCCCATTTTAAGAATGATTTCTTTCAAACAATTTTTTTTTTCACATGGAATATTTATTTGTTCATATGTGGCTTGTCGTGATAAAACCGGTCTTAATGCATGTGCGTAAAGTGTCGTCCCGAATTAGCCTATGCAGTCCGCACAGGCTAATCCGGGACCTCACTTTCCGCCGACAGAGGATTAATGTTTAGAAGAGACTTCCTTGAAACAGAAAATACCATAAAAGCGGAAAATGCCATCCCAGATTAGCCTGTGCGGACTGCACAGGCTAATCCGGGACGACACTTTACGCACATGCATTAAGACCGGTTTTCTCACAACGCGCCACATATATATTTCCGAGACTTTGAGTTCAGTTGGTGCTGGTTGTACTGTACTTGGTTCATTTTAGAAGCCAATGATTCCTTTTCCAAACAGTTGTTTATTAGCCAATAAACAACGATAAATAAAAAATTATTTCTCGGATATATCATATATCAGTGCTGCATCTACATACTTTCGTAAACATTGGTAAAGTAAGTGTTCTAGTATCTGAAAAATAAATCGGTGTTTGTATTGATATCCTTCCAACCGCAAAAATAGCTTCACACAAATTTTACTGAACATCTGTAAAAAATATCTGTTTTGTATTGATATTCATTTAACCTCAAACATAGCTTCACACAAATTTATAGTGGGTTTAAATTTTGTTGATAATGAGGGGATCAGCCATTTATTGTAAATAGGGGGAATCATGGTTTCCTGTTTACAAACACGCTGTAATCGTCTGCAATTTAAATCGTCTATTTTACCTGTATTGATTAGTCCATGTTTATAATGGTTCTCACTTGCATTTTTATGGACTGTAACTGAATAGCTCTAAAAAAATATCTGTGTGTTTATGTATATTCATTCAACCTCCAAAATGGCTTCACAAGAATTTTACTGTTCAGTTGTAAAAAAGTTATATCTATGTTTGTATTGAATTGTTTATTTAACCTCAAAAATAGCTTCACAAGAATGTTATTGACCAGCGGTAAAAAAAATATCTATATTTTTTTGATATTTATTTAACCTCAAAATAGCTTCACAAGAATTGTACTGATCCGCTGTAAATAAAAATATCTATGGTTGTATTGATATCCTTTCAACCTTAAAAATAGCTTCACAAGACCTTTACTGATCAGCTGTAAAAAAAAATATCTATGGTTGTATTGATATCCTTTCAACCTTAAAAATAGCTTCACAAGACCTTTACTGATCAGCTGTAAAAAAAAATATCTATGGTTGTATTGATATCCTTTCAACCTTAAAAATAGCTTCACAAGACCTTTACTGATCAGCTGTAAAAAAAAATTGTATCTATGTTTGTACTGAATTATTATTTCAGCCTAAAATATAGCTTCACAATAATTTTACTGATCAGCTGTAAATTGTCCCTCGCTACTTAGCTAATGTCAATGACTGCAGTAGAAATTTGTTGTCTTCCATATTCTCTGTTCTTCATACTTCTTGCACCCTATAGTATGTTCATACCACAATGTTTCGCTTTATGTTTTGTTTTTATCGACAGCGGCTACCAACGGAGCAAACGCTACATCTCCATTGTGGTTTGACGAAGGCATGTTGTGAACATACCATGTACCATTAGAATCTCTGTTCTTCGTTATATCACTCCGCCGGGCCTTTTAGCCTAGGGCCATTTGGAAAGTAATGCTGTTAATCGAGGGTTGAGTACAAAACTACAAAACTAGTGTATCTGATATAGAAATGTTAAGAAGATACGCTAGATTCACGCTCAACCCTCGAAATGGATTAAAAGCATAGTATTACATCAGTTCCAAGCAAAATAAATTATTGAAAAGAAATCAGATACATAAAAACAGTCTGGTTTGCCATACAAAATGCAGCCACATTGGTTTAATGGCAAAAACTTCATGGCAAATTTGAAATCATGACCTATACTCAGAACTCAGAGTTTATGGTGGAATAAGTGCAGCTTACAGGAATTGCTTACTTTTTACATTCATCAGTTTTAAATTATGTTTAAAAAGACCTAACTGCGGTCTCCCTTTGATAACCAAATCTGCACTGGTGACGTAAAGTATAAGGAAGCAATTTTTGTGCTGCAATAAATGATACAGTAGTTAAAGGGAGATTACTTGACTGGAGTATTTGGGTTGATTAATACTTGCATGGAGTACCTGCATGACTTCATAATTGCAAATTGGCTTCATCTTCAAAAGAACATTTTACCTAATGATTATAATGTTCATGCGTTCAGAATTTTGTAGTAAATAGTTTTGAACCTGTGGGAGAAACTTAGCATGCATTTGATGTCAACAATGTTGCACATGTTGACATGCATTTTCACATGGCCCTAGGGTGAAGAGAACAACCGTTTTCCTGTATTTTCTGTGTTTTATGTACATCACTTTCACCTGAAGACATATTGTTTTATGTAAAAAAACGGGTATCGTTACTATTGTTCGCTAAGGCGTAAAAAAATTATGTTTGATTCAGGTTACCTAATTAGGGTAGGTAGGTAGGGAATTACTTTTTAATTTTTATTTTTTTTTATTTGGTAAACAGTTAATTTGAAGATTCTGAAATGGAATGAATATTAAAAAGATGTCTCTTATATCATAAAACATTGTTTTAAAGTGGATGCTGTCAAAACAAAACCCTGATTTATCCAAAAAACATTAAATCATTAGAAAAAAGTAAAATAAACACACACAAAATCTGACCCACTCAATGAAATGTTCTAGGGACGCGGCATTTTTTTAGGGTAGGTCGGGTAACCTGAAACAAACATAATTTTTGTTTACGCCTAACCTCCATTATTTAGAACCTGTAAAGCAATGTGTTTTCAATGGTCATGTACCAAAAAAGAAAGAGAGAAAAAATTCAAAGAATATTTATCAATGTCCTGTATGTCAAATGTAAAGCTAACTACGATGTGCTTAATCATAATGAGTGTCCAGAAAACCGTGTCTGCATTGTAAAGCATGACGATTGTGTTACGTTATTTGCACAGTGTAATATGTTTGGTCAAATAAACCAAAGAGTAATGCTGTATGTTCTGAGGGTATGAGATTAGAATCAGAACACTTTAACTAATATGGTCATATTAAATGAAATGTTGAATTATATATGAGGCGTGTCATATGAAAGCCGGCCTTAATGCATGTGCTTAAAGTGTTGTCCCAGATTAGCCTGTGCAGTCTGCACAGGTTAATCCGGGATGACATTTTACGCTTTTATGGTATTTTCTGTTTCAAGGAAGTCTCTTCTAAACATAAATCCACTGTAGGCGGAAAGTGCCGTCTCGATTTAGCCTGTGCGGACTGCACAGTCTAATCCGGGACGACACTTTACGCACATGCATTAAGACCGGTTTTCCCACGACACGCCTCATATATATACAACTGTCTATAGGTTATCCATTATCCTGTAACAGGCATTTTCATGACACTAGATCAACTAAAATGATCGTACTTATTTTTTGTTGATTTATATATATAGACTTTATGTAGGGTATTATTTACTGAAGAAAATATTTTTAAACTTCAGTTAAAAGTGCAAGTTTTGTTCTTTTAAAAACTGAAATATCTCTGTGCAATAGCTTAAATTAACGGCTGTATGTACAATTTATTTGGTAAAAAGATCATTGAATCCTCAATAAAAGAACCATGGTAATTGGACAACAACAGTAAAAGTCTCTATAGCTGATATAATATGATGTTTGTTGTGTGCTTAGCATCGTATTGTCAAAAACGTACAAGGGTCATATCCTGTTTGGAATTTGTTCAGTTGTTGTTTTTGTGCATCATATTTGTATGGATGTAATATATGCGATTAATTATGTTGAGAATGAACACCCACTGCATGGTGACCAATGTTTACAATAATATGTAAATGCAACACTGATTCTATGCCCACAATGTTCATAACGTAACAAATAACCATTTTTGCACTGTATGACTTGTATATGAGGCGCGTTGTTGGAAAACGGGACTTAATGCGTGTGCGTAAAGCGTCATCCCGGATTAGCCTGTGCAGTCCGCACAGGCTAATCCGGGACGGCACTTTCTGCTTTTATGGTATTTTCTGTTTCAAGGAAGTCTCTTCTAAACATAAATCCACTGTAGGCGGAAAGTGCCGTCCTGGATTAGCCTATGCGGACTGCACAGGCTAATCCTGGACGACACTTTACGCACATGCATTAAGTCCGGTTTTCCCACGACGTGCCTCATACGGAGTTTTATTTCTTCAGTAAGCCTGTGGCTGTTCTATCAATATTTTATATTCATTTATAATGAATGACACCTAATACAATGGCACATTGCAACTTAACTAAATAAGTTATCAAGGCAAACAGTGTATGATATTGCATGGCAAATCATTTAACATAGGAAACTTATGCACGGACAACAGTTAATTGTTTTATATAGTTAAAAGTTAATGAACTTTGGTCGTCCTCGTATTGCCCGTTTGACTGTCACATTACTGTGCAACAGTTCCAACATTGTACAATTTCCAAACTTGGCACAAAATAAATTATTTCCATATTTAGTATATTGCTACAATGTGCAGAGCTAATATTCATGGACAAAAGGTCAAGGTCATCAAAAGGTCAAGGTCAAATTGTTTCGCAAATGCTGTCAGCGTGGGATAATAACCTGTTTTTCTTGTGAGAAAAACTATTTTAAGACTGTTCATATCGTACTTGTAGCTTTCGCATCAAGTTGTGAAGGGAAACATTAATGAAAAAATTATAAATACAAACATTGTTGTATAAGGTGTTGTTTTCTTAGATAACGAATAACAGTCAAGAAATTTGAGCTAATACTGAATGTAATACATAAATATGGTGATTTCCTTAAGCAGTCAGCATCAGTCCAATAAAAATCCATGTAGCCATATTTTTAAGCATGTGTTCCAAGAATGCTATTGTACACAGCATACTTTTGTGTATGCAGACAAAATTGAATGCAAAATTGCATAATTATAATTTATATGAATTGGCTTTGGCATAAATTTATAATTGTTGTATATTTTTTCTGTTTTTGTGGTTTTATTTTTTTTTTACTGTTTTCATTTTCGTGTTTAAATTTGTTATGCATAGTTATTATGCTGTTATATTTTGTGTTTCTTCATATTATTTGTTTGATATACTTTTTACTAGGGATGTCAACGAATATCCGGATAACCGGTTATCCGGTTACTATGTTAATATCCGGTTATCAACCAAATATTTGTATAAAAATTGAAAATCCGATTTTTATCGTTTTTTTAGGCATACAAACGCCCTTCTTGCATGCATATTATTAGCACAACACAGCTATAGGCCTCTACAGGAGGTCTCCACCTCGTACTGCGAACGTGTCATAAACACACCCCTCGGTCGGAATACGATTATCATAAAACAGCAGGTGGTACTTTCACCTAACTTTGACAGGACTATTAAACAAACAAGATGTCACAATCGATTATGCCAATTAGGTGCGTCCCTCTTGATAAGAGATGGTTCTGTACCAGTTAACAATGCCAATTAAAATAAAATATATAGTAACCTTGATCCATCCTTGTTTTTGTGTTTATGTGCATTTGATTAGCACATTACATGTTTTACTAAAACATCGCAATTTACGGGTTTACCATACACCAGTCAGCCTTAACACCTACTTACCTTTACGCAAATCAAATGTTTAATTGGGGTACTTTAATTGAAGGGCATAACAACATTGCACGCTACACAAAACAAACAAAACGCACAATTTACGAACAGAAATCGACGTAGTTTGTTACATGTACTTTTTTCAATAATGAAATAGTATTGTGTTTTCAAAATAGAAGTATCGTCTAGATGTGAACTTAATTTTGCAGATAACCAGATACCAATTTTGGTAGCCGTTTACATCCCTACTTTTTACTAAAATTCTTCTTGTCATATACATGCATATCTATATTGTTTTTATCAAATCTAAATCTATCCATTCCTGGCTGAATGGCTAACATTTTTGTTCATGAACATTTTTAGCAGCATTTTGTATCAATTTGGCTGTCACGTTTGCATTTGGTAAATGACTTCATAAAACAAATTTATAACTAATTAAAATTACACGTTTCATTCATTTTTTATGAATGACATATTACATTTATCCATATCTTAACATGTTTCTGTGCATCATCATAGTGTTTGTATGGATGCCATCATGCATTTCTATTTATAACTTTGAACTATATTTAGCCAATCAGTTCTATTTATAGTTCATCTATGATCTATTTATAGCTCTTATGTGGTAGTTTGTTTCTGTTTATAGATTGTGTGGTCTATTTTTAGGGAAGGCAGACATGCAGCTTAGGTTGGAAAATGCATTGCAAGAGGTGAATGAAAAGTACATACTTCTTGAAGAACAAGAGAAAAAAGCACTTCGAACAGCCTTGATAGAAGAAAGAGCCAGATTTTGTTTGTTTGTTTCATGCATAAAGCCTTTCGTGGTAAGTGTATTGTATGATATAACTTAATATTCTCGATGGGCTTGATTTATGACTTTTGAATTTTTGTGTTACAGTTGTCGCAGAATCAAGACATCTATATGCTATATGTAAAGATAATTTTAAGTCACTGGTTTTAGATTGTATGTAACAGTATCCACTAAGTGAAGAATAGTTAGTCAAGGCATAAACGTGTTGAAGAGTATTTCAAGTCATAAAAGTAAAAAACATTTTGTCAAAGCATAAGCTTGCTGAAGAGTACTTTGTAATGGCACATACTTGCTGACGAGTACTTTGTAACGGCACATGCTGAAGAGTACTTTGTAACGGCACATACTTGCTGAAGAGTACTTGTAACGGCACATACTTGTTGAAGAGTACTTTGTAACGGCACATACTGGTTGAAGAGTACTTTGTAACGGCACATACTTGTTGAAGAGTACCTTGTAACAGCACATACTTGCTGAAGAGTACTTTGTAACGGCACATACTTGCTGAAGATTACTTTGTCAATATAATTTATGAACTTTGTGATGATTATTTCTTCAAGTCAAAAGTCAAAGTAAAGAATATATGTATTTGGTCATGGCATAAACTTGATGAAGAGTATTTTGTCAAGACTTTCTTTGGTGTAAAATGTAAACAAATTAAAAAAGTTCCCACTGTTCACAGGATGAGGAGGTAGGCTTGCTGACGGAGGTGACACACCTCCAGGAGATCATGGACAGCCTGTGCATGCAGGCCGACAGTCCCAGCACACTCCCCCCCTCCAGTGAGCAGGTCATCATGGACCTCAAGGGAGTCGACACCACCTCCTTCACCTTCCAGGTACGAGTTGACCCCTTGGTTGTATGCCTTTTTGGAAAAATGGTCATTTGTCACCAATCTCCTGGTGCCAATTTACCCCAAAGTTGTTTGTCTGTTGAAAATGGGGTATTTACCCCTTAGGTGTTTGTCTTTTGAAAAAAGGGGGTAATTTTGTCACATTTAGAATAGGTTGTCTTTTGAAATATGGGTTATTTATCCCTAAGCTGTGTGTCTTGTTTGAAAAAAAGAGGGTTTATGCAAATTAAGGGATATTTACCTCTTTGTCTTTGCCAGTCCTCAGGTGAGCCCTTTGGGCCACCATTGCCCTCTTGTTTCATGTGAAATAGGATATTGACACCACTTTCTCCTTCATGTTAATTATTGGTACGTATAAGGGAATAGTAGGAATACAATTGAAATGAAAATGGTATCTATTGGCTTCATGTGGTTACACCGTAATATCACAATTGTTTACTGCAGGTTTACAAAATAACTAAACTTAACAAAATGTTCCAAAAGTTCCTGTTTTTGTTACAACTTGATGTTTACGGGCATCTATATACACGTTAGAACAATTGTAATTGGTTTTGGTTTGTTATTGTATTTTTATTCATTCATCTGTCAGTTTAATAAGTGTGTTGTTGTTATTGTTTTGGTGAAGAACTTTGGTTGTTGTTTTTGGTAAAGATCTTTTCATTTTGTACCTTGCAGAGAAATATTCCAAAGATTTTGATAGGGTCAAAGGTATTTTTGATTTGCCCACACGATATACCTTCATATTTGACCTATCTGCAATGTTGTCAAACCAATATTGTATAATTACTGTACATAATGTACAACAATGGCTCACAGTAATAAAATATGCTACCATGGCCTATAGATTTGAGGCGCGTCGTGGGAAAACCGGCCTTAATGCATGTGCATAAAGTGTCGTCCCGAATCAGCCTGTGCAGTCCGCACAGGCTAATCCGGGATGGCACTTTCCGCTTTTATGGTATTTTCTGTTTCAATGAAGTCTCTTCTAACCATAAATCCACTTTAGGCGGAAAGTGCCATCCCGGATTAGCCTGTGCTGACTGCACAGTCTAATCCGGGATGACGCTTTACGCACATGCATTAAGTCCGGTTTTCCCATGAGGCGCCTCATTTGTTTTCATTTACATTTCAAATGTGTCTATATTTTGAGATGTTTTAAGCTAAATGTCTTAAGATATAGCCCTTAAAGACAATTGTTACAGTCTTAAACCACACTGCAATCTTGTTCATATGTAGGATAATTAATGATGAATCTTACCAAGTAGCCATTCAAGGGACTTGTTTGCAGATTTTTGCATTTTTTTAAGTATGCCATTAAATGTCTTAACATGAAAGATTTAAGCATCGGAATTAAAAAGCTCAAGTATAGTCACAAGAAAAGTATTTAGAAAATACAAGCAAACAAAAAAACAAGAAAGGCCCCACAGGGGTGCTAACTCAAGACCTTTGGCCATTCCGACTTCTGTATGTCACACTGCATTATTTACTTTATGTAAGTGTTCCACGTTTTGTCAACAATATCAACGAAAACAACAGAAACACTGCAACTTATTCAATCGTTTAGCATTACAAACGCTTTATAATTTTATCAATTTCAGCTTATGATTAAACATGAACGAAACGGTTTTTACAGTATATTTATTGGTCCGTAGTGTTATTTTGACACTTGTATACACTGTTGTTTTATTTCTGGAATCGGAGACAAAAACTTGACAATTTGTCAATTTGTCAACAGTTGCCTTTAAAATAATTACATAGTCTAGCTATAACATAACTGTTGTCAATGAGATTATTTGCAGAAGTGGACTCAGGACATAATTGGTCCATTGAAAGCCAAAAGGGCCTACCAGTCTTCTTTGCAGATATGCTGATTGGCACTTTTGGCTTTTAATGGACAAATTGAGGCGCGTCGTGGGAAAACCGGACTTAATGCATGTGCGTAAAGTGTCGTCCCAAATTAGTGGGTGCAGTCCGCACAGGCTAATCCGGGATGGCACCTTCCACTTTTATGGTATTTTCTGTTTCAAGGAAGTCTCCTCTAAGCATAAATCCACTGTAGGCGGAAAGTGCCGTCCTGGATTAGCCTGTGCTGACTGCACAGGCTAATCCGGGACGACACTTTACGAACATGCATTATGTCCGGTTTTCCCACGACGTGCCTCAAGTATATTCTCTGTTTTTTTGTGTTTTTTTGCCCTACAGTAAACCAGTTTTACATTGAACATGGTTGGCAACACTTGTAGATAGGCATTCATCGCCAGTATATTTGGATCATCGAACTTGCAGTTTGCACTCTCACCCCCCAGTTACTGCCTCATTTCAGTGATTTGTTTCCCGTTGACCAAATCTTAATCATTATTAAAAAGATCCTTAATTGATTCTCGATAACTTTATTCTTGTTTTTTTTTTGCTAATAAAACAAAATTATGATTAAGATAATTATGAAAATGTTATTTTGCGGGTTGTGTACAAATTCCAGTCAAAGAAACTTAATTTGGGAAGAAATTAATTTTAGATATGAAGTAGCATTCGAAGCTGTTGGCAGGTGATTGTATTGGGAATGTGCCCCACTATGATATATCAAAATAAATATTGAGGAGAAATAATCACTGGTTTTGATACGTATACTTTTTGGTATTTTTTGCTTGTTGTTCATATTTTTTGTTTAACATTTCATTATTATTTTTGACACAAAGGAAAGAATAACACTTGTTACAAATTGCTGTGTGACATTATTTATTTTTCAGTTGTTGCATGTCTAAGTTTACGAGAATGTCAGTTAATTTTAGTTCAAATCTTTTAGCAGGTATGATGTATGGTGCTAACTATCATGTTCTGCTAAAAGAGCTAGTACAAGGAAAACCTATTCCCATTACAAGTAAAGATGTGCATTTGACATTTTCAGGCCATAGTTCAATATGGTTATAAACACAGAGAAAGACATTGATATATTTACCATACATTTTGTTAGCATGCTAATCTGAGTATAAACTAACAGTTCCAAATTATTATTCCTTTAGCCCTTGATTGTATAATACAGTATAGTCCCATTTGTGTTTGTAAATGTTTCCAAGCATATTGTCCCGAACTTCACAATTACTCAGTTTTGTACCATATTTAGCTGTTTTTAGCTAGATGTAATAAATATTACCGTTTTGTAGATCTTTAAAAAGACAGCAGTGTTTGATTGTTCTTTTCACAATTATATATGTAGCTATAAGTTGATTAGTCTTCATATGCATTCAGTTTACATGTGTGCAAGTTTTAGCATACCACTTAGTTGTGTTTATATTGCATTTCCAGGACATTCAAAATTCTTTTTAAAACAATGAGAACATGTTAAAGATGTTTTGGAGGTTTTGATGATGCTGATGATGATAATGATGATGATTGTGATGATGATGATGATGATGGTGATGATAATGGTAATGGTTGTAATTGTGGTGATGATGATGATGATGATGATGATCATGATAAGATGATGATGAAGATGATGATTTTCCAATATGAAGTGTTAACCATTTATACATTGTAACCATGATTATGGTATTTATAAAGGATTTAATTGAAAACTATAAAAGACTTCAGTTAAAAGTGTACAATTAACAAACCAGTGTGGCTAAGATTATTATTATTCATTGTTAACTATATTTTTGTTTACTTCATAGAAGGGTTGGCTCCTTATTGCTGAATTTAAATGACAGTCTAACAAAAATGTTGCTAAAAAATCACACAAAGCTGAAGTTGTGTTCTTTATCCGTATTGTTATAAAATTCAAAAGAACTTTGTTAATTACTTATCTGTTGATTGTGTGATAGTCATGTTTGTTTTGTTGTGCCCATCCACCTTGACCATGTTTAAGTACTTGATAAGACCTGGGTATATTCTGATTACATAATGTAGATAACAACTGAAGCAGTGGACTATAGATCCTTGTTATATTTTACGTTTTGTCCTGCAGCTCTATATGAAGTTTGTATTTGCATTGTAACCCATTTGACAGTGTGGCTGTTTGAAACTGCCAAATATAACTACTGTTAATCCATAAGGTCATATATTGTTAACCCATATCAACCTAAATTTAGCTAATACAATCGTCAGTTGGTCTAAGCCATGTTCTTCTGTTTGGAAAATGTTAATCTCCCCATACTGCAGTGTAATCTATTGATAATAAAGTTTCAGTTATCTGCAGTACATTAGAAAAATGGATTTTCTTCTGTGCAAAAATTTAAAATCACCATTCTGCTGTGTAACCTATGTGACCTCCATCAATTGTCAGTGAGTCTAAGCCATTTTCCTCTGTGCGAAAATACAAACTATCTATACTGCAGTGTAACCTATGTGACCTTTGACCTCTTGCATTCCAGACCCCGCCCAGTTCCCCGAGCTCCCTGGGCTCGAGAAAGTCGAGCATGTGCAGCATCAACAGCATTGCAAGCTCCAGTAGTGGATCGGCGCAGTGCCATAGCCCCTGCCATAACAAGCATATACAACAGGTAAGCCGCCGGGTCAGGCATGCTCAGTTGGTAGAGCGCTAGACTGTCAGGGGATCGTGAGTTCGAACCCCAGCCCGGCCACATAACTTGTGTAGGGATTGGTCACGAAATTATTTCTACGGCCATTCTCCCCCTACCTCTGATTCAAGTAGGGCAATTGTCAGTTACTGGCATAGGTATGTGCACTTAGTACCGGTAAACCGCTTAGATCGGCTGAGCTTGCCCAGGAAAAGTGTGAGTAGGTTAACTGACCGCCGTGATATGACTGTAATACTGTTAAAAACGGCGAAAAATTCAAACAAACTAACAAACAAAGAACAGGTAAGCCAAGTTTTGTGGGCCACCCAAGTTCGAGGGTTGACCGTGAGGCTGTTGTATACGCGTCACATTTCTATATAAGATACAATAGTTTCATGCTCAAGCCTCGCTATGTAAGTTGTGGTCCAAGATTTTTAGCAGTGTTTTAGGGCCACACATTGGCGGTGGTGGTTAACTGTTTGAAGCCTGACATTTGTCAGTAGGTTAATGAAATAAATTCGGCCAGTTTTCTGCGCTTATTTGATTTTAGTTGTAATAATCATGTTTGAGAAAGTATCCATCTTTCGGAGGTCAGGATATTAGTGGAATAATGCTTTTATGGGTCATGAATAGAATGTTTTCCTGATGCATCGACATGTACAGATATTGTTAAGCACTTTTAAGAAGGGAACGATTGCTTGTCAAAGTTTGATAACTTCACACTGAACTATTGTATACTTTTCTGAAATGGCAATACTTGCCAATACACATAGCATAGTTTTAGAAATAAAATGGTTTAATATAATTGTTAATGTCACCAAACTGAAATATTGTTTCTTATTTATTGAGAAGTATGCTCAAATAGTAAAGGAACTTGTGAGTAATCAATGGGGACACCTTGGTACTGTGGCATGCTTGTTTTAAGTGGTGGCCATGATTAGATTTATCCACCATGTACATGTTTTCTTTCACCTCACAACTGCATAACATTTATTGATTTTCTTTTACGCACCACTGGGCACAGCTTGAGTAAAATAGGATAGTTTAGAGCAAAAAAATGATTTTTTAAAAATAATATTGATTTTGATATAAACATCTGGTTGTTTTAAAAATATTGATTTATTTAGCAAAATTATGATGCTTCAAAACAAACTATTGATTTTTTAGGGCAAAATGGGGTTGTTTCTAATGTTATTGATATTTTTATAGCAAAATAGGGTTGTTAAAAAAAAATGTTTTTTTTAGGAAAACACATAATTGTTTTAAATATTTTTTCTATGTAGCACAATAGTATTGCGATAAATCTGTATGAACATTTTGTGCTTGTCGTACAACAATTGATATGTATTCACACTAAAACTGTGTGTTTTATATACTTTGTTTGAAACTTTATATCTCAGTAAATTAAATATGCATTTTTTTTTCTCTGAATATGTATTAACATTCTTACTTAAAGTCGTATAGCTATATTATAGATACATATTTGAATGGGGGTAGTTAGAGAACCTTTTTATTGCATGTTTTTGTAACTGTTTTGGAAATGTTCACCTGAGCCTAGCTTAAATATTTTTCCCCACTGATAACAGAATCCCGGACATGGGTTCCTTCGGACATTGGTTCCTACGCTATTTTTGACATAGGCGGACATTGTTTCTTACATGATTATGACACCCCGGACACTCGTTCCTGCATTATTTTGATAGCCCAAACATTGGTTTCTACAATATTTTGACAGCCAGGACAATCATTCCTGTGTAATGCTTAACGCGAGACGGCGGCCATTATTGTTGTCAGTTAGGTAACTAACATACTTCTATACTTCTTAAAGTGTGTATGTACGATCATTCATGTCAATTATTTTCAAAATAAGCTGATGAAAGTGACTATATAACTTGAAAGCAGAAAAATAAACATAAACATGACGAAGGAAACACTAAAATATCGAATAAATAAAAGGGTTGTTTTAATTAATGTCAGTATGTCGGGTGACAATAATCGTACATAGGAACAATTGTCCGGGCTGTCAAAATACTACATAGGAACCAATGTACGGGCTATCAGAATAATGTACGTAGGAACGAGTGTTAGGGGTGTCATAATCATAGGAACCATTGTCCGCCTATGTCAAAAATAGCGTAAGAACGAATGTCCGTAGGAACCGATGTCCGGATACCCTGATGACATGCTTGCACTTACTCTTAGCGATTTTGTGACATTGATATATGGGTATAACATGGGTTCAAAACGGGTTAAAGAGGAGGATGACATGCTGTATAGTTCTTAAATCACATTCAAAGTTTGGCTCGTAAGGAAATGATTTTATGCAAATTTTTTATATTTAAGATTTTCATGCTTCTAAAAGCAAGATGAACTTTACCTTTGTGCGCAGACATTGCATACAAGTATCATGAGGAGTGGAAACAATGTATAGGATTGTAATTCGTAATTCACCTGCCTGATTCAAAAACTTATTTAATACACTTAATTTATTTTCACTCTGCTTTTTAAATAATGTTGCTTTAGATAATATAATCTTTAGAAAATTTGCCATAGTTTCATCTACTGAGTTTGGTCAGTTTGTGTAAACCTTTGAAAAGTGCAATCAGTGTTTCCTGTTATATACTAGAGAAAATATTGTATTTTGGAACCATCTTCCTGCATAAGAATCCTTATACATGTAGGTTAGAACTTGCCCCCATTATATGTTAGAGATTTAGTTTTATTTAGCTGTGGACGAATAACAGTTTGTTTCTTTGTTATTTTATATTCTTTGTATTACACGGAAAATGACTACGGGTATAAAGTTGGTGACAGGTTTAAAAAGAAAGTGTATATGCTATAGTTAGAAGCTTTCACGATTTTAATAGCAGTCAAATCCATATCTAAGGGAAGTAACTCTTAATTGTTTTAGTGACTGAATGGTAACAACATACATTTATTGATACACATGTGTTTTTATTATATTAAAATGCAATCAATTAAGGTAGTGTTATTTAATAGAAGCACAACAATTGTAATTTATTATTGAACATTTGTATTAATTACACAACAAACTATTTTGAAATATGTTCTGGTTTATATTGAAAATACAAATAATTATAAACAGAATGGCATTAAAAATGTATGTATGTTTTTCTATTTACCATCATGTTTAAAGAATTAGTACTTTATACGAGTCCAGTTTACAATACCATGTTTCACTCAGATTTAAAAATGTTAAAATAGTAGAGATGGCAATGAATATTCGAATAATGAAAACTATTTGAATACTTTTTAGGTATTGAAATTCTTAACTGTTTATAAATTTAATTTTTGTAAGCATATTAAATACAAAATTTGTCAATGTCAGTCCCTAAAAATATAGCGTTTTCCTTGTCACCTTAGCTTCTCTAGTACACAGGATATGTGTCAAAATCTACCTATCACCCTATTGTTATGTAGACAACATTTTGTTGTTTTTGCTAGTCCCATTACATCGACCGTGGTCTCTTATCAGTTCACGAGTTCACTTATACTGAAGTAGGAGATTAAAGCGTGTTCGAGGTGCGTATTGGTGTTATTGCGTACATGTGCTCTGAATCAACATGTCACCTTCCTAGGTATATCGTGGAAACAGCCAGCGAAGTTGTCAGCAAAGATTTGCATGTGCTAAATAAATGGTTTGAAATCTTTTTTACTATGAAATGATATTGCAAAATCGCGATAAAGTTCTCATACGTAGATTACAGTCTGCATATTTGCCGCATTTTTCTCATCGTGCGTTGGTGGTGGCTATAATCCACACACTTATGTCATTTTATTAATAAGTTTACCAGTAATGCCGCCGATGATTGAATATTCGAATACTTCATCAATCCAATATTCGAATATCATTTTTGGTATTTTTGTATTCGTTGCCATCCCTACTAAATAGACTGCAGAACAGCCTTGCATAATTTGAATAAAGGCTGCTTTAACAAGAAGAATGAACCTAATATTATATTCCTCATGCTAACATTATGCTTAATAATGCCAATGATATAAAACATGTAACATCATTAATTTTTGCATTTTGATTAATTGTTATTTTCACCATCCTTTTCACATTGTGTAATTTAATCTACACTGGACATTAGCGCACTAAGTATAATAAGATGTTGTTTTGTTGTACTGTTACCTTGTTTGCTATAAGGGTAAGAAATCTAGACAAGACGAATGGTGTACATTTCTACCAAACCTTCATTTTTCATTGTAATGTTTGCTAATATTTGTATTTGAGGTCCATTGGCGTAGTGGATATGGTGTCCGCCTAGCGATCGGGAGGTCCCGCGTTTGATCCCTAGCAAGGGAGTGTTCTCAAGATCACCCTCAAAGACACCAAGTACTGGTTCTACCCAGGAAACAGACTCGTCTCAATAATCCTTAGGCTGTCGATGCAATCGAGATAAAATCAATAGGTTTAAACTAATATATGTTAGATAACACTTCTTTGTTGACCTGCCCAGCGGGGCCGCAGCAGAGGGACAGGGTTCAAAAAGCAGAGGCCCAGATAAGGCGTGTACACGCGTAAATTACGCACAGAAATTCAGAGGATACACAGGGAAAAATTAAAATTAGTGTACATATACACTGAGAAATTAAAATTTGGGTTACATTTACACACGATATTTCTCATGTTCGCGTACATTTTCACATTTTCGTGACTGAAAGACAGAAGATGCGAGTTTTGACAGGCCTGCCTACTTGAATGTGCACATGGTTCAGAGAGTAATCAGGATCTTGAACTGTTCAAAAGTCTTACTTGTAACATTATTGTATTCAAATGGTGCTGCTATCCAGTATTTGGATTGTTACTATAATACTCTGTTTTCTCCACATAGTGTATAGTGTGTTAGATGTAAATTAACCACCAATTATCCTATATAGACTGTACATTTACCCACATAAACTATGGAGTGTAAATTTACTCCCAAATTGACAGAAGTACGTGTACATTTAAACCCAGTACAAAAGCTTATCTGAAGCCCTGAAAAAGGATCAGGGGTGAAGCACCCTGCTTTTAATTTGCTCTAAATCTTTCCCTTATAAAGTCAAGAATGTCCGTATTGATGGGCATTGGTCTTTTTCCGTATATCACCGATGAGTCTAGGGAAGACCCAGCACACACTGTAGAAATAAGTCAGTTGTTCTATGACTCTTGCAGCACCACACACAATTACTAGGCTCTGGCGTGAGGTTGACTAGCGTGTCGTCACAGGATTCTGGGTTCACATCGCAAGACACGCTTTTCCTGCGCCCCACCACACCCTCATCCCTTAGCCTTCATACGCAGGTAAAGGTCATGTTGTCATCGTTCATTTGTATGTCAAGGTCATTTCGTATGATCACTTTATACATTGTATGACAATGATTGTCAGGTATTTTGATCTTTAGAGGTCATGTAGTCATTTGTATGTCGAGGTCATTTCATATGATCACTTTACATGTGTACAATGTAGGGCAACGGTTTTCATGTACTTTGTTCTTCAGATTCATTTTAGGGAAAACATCAAGATTATTTTGTATGACCATTTTATAGTACAAATATTATCAGGAATTTTGATCTTTTTGACTCATTGAAGGGTAAAGATAGTGTAGTCATTGTTCATTTGTAGGTCAAGGTCATTACCTATGATCATTTTATAGGACAACATTTATCATGTACTTCGATTTTTAGACTTATCTTAAGAACACTTTTCTCGGCTCATTATATCCTTACTGGGTCATGTAAAGGTCATGGTATTTCTGACCTATATTATTAAGAGGTTTTATCTATGACCTTTCATCCCTGTTAAGGTCATCCTGACAATTCTTGTTGGTTTAGGTATCTTTTTTGTCCATTATGTAATGGCCATTTTAAAATCTATATAACAGCTTTGTCAAGGTCGTTTATGTATGTCAGGAACGTTCGTTCATCAGATATTTTAGTTTGAAACTTCATTTTAGGATACAATAATTGTAAGGCACATTTTAATTTAATTTTGTCTCCTCAATGTATTCTAATTATCCTATGTTATGTCAATGAATTGAATTTCATAGTCATTTATTGTATGATACTAGTTATCTCATATTGCAACCATTGTGACAAAGTCATTACATAATAAATAGTGTTTGCATTTTATCATGCAATATCATTATGTCAGTTTCATTTACATTTATTGTTGGAAATTTTTATGTCTGGTCTATATCCTTGTAAGGTCAAGGTCATTTGGCTCTATAATTGCACGGCATGGCGTCTGTTATATTTATGACATTTCTCAGTATATCTCCTATATTTTTATGTCAAAGCCATGTTAACATTGTTTCTTTTGTCTTCAGCATCTTAACATTCATGTCAATGTCAAGCATTTGTATAAATGTACGCTCTTCATTGTATGTCAAGGTCACTCAATGACTCTTCTTGGTTATCGTCATCCTGATAATATTCTTGATCATCTTTGATGGGTTACTATTTGTTGTGGCACAACAATCTTAAACTTCTTGAACATGTTCTGGCTTTAAACAAGACCTTTATTTAGTGGGTCAAGGTCACATGGTCATGTCATGTTAAGGTCATTCAGCTGACGGAACTTGATATATTTGATCAAATTTGCAAATAAGAAATACATATTGAAAGACATGGACATGAAATACTTGTCTTGGTAACGTATATGAACAACTTTTGTATTGTAAAAGGAATAAAGCCATTTATCGGTTATTTGATCAATTTCCTATTGCTATATTGAACATCTGAGTGCCGTGTAATGTTAGTGAAAAAAACAAACTATTATAATTATACATTTTATTTCTATCAGTATCTCTGCTTAGCCATGTATCATGTTGCACTGCTTATGCATTTTGTCCTGCATAACATCACAGTTGAGTGCATGTTTTATTTGAGGCATGACTTATTGTATCAGTGGAAATATTTATTCAAGCTCTTTCTAACAAGCTCTGTCTTGTTAACAATTTTAACCAGGGATATGGTGCTTTTTGTCTGCTTGTGTCATAAATGTTTGACCTTCTGGATTTCATAATTATCTATTTGAAATTGGCAGAAAATACGAACTTCCATTAGCTACAAAGCAATTATCTCCATAGGATGCTGATTTTTTTTATGCCCCCAGCATCTTGATGCAGGAGGCATATAGTGATCGTCCTGTCCGTCCGTCCTTCCGTCCGTAACAAGGTTAAGTAGATTTTACCGTTTCGTCTAGCACCAACACTGCTTACTACAACACGTTGATACTTAAACAGTTGTTGCTTATGACCATTCTCTATCCACCCATATCACCCAACCTCACTTTGACCTAGACCTTGAACTAATTTGGACTTATAATAATTCAAAAGTGCCATTTCTTGGTTAAATACATTTTACCGTTTCGTCTAGCACCAACACCGCTTACTACAATACTTGAATATTTATACAGTTTTTACTTATGACCGTTCCCAATCCACCCATATCACCCAGCCTCACTTTGACCTCGACCTTGACCTAATTTGGAATAAGAAATGGGCTACCCAGCACCAACTGGGGGCATGTGTGTTTATCAAACACAGAATCTTGTTTGAATATTGAAATAAATTAATTTCGAAGTATTAGAAATTTTAGTTTCTTTGAAATTGGTATTAGGTTTTCTAAGACTGTCATTGTGTTGAAGCCAGACTTCCAAAAACCATTTTAAGTGTTTTACATTCCAGTTGCTTTCTCTTTTCACATACATTGAGAATATAGGTGGGGGTATTTATGTATTTCGTTGTGTTCATAACTGCTGCAATTTTTCACTGTCTAACAGAAACTTTTTATCAACGTCATTATGATTTAAAGTCAGATTGATTTACATAAATACATGACATCCTTTCCACACTTTTCACAGCAGACAGCCGAGGCAAACCAGGATGGTGACACTCCGGAAATCGAGTCCACGCCGTCAACACCGTCAGAAAGCTACCCGAACACTCCTTCGGCAACTTCCACATGGACGAACTGGCCGAATGCGCCAAACACAAGCGGGAAGACAGAAAACGGGCGACCGCACACAATTTCTTCGGCGTACGAGAAATCTCATGCAAGACCTGCTCTGTCGTCACAGCTGTTTGAACCACCCCCTCCAGGTTCACTGCAAAATCAGTCTCAGAGCGAAGGCCAAATTGAAGGTCAAGGTCAGACGGCTTTGAAGCGTGATAGGCCTCACAGCACGATGACAATGCCATACACACGACCGTCTGCGCAGATCAATAAAATGCAACCCGTTCTTCCGCCACTTGGTCCGAAGCCGAAATCCAGAGCAGTGGCTCCACCGAAAGTTCCTTCGATAGGTTTGTTGCTTATCAGATGTCTCTGAAAATTACTGAATGTAACCTGAACTTGCAGACGTAAAATAACACAGTATTTCTAATTAAATTGGTCCATATGTGCCTTCTATAATAAAGATAATGTAAGAGAAGTAAAGCATAGGATAGAAACTGTTTTGCATATTAAAATATTTTCAAACCCTGTATCATACATACATGGATAATACATAAATTTGCTAAATTCTAACATGGTCGTGAATTAAATATGTAAACTACTTGTTCAAGCTTAGCACAGCATAGCACTTAAAATAATGAAAGTAATGTCTAACAGGTAATTCAGTTTCAGTTATAAAAGTTGGGAAAATGTAGATATATATCCTTCTCTATCACAGTGTGCTCTTCCATAAACTTTGCAGTTTGTCTGATGATGTGATCCGATGAGCGACGCATCAACTTTGAAAACCGTAAACCTGTATTCATACTGGCTATGATTTCATATTTAATCTTCTTGTTTAGGTGAACAACCAGTCTATGCCAACCTGAACGAGTTAGCAGCACAGTCAGCTGGGGTCGACATGGACAAAACACCCACAGGCCGTGAACCGCCAAACATAGGTGGCTCTACCATGCCAAAGGTATCAATCCTTGCGTAAAACCCTTGTGTAAATTGAGTGTTCAGCGTCAAACCGTTGTATCTGCTTACCATTTCTATATCAAATACAAGAGCTTCATACTCAACCCATTAAATAGATAATCAGATTTACTGTGTTTCACCTATACTGCTTCACAAGATTTGCACAAGAAGCATCCAGATTATCAAATTGACTACCAGTGGGGTTTTTTCACTGTCGGGGGGAATGGTGGTGGGGCCCTTCAAGAGGGGTATTAAATGGTAAAAGGGGAATTTTCTGGAATATTGTAAACCAATTATTATACTTTATGCTAATATAATATAAACATACATAAATTGTTATATCATACACTTTTTATTTTAATGCATCCAGCTGGGTGTCTTGAAAATAAAAATGTAATGATGTTCACAAAAATTCCACTATCTTGGCCAGTTTTTGTCCGATTATGGTCAGTTTTTTGACAAAGAATATATTCTGAGGTGAATCTCTAGTTTAAAATAGGGGAATAATGTTTACTTTATTTAGGTGGGGAATAGGGTCGAATATCGGCCCCAAAATGGCCCTAAAAAATCGCTGATAACCCTAATCAATCCATGTTGCAGTTTAATGGTGTCTTTTTGGTGGAGCAGGGGGGGGGGGAGTCTTTTTAGCAATTATCAGCATCTTGGTAAAAAAACAATACCTGAATTTATCCGTGCCTTTAACATTATTTTATTTTTATGTTGTTTTTTTGTATGTTTGCTCTTTAATTCTCATACGAGATGTTTTATTTATATTAACTTAGATTATAGTCTGTCTAAACCTTTTATAAAAACACAAGTTTACACTGAACATCGAAGTTTGTTTGATAACTGTTGAACCATTCATATGCATGCCTCAGAAACAACTTCAGTTATCCATGTAATATATTTCCCACACTTCTATTTAAATTAAAACACCAACAAAATATAAAGAAAGAAATAAGGAGTCAGTATGCAATTTATCAGGATGTTTGGTTTGATTATACAAATGAGGCGTGTCTTGGGAAAACCTGGCCTGATGCCTGTGCGTAAAGCAACGTCCCGGATAAGCCTGTGCAGTCCGCACGGCTAATCCAGGGCTTTTATAATATTTTCTGTTTCAAGGAAGTATCTTCTAAACATAAATTCACTGTAGGCAGAAAGTGGAGTCCTGGATTAGCCTGTGTGGACTGCACAGGTGATCCGGGACGACATTTTACGCGCATGGATTAAGCCCGATTTTCCCACGACACACCTCAAATGTGTTTTAAAGTGTATAACGTCTAATTGTCTAATTATGTGAATTCAAATGCAAGGCCAGACCATGCATACACTTTGTATTTTGTATTTGGCCCTATATTGTCGTTCAGTGATATATTTATTGACTCCTGATATATTTATTGGATCTTGTTCCATTTTTTTTCTACGGTGATATTGTGGGAAATATTACATGAATTTTGTACTTGGTGTTCACAAAACACTATGATTGAAGTAATTTTATTTTATTATATACATTCCTTTTAATTCCATTCATAAAATGAGTCTTGTCATGGGTAAGCCTGTGTCCGCACAGGCTAATCCAGGACGGCACTTTCCGCATACAGTGGATTTATGTTTAGAAGAGACTTCCTTGAAACAGAAAATACCATAAAAGCGGAAAGTGCCATCCCGGATTAGCCTGTGGGGACTGCACAGGCTAATCCGGGATGACACTTTACGCACATGCATTAAGTCCGGTTTTCCAACGACACACCTCAAATGTTTGTTTTATGAGTCCTCTGTTACATAACATCCTTCATGGTTATACACTTTCTTGTATGTACAAGTTATGAATTCAAAACAATGTCTGTAACGCTTCTTGACTTTGTTCAACTTAATCTAGAACATTTTCTGTGCGAAATAAGACATGGACTTAATCTAGAACATTTTATGTGTGAAATAAGACACACTTGAAATATTTGTGAACACCAATCTTTTTCTTTTTTTTTACCTAAACCTACTAATTGAGAACTTGCATGATTTGTTTGTTGTTGCGAGATGTGTAACTGTTGCTGATACCCTTAAGTTCCAATCTTCATCTGTGAATTTGGCATTGAAATCATAGAATTTTTTGCATAATTTCTATCAATAAAAAATACAGCGAAAAGTAAGTGAAGTTGTTTTAATGTTTAGTTTTTTTGCCATTGAATCTTTAGTAGTTTGGAATGTTATTTTGTTAAAATAATATCTTCCAGATATGATGGAACTGTATATATATCTGTGAGTATTATGTAATTCACAATTTCCAATTTAATTACAAAAACATATTTTGCAGTTTATTTTCTCTAAAGGTTGTATTTAAAGTTGTGTTGCTATTGTATTGATGGGGCAAACATTAAAAAAGCAGTTACACATTTGGCCACCTTATAGCAAAAACTCTGTAAGTTCTGATTTTTTGAATTGCAGATACTGAGTTATTGCTCTTAGGTGACAATTTGCTTGTTGTGTGAAAATAGTGCTAAAACCTCACCACCTGTTGTTTCGCTTTTTTTTTTCTGCCAATCTTGCAACCTCCCCAGCTGTTTGAAGACATAGACTTGAATGCGGCTATAAGAGACCTTGACAATTATACGGCTGCACTGCACGGTGATTTCACTCCTGGAGACCGCAAATCTAAGGCAAGCACATGGAAAACACTGCTTATTTCTTCTTTCCTAATGTTTTACATATCCATTATTTAGTTAATTGAATTCAGTGAATCTATTTTTAATTAGATACGAAGCTTTTTATCATATTTTGACTTTACATTTTTTATTAAGTTTTTGAGTTGTTGGCTATACTTTTTCATAAACATTTGTTTAAATTAATATTTTACTTTATTGATTGACATGTATTTACCTTCTGTTAGGTCTTTCACGACAATGTTATTTTCACTTAATAAAAGTATTAAAATATATTGCTGATTAGTGGAATTAAATTTATGTATAACAAATTAATTGCAACTTACTAATAATGAATTTTTTCTCAGTTTTAATAAACAACCCTGTGACCAAAAGGATTTCTAGCCCTCTGAAATACCAGCCAGTAAACTGCTTTGTAAAGACCAATTTTATTGACCAGTATATAAGATTAGAAACTTGGTGATTAGAAATCATGGACTAATCTATGACCTGTTTTGTTTAAGTTTCTAACTGGAATGATTCTCAACAAAAACATGCATGGATTTTTCTGAAAAATTATTCTCAGTTCTGTTGTAATTTTTGTTTGATTATTGATTTGTGCATGCTTAGAGTATTGTTTCATTTGTTCTCCTTCGTTTGGATGTTAAACCTCAATACGTAAATGTGCAAATTAGATGTTGTTCGTTGTTTCTAAGCTTTCAACTGTAATGTGGCTATGTAAGACAAGGCCAAAGACAATAAATTAGAGCCTAGAGAACAGAGATGTTTTCTCATTATTTGGCCTCCACAGTATTATTAATGTTTCAGATTTTGGGTAAAATTACTTCAACCTTTCAAGTTTGGGGTAAAAATCCTTTTAAAGTGCAGAGATCAGAGAATAATTGAGGCGTGTCGTGAGCAGTCCGCACAGGCTAATACAGGACAACACTTTCCGCCTTTATGGTATTTTCTGTTTCAAGGAGGTCTCTTTTAAACATAAATCCGCTGGAGGCGGAAAGTGCCGTCCTGGATTAGTCTGGGGTGACACTTTACGCACATGCATTAAGCCTGGTTTTCCCACGACACACCTCTATTGTTGTATTCACGTACATTTTCGCAGTTGGAACAAAACTCATTAGAGCTCGCAAAAGCCATAAAGGAGCTCGAAGCGAGCACTGCGGCACTCGAGAGCTCTTACCCAGAAACCCAGGCCAGTCAGTCGTCGCTGCACAGTTCCAGCGGTTACGGGACTATGAACAGCACTCCCGCCTCCTCCGAAGACCCATTGGCCTCCGGAGGTAAGTTTTTTAACCGGGTGTTAATGTTAAACCGGAGTATGACAGCTTGTCGTTTAATGTCTTGTTGCATGTGTTTTTCTGTGTTTGTAAATGTGCAAGGATTTGGAGTCCAATCTTGTCGTTAGGAGACGATTAAATATCAATTTGTGGATGCCTCAGAAAAGTTTATAAGTAAATAGTCAGTGATTTTTTTTTTAACTTTCCTAACTGCCAGTGCCCATGAAATGGAGAACTTTCTCGGGACAAATTTTACAAAAAGGAATTTTTTTAAATGTTTATTTTTAATGCAATGTGTGGTTATTTTGATTTTTTTTTATCATGGACTTAATATTTTCAAATGTTTCATCTACTGAACTTCTTTTGTTACAATGGTGTCAATTCAATAATTGTTTTCTATTTACATCCCCACCTGTAAAATGATATAAATTACTTGGTGGAAGAAAATGGACAATTTTGAGCAGAAATGGAGGATATTTTGTCAGGGGTAACTGCCTTCAAATGGCACTAAAATTAGCAAAAAAAAAATCACTGATACTTGTGTTGTTTGTAATGAAAATTGCACTCTCTGAAAATTAAAACACAAAATAACCCAGTGTATGATGATTTGCCAAAGTTTCTTTATATTTAATTCATATTTATAACAATACTGTTACTTTGTTTAAAACAAAACCATGCTTATGCACATGTCATAAGTCATACACGGTGTAGTTGTAAAATAATTGAAACTAATATGTAAAAGTCGAAAATTCAGAATACATTAGATTAGGAATAGAATTTTAAAGAAAAAGAACACATTCATATCATTTTCCTGTCAAAGTACCAAAATGTATGACAATTGTGTATCAAAGTTAATTTAATTCTTCTCTCTAGATTACTTCCCTATCAGTACTTGCTTTTTATTTCGTTATTTTCAAAACTCAAAAATAAACGTTCCCAGTGTATTGTTGCCTTTCTGTGTAGTTTTACTGACTGTGATGTTGTGCTGTGTAGAATGTGGCCAAAATGTTTGTTATTGTGCATGGAGTAAAAAAAAAAAGCTGCTAGTCTTGTTTGATCCACTTAACGTTTCAATAGTACTTCAAACTAAAAGTATCATAGAAAGTAAAGATAAAATTAATTATATTAGTACAAATTGTTGCAAAAATGAATGATTGTGCAGATAATTAAATTCTACTATAAAAGTGCAAAATTGGTGATTAAATTTCACTATACAAATCAGTTATTTTAATTAGTTCTGGTTATGCAAAATTGATTATAACATTTAACTGAAAATGCAAAATTCATTAAGAAATGTAACTACACGTGCAAAATTGATTATTAAATGTAACAACAAATGCAAAATTATTATCAAATTAAATTACAAATGCAAATGCGATTGTTAAATTTTATTACATATTCAAAATTAATTAATACAATAATTCAATTTAACTACAAATGCAAAATTTCAAAATGTGACTACAAATGCCAAATTAATTATTAAATTAGACTACAAATGCAAAATGGATAATAGAATTTGATAACAAATGCAAAATCGATTGTTTAATTTCAGAACAATTGCATGATTTTCAAAATTAAATAAGATTATGTCATGTTATGTTTTATTGCGCAGTGCAAAAGTATGCTACCTCAGCCATATTTTGTATAAGTTTTGCAGTTCGTAATCATTGTATCTACAACTATGACAGTGTTTACATGTTTGTATACAAGCATCTGAAAAGTACTGGATGTAAACAGTCATTTTGAAATGAGAGAACTAGCAGCTTTTAGCTATTAGAAACCATTTTATTGAGCATCTGGGAGACTCATGCTTTATAGATGTTAAAATTGTTTTTAAGCGATTACCCATTACAAAAAGTGTGCATACTCCAATTATTTTTAGCAAAGGGGATAAATTCATTGCATGATGTTTCAAACTAATTGATGCTTCTGTACATATGTTAATTTTACCTTTCCTTTTCAATTTATAGAAACATTAAAATCATCCTAATTAGTGTATCTTATCCACAATGAAATATATTGTTTTATCTTTGGCAACAAAGATGAGAATTCCAGATGCTTTCCAAAAAAAAGGTTCTCAGTTTCATCTGTGTTCACCTGCATGCTATACAAAAATTGTTTTGCAGATTTTCTGGACACCGGCCAGACAGACTACATGACCCAAGAGCAGGCGAAATATAACACAATACCCAGAAACAGTCCAGTTATGAAAGCCGCCTTCCAGTTTAAACGTCCTGCATCCACTATCATAGGCATGTTGTCATCCTTTCGTGGTCTCTCCTTGAATTGCTGTATTGTTTCTCTTCTTTTCACACTTACTTGTTTTGTAGAGCTGAGCATGCATGTGTTAATTGTTGTCTTTTTAAAGTTCAGTAGTTTAAAATTCCGTTATATAAAACTAGATCATTTCAACCCGTTTTTAAGTATTATTTATAAACTTAAATGGTATTTAAATAAGTTGCAAGTGTTATTTAAACATTTGTTTTTTTTTCTTGTCATGTCCAACACAAGGCGTTTTTCAAAGACTTGATTAAGTTTAAGATATGTATGAAAACATGGTACTTATTAACGGTATTGAGTTGAAACGTTTTCAACAAGCATGATAATTCTACTCAGATTTGTGACTAAAGAACTGAACTAAATACATATTTTTTCTTCCTTTCTCCAGAAAATCATCCAAGAAGTCAGAAAGTTAAATCATATGATTAAACTTGGTCCAAATGACCATCTACTATACTTAATCAACATTGTTCAGAATTAACCTAAGAAAATCAATTTGGTGAAAAAATCTCTTGACAGTAATAGTTTATACATATATTCATTTTCTACAGGCATGCCATCTTCGGCCTTGGCCAGACGTATTTCCATGAATGTCCCAAAACCTCCGCCACCCGTTCGCCGGACCTCGTCAATCACGAACGCCCAAAATCCGGCATTATTACAGAAATATCGAAACTCGCCACCACGGCAACTGAACAATCAGCCTCCCAGTGAAAACCATAGCAACCAGGCTTTGCATGTCGGTGCCAATCCAAGTGGAGGATACGTTCAGCACAATCATCGTCGAAGCTTAAGTGCAACCGGCAGTTCTGAACTGGAACACTCTTACGCTGAGTTGACCGAAATTCAGGCAAGCATTCAAGCTCGACAACAACAACAGCTACAACAACAACAGGGGCAGTATTCGAGTGGAGGTCAAGGTCACAGCATCCAAGGTCAGGGTCAAGGTGGATATGGGGTAATGTCAGCTCCAGCGACTCCGCAGTATGCTCAACCGGTCACGTCTGCCCATTGTCCTATGAACAATGCCGTGGTGAACAGTCTGAACGCCAGGTTCGCGGGCATGAGCACTCAGCCAGTGGGTCCGACTGGCCAACAGTCACAGTATCAGTCTAGTTCTCTCGTTGCTAGTGTTAATAGTCAGACAAATTACCAAACACAGAGTCAGAACTCATTAAAAAGTGGCGGGGCAGATTTTCCTGATTTGCCGCCACCACCCTCCGAAGATGAACTGAAGCAAATGGAACAAATTTACAGTGTGCCAAAACAGAGCTATCCGCAGACTCAGTCGTACAATGCGCAAGTGTCGAATACTTCTGTACAAATGCGTAATCCCTCATTGCAGTATCAGACTACCCCGAACATTAATCCATTGGGAGGGACTGATGTGCGGCAATCGTTGATATCGGAATTGAAAGCGGGAAATAGGTTAAGGAAAATGTCTAACAGTGAAGGTGGATCGAATTGCTGATGTTACCATCATTGTGTAATAAAAAAGTGTTGCCATAGTTACGTTATTGGTTATGTCGAGGACAATGGCACATGTTGGTGTTGTTTGTTTTGCTGAATTAAGTGTACTTGTACAGTGCTTTAGTTGTGTGAGAAAAAAATATGTTACAAGAATGTTTCTGTTCTAACTTGCTATTTTTTTAAACAAGATAGTGTATCAGTCTGTGGCAATACTGTACATTGAAAAGATGTTATATCAGTATGACACTTTGGGGTTTTATCTTTTATGTTCTTTAAGATTTAAAAAATGATACAGTGAGATATATATTGTAGGGTTAAATTAAAACAGTCTGTGCAACACTGGATAAATTAAAAGAATTCACAAAATATTTTTTTTTATAGACAACAGATATGACATATTATAGATCTTTTTCTGATTTTACCAACATCAAATGTGTTGTTTTTTTCCCGAAAACTAGCTGACAAACTTGTTCAATGCAATATTGAACTGATTCTGGCAATTTTGAATCGGTACCAAAAATTCCGTACACAGACTTGAATTGTAAAAAATTTATTAAAAAAATCCAAATTCTGAAATCTCAGCTATTTTACCACTTCATTTCTGATAAAAAAGATAATGGAGAATTCTTATCATCAGCTAGTCTTTTGGAGAAAACCAAGTATGTAGTGACCATTTTTTGGTGTTAGCAATTTAGTGAATCCTTTTACATGTGACCTTCACTAAAAGTTGATTCAAGACATTGTGTTTTGTAGCTGACCAAGTGATACATTGAAATGAACGAAACAGAATATATATATATTGGCATAACAAGGTGCCTTTAAGAGCTTAACGTAATTTCTACTTTTTGGATACTGAGCACTGGTTAGGAACGCGCGATGGTGTGTTGTCTAAGGAATTCTAGTGTACGTCTCTGTGTATAGAAAGGCAACTTGTATATTTGATTGTAAATAGCTATTTGACTGTGTGGATATTTTGATTATTATCATTATTTTAGTTTTACATATTTTAATATGTTTTATTGGTTTTAATGTTCACGCTGTCAGGTAATTAATGTATACAACTTATATTTCCATGAAATCCAGATGGAGAATTTCATTGTTTTAATGAAAATACTTATTTAATTATGCATATTTTAAATTTATTTTGAAGAGAAAGTTATCATTTTATTGCAGTTCTATTGAGACTGAATTGTAATTGTGTATTTTTATTGCAGTTTGCTTTCTTGTTCAATATGCACATGATATTTTTAAATTAAAACGAGCCATTGAAATTGCTTATTGATTTTAGTCATGCAACCAAATTTCTACCACTCTTAGATTCACACATTAAATGTTTTGCATTATCTTTAAGAAGAGTGATAACTGTAGACACATTTTGATACTCAATATGATATATATTTTACACCTGTGATCTCTGTTGAAAATGATCATAATTTCAAGAATGATGTGTTTCAAAAGTAAAATAGCCACAAATGCTTAATTTAGTTGTGTTTGCATTGAAAACAAAGCATAGAATTTGCCCATTGAGAGCCCTTTTGGCTTTCAAATTATGTGGAGTTAAAGGACCTTAGAGAAAACAATAACAGGTGTCTTTTGTTATAATTATAATATTTTTCAGAAAGTGAATATTCCATTGGATGGACATGTACATTAATTGATTAGTAATTATGGTAAAGCATTGTTTGAATGTGTTGAAAATGTAATGATCAAGGCTATCTTATGCCAAATATTTTTTTATTTACTAATACAGAAAATTTTCTATATATTCTGACATTTTGTGAACAATTGTTAAAACGTCTTCTTAAAATTTAAAATGACATGCATTTGCTTAATGTACATTACCAGAACATATAAAGTTTTTATTAAATTCAGTACTTTTACGCATTCTATTGTGATTTTCGTCTGAGGTACAACAGGAAATAATGCATTTAATTTGACGATATAAACAGAATCTCAATCGATTTCATAGCTTTATAATTATTTATTCCAGTTAAAAAAAAAGTATTCAGATTTTAACTTGCACATTTTTTTCACCGATCTTTGAACATTAATTTTACCAACTCATTTTTCCTCATCCATCATCGCATGTGAACTAGCATATATGTAGATGAAAACCAATCACGTTTTCAGTTTGAATTCTGGGTACATTTACTCAAAGCTCCTTTTTGAAAGTAAAGTTCTTAACATCATACAATTCATTAACTGTGTGGCTGTTTCATGTACAGTTTATTTTAAATGAAACTGTGAGAGTCCAGACATTCCTTAAACTAGGCGTTTAAGAATCAATATAAGGTTCTAATATTACTATATGAGGCGCGTCGTGGGAAAACCGGACTTAATGCATGTGCGTAAAGTGTAGTCCCAGATTAGCCTGTGCAGTCTGCACAGGCTAATCCGGGATGGTACTTTCCGCCTACAGTGTATTTATGTTTGGAAGAGACTTCCTTGAAACAGAAAATACCATAAAAGCGGAAAGTGCCGTCCTGGATTATCCTGTGCGGACTGCACAGGCTAATCCGGGACAACACTTAACGCGCATGTATTAAGACCGGTTTTCTCACGACGCGCCACATATTTATTATTTAAAATACTGATTTTCACGTTGTCTAAAGTGGTATTAAAAATGTTGACTTTAGTATAACTTAAGTTAAGATTTTCCTTAGGAGCTTTGTATATATGGACCCTGGGGCGGTATTCACAAAGCATCGTAAGTTAAATTTTATCCTTATCCTTAAATGTGGAATTTACCTCAACTGTATAATTCCATACAGAAACAGTTTTGCACTAAGTGTCACTTTAAAATGGCATCATCATGTAAAGTGTTATTTGAGGAATATCAACAACATATGCATCTGTTTATTAATTAAGAAATATAATACTTCACATTTTGCACTTAATTGAAAATATTTAAGAAACTATTTAAGATGCTTCGTGAATAACAGCCCTTATCTTAAAATGCTCATTGCTTTGAGCAATAACTTTATTGAACTGATATAAATGCTATTCTTTATGTTGACTTACAAATCCTTATTCTCTTCTTAGTACAAACGTGATTATTTTAGTCGTGTGTACATCTTTATTAAAATATAAACTGCTCTACCGACTGTATACTTGTATTAACTGTGGATAAATAACTGTAGTCATACAATGACTATAGTTGCAATTAATAGACCTGTTTTAACGAATGTTCATGCCTATATAACGGTTTAAAATTAATACATTAAATTAATACAGTTACGTGTAGATGTATAATAAATTTGTTTGAAATTAATAACACTGTTTTGAGAAAATTGTCATCACATGCATCCATTGTGTATTTCATCATCGTTTTGTGTCCTTCATTTTGTGGTGCAGACAGCGTGCAATGATTTTACCGCGTAATCAAATGAGGTGTGTCGTGGGAAATTGGGCTTAATGCATCTGCGTAAAGTGTCATCCCGGATTAGCCTGCATATTCTGCAGAAAGTGTCGTCCCAGATTAGCCTGTGCGGACTGCACAGGCTAATCCGGGACAACACTTTACACACATGCATTAAGTCCGGGCGTCCCGCAACATTACTAAAATATTTGTGGAGTAAATGTTTTTTGAAGAGGTTCAGAATTGTATGTGTATGAACATTTGTCGTTATAAATAAGGAAATTGTTAAGACTCTGTATTGTTAAAATTGGTTTATCATATTTTCATATTTCCGTTTAAATTACAAAGAAATTGTTGAGAACAACCATTTTTGAAATCGATTGCATCACATAATATTTATTGCATTTTATAAATGTTTAAAATATGTCCAAGCACCACACTCTGCAATAAAACAAGCATGTTTCGCAGATAACAGCTATAACTGTATAAGAAACAAATATAAAATACAACAAGATTCTCAACAGTAAAACAACAGCGTGGTTCTAATTCCTAAAATGAGCCGTCTTTCTCATTTTATTAAAATCAAACGAGATAATATAATATATATGTACTTAATCAGCAAGTAGAATCTATGGATCTTTTTATTGTTACTTTCATTGGTGCTTGCAATATTGTGATGTACATGTTTCTGTACGTGTCTCTGGAAATAAAGCACTAACATATGTGGTGAGAATGATTTAATACATAAATTTAACGAAGTATGGGAAATAAAGATGTCTGTGTTTTAACTAGCTTATGTGTTATAAGAATTAACCCACATATCTACGTTGCTGGGTCACGTTATTTTTATCTCCGTTGCTGGGTCACGTTATTTTGTATGAGTTTAGAAGGTGTTATGTGAATCTGTGAATGAACCTCTGCTGGTGATAGTGGAAACATTGTAAATAAACACAGTAACTGTGTTCTCGTGTCTTACTTATTTTTGAACACAATATTTGTACACCCGCTATGTTTATCTGTTTGTTTGATTGTTTGTTTTACGCAGCTTTACGCCAAAAAGCTATTAACGGAATTACATGCAAATTCATGGGTAGGTTGGAAATGCCGCCAATTCGCAAATTATATTATCCCATCACCAGGCGTGCATTGATGAAATAAACCCCCATGGAATAAACTTAGCTGTATACACACACAGTGCGATAAAGCACGCGCAGTCTAATAACGTCATCTTGTTGATTTTCGTGACGTCATTTAATGTTTTCGTAATATTAAGTGTGTTTTCTTTCTTATGTTTTTTGCTGGTTTGTCTGTATCACCGCCGTGATTTAGAATTCCTTTACTATTACGAGATGACCCATCACTTAAAAATCAATGTGTTTTGTAGTTACCGATCTGCCTTATCAACGCTGTCCCAGTGCGTTCTAGTTAGTTTTTGGTAGTATCTAAAACATATGGCTACCCATATACAGTACAGAGCAAACAAGTTAACCTGTAGTGACGCATTGATTTTGCTCGTCTTTATCTCATACTTTTCACCTGCCCCAAACTGAACATCTTTAATTAGTCTTAATATCTAGTTATATACTCGGAAACAGAAACCATGAAGGTGTCGGGTTAAAAGCGCGTTTAATGAAGAAATATTGAATTCCGTAACGCCTGAATTCCTCAGCTACTATTAAGTAGGATAGGAGTTTGACAAAAAATAATTTCACATATACAATAGTAAAGGGGATTTTCACCTTTCTACATGTATTAAGTAAGAGGGGAGTTTGTAAAAAATATTGTATTTCACATTAAACAATAGTAAAAGGGCATTTTACCTTTAAGACTTTCTACTTAGGTCTTTCGCCCCACGGCACAGTCCGGTTGCAGAGTGCAAACGCACTGGGTATCACGTTTCAACATTATTATATCTTGTGTCCACAATACAAATGAATAAAATGCATGAAACGTACATTTTATCGCAGTGGCTTCCCTTTTCTTTTGTGTACAGCAAGGGAGATCACATGAATGGTCACATTGAAGAACAACAACTCGTCCAACGATTTATGAACAAATAAACAACAGTTACTTCCCTTTGTCCGTAGCAGGAACCAGGACCGGAGATTGTCGTCAAGTTCGATACATATTCATACGTCGAGCATGTTGACAATAAAATACGTACATTGAAAGCCAGAAGGTGCCAGCAGCATATATGCAAAGAAGGCTTTCAATAGACTAAATTTTTAAAAATATAAAAGATACTAAAACTTGCTGGGCCAGCAGTAGAGAATCCCTTATTAACACCTTTATGTCTTTTATCCTCATTCAATTGACCAATCGTCTTTAAACAAAATGATATACAAAACGAAATCCAGATTACACTGGGGTCACTGTCTTGGAACGCGGGACTGAATAATGATTAGGCAATATTTATGAAAACACGATACATTGTCAATTTAGTGCTAAATCCCGTCTGTCATGATATGCGTCATAATGTCATACGTTGTCATGATGTGTTGTTATACAGGTAAATGAACAAGTAAAGCAGCACACTTCAAGCAGCAATTTAAACAATACATTTAAACAGCGATGTAAACTGCAAGTTATTCTAGTATAACAATGCGTTGAGAAACAAGTTCCATATACTTGTATGCAACCACTGGACGTGTTAAACAACAAGATAAATAACAGAATCTGTCCCAAATACACTAATATAGTTAAGTAAGTTCTGTCATTCTCAAAGAATGCATGTTTCATTAATTTGAGACTCTCAAAAGAAATGGAAATATCTTGTAGAAATAGAATTTGGTCAAGTGAACTGAGGATATACGTCAAACGTCTGTTATCAATGCGTTAGGCATTTATCAAAACATCGCTTAGATTTTAGAGTCATTGATGCTTCTATGTTCTGCCTTGGTGTATTTCTTGTTAACTACCAAACGATATATCCCAGACGAAATTGGCATTTAGGCGTAAAAAAAAATGTTTGTTTCAGGTAACCCGACCTACCCTAAAAAATGCCCCGACCCTGGAACATTTTATTGGGTTTGTCAGATTGATTTTTGGTTTATTTACCCTTTTCAATAATTAAATGTGTTTTTGGATAAATAAGTGTTTTGTTTGTATAGTATCCACTTATAAACAATGTTTAAAGATATTACTGATACGTTTTGAATATTTATTCAGTTTTAGAATCTTCAAGTTGACCATTTACCAAAAAAAAAAAAACCAAAAAAAAAGTATCCCGACCTACCTACCCTAATTTTTTTGGGCATGTTACCTGAAAAAAACATATTTTTGTTACGCCTTATCAAAACATCGCTTAGAGTTTAGAATAACTGATGCTTCTATGTATGCCTTGGTGTAGTTCTTGTTTACTACCGAACATATCCCAGACAATATTGACATATGCATTTTACATATTTGCAGCATGTAAATTGACTGCGCATCCTGTTTACGCAACGTTGGTTGTTGAACTTGTCCTGTTCGCATTTTCTGGCGCAACCTTCTCTGTCGTAATACATCAATGGGTTTCGTGCAAAAATATCACCGATATTGCAGACACGTGTTTATGTTGCCTACGTTCCTGGTAAACATGATTATATCCGTACGGTGTTCACCTATTTTGTGTGACATTTTCCAATTAGATACGGATACGTATTATCAAGTTTTTCGAAATAAAATTGAACACTATTAACAGTGAAGTGGTCTAACCTTTCAAGTCATTTAAATTTCCAACCGTTCGCCATATTTTGTAAGAGAATTATGTTCAATAGGTATCGATTTGTTGCTTCACGTTTATTAATATCCAGAATCCATTTAGAATAATAATTTAATTATTAATTGTCATGGACATTTTTATTTACCAAGAAAGATACATTTTGAAAATTATTTGTTAAAGGGACCTGCTCACAGATTGACGAATTGACAATTTTCAAACTTGTTGTCACATACACGAAAAATAAAAGAGCAGTGTATATAAAGGAGTGAAATAACACTATAACCTAAAAATATACAAAATACCGTTTCGTTCGTGAGTAATCATAAGTTATAATAGAATCATGACGTCAAAATAATGACGTCCTTTTACAGTTTTGAGCCCGACTTCGAGGACGGTCCGTTTCATTTACTGTATTTAATCGGGACCCAAACAAATTAGTCCCCCACAGTGAGAGATATAGATATATATCCCACTGATATTTTTCTATATTTCACTACATAGCATTACATAGCTTTCTATATTTCACTGAAAAGCATATAATAAAAACAACATATTACATATTTGTATTTGTGTATTGTGAGAATCCATATCATTAAATGAACGTTATCATTTGTATCCAACATCATCCGGGACAAGGCCTTTGTAGATAACAGACTTGTGGTTTATTAGAAATTTTACAATCTGAAAAAAGTTTATTCTATCACAATTGTTTGTTCAAATTGCATTTAAAAGCAATATTGTTATTCTGCAAAGGAATGCACATATTAAAAAGATGCATTGTCCATTATTATATTCGCTCATAAACTTTCTTTCCTCTTCTAGTAGCAGAAACAACTCAGATATTAATTTAAAAGTATTGACTTATGCGGTGCTTATAACACAATTTCATGAATAAAGACGCGATATCTATAAAAGTTAACTTAGCACAAATTCTATATATACATGAGAATTTAGGTTTGTACTTTTTTGCAGCGCTTATCATGTAAATGTAGGCTTTTCTTTTTGCTTTTGTTTTTGTAACTTAATTGGATTTCTAAATTTATATGTAAATGAATAATAAATATGAATACAGTGTTGCTGCTGCTGATGATGATGATGATTATGATGATGGTGGTAGTGGTGATGATGATGATCATGATGATGATGATCATGATGAGGAGGATTGATCTTAAAGGCCAAACAGATCTCCTTCTTTGTTAGCCTCTCCCACCGCCATTCAGCCAATCAACATCTTCGGTCCTGTTACTGTTAACACGTTTCGTCTTATCTTAAATATTATTCTCAACCGGAAAGATATCAGGACCGCCGTTTGCGGGCTGACAGCTGCAGTGGCAGATTTAATTTAAATATACAAATCACTGCCTCATTAATTCAGCCCCGATGGTACGATTAAAATCACGATTCTTCCCTCTTATAATATTTTGAAAACATGAATCTTGCTGTATGAGGTTTTCTGGTAAAGGAAGCAATAGAATGTTTTAGCTATTAAAGTGTTCGTTTGTCTCAGGGTATTGTATTACTTTAGACTGAATATTCCTTGGTTTGCGTTAAAGGAAACCTAATACAGTTAAAACCCTTGTACTACTATTTAGTTTAAATGAAAATGTATGGATATGATACGGATTACACCAAATATGTTTTTGTATTCATAAAAACACACATATATTTTGCCTCATGTTAAATCGTTAATTAATGTTTTAAGGCTTTAAACAACTGTTTTGCCCAACATATATACATGTATTGGGTGTATTGTGGAATTAAGCATATGCTTTTAAAATGCAATGGTTCTTCTTAATTTTTCCTAATATTGATTATATATACATGTTTTTATATTGCAATATTCTCTATACAAAATCAGTGTTGATCATGTATAAAATGTATATAACGTCAAGGTCGGACCCAAACATAGGCAAGCACGCACGTGCGTACACTTGACTGCAAACAAACATCGAACATTTAAAACTGACAAAAACGTCTTTTTAATGAAACGTCTCTGGGAAAGTTCAAATAAAAATCCAACAAAAGCTGCATTTGTATACGACAGTCAATCAAAAACACGTTGCACAATTTTCTGTTTCAAGGCGATCCTTTATTTGAAGCTTACATTTTTTTTGGTTGAAACAAACGATGTCTTATTCTTTATGACGTGTTTTATACTATACACGAACATATTTTACAACCACCGTCATGTACCCTCTATTAAAACATCTATCTTCGCCATTCTTAAAATAAAAATAAAAAAATACAGAGGGGATCATGTTTCCATGCATCAGTGTGTATGCTGGATTCAGCCTCAGACACGCCAAAGAAATTTTTCTACCAATAAGGTGTTTTCGGCGCACGTGACTGTATTTTGTGGTAAATAAGAGAGAAAAAGTTGATGTTTCTACATATGTCCATCTTGTGCAAATAAATCCGCATATTTATCCAATCATTTGTTTTACAGTTATCGTAATTTACTCAAAAGTGCACGTGGTTAAGCTTCTGAAGTGTTTGTGATGTTCAATAAATTGAAATCAATCTGTTTACAACAGCTGAGCATGGGTTTAATATGTTCGTGACAAAACCTTTAACGGTCTGTTAGCCCCTTGAACATGCATCCACTATATAATATAAAGGGATATATTTCGAGAAGGACTGATCAAGGTTTTGCCACGGATAGTTTAAACTCCTTCCATCTATTGATAAATGATTTATTTCCATTCAATGAATATCACAAACATAACCACATGTTCTTCAATATATCACACACATTATGCACGTGCTTAATTTAATGAAATAGTTAAACCGCTCAACACGTGATATCCAAGTGCGATGATTGGATAATATTGCAGATCAATTTAAATATGATTAACATTTGTGGAAGAGTCTACTGACATACGAGCAGACGGATACATGCAGGCACTGATACATTGTAGATTATAAATATCGGCATACACACGGTTTTAAACTGTTTTAGCAACCATCAAACAATATCTAGATATGAACAATAATAATGTTAACTGAATTTAATATTGGAGCCCATTTTTCTTATCACGTTCATGTATACGTGATCTTTATCCTAGCTATTGTGAGGATGGTCTATACCAAGAAACGCATTTGCATACGTTTAGTAATTGGAAAAAGAAACAAGCCAACTGGTTTCACAAATAAATGTAACGGCCCTCCCTAATTTCTGTTGTTTTTCCTAATAAACAATTACTAATAAGTACTATGTTAATTTAAGAATAAGGGTACAGAAATATGTCTAAAATAACTACATGTAAACGTGTTAGAAAATTAAACCAGTAATGAAAACAGACAAATACATGAAGAATACTCTGCGATCCGTTTGAAAATTTCCAGTTTTAAAATCAACACCTACCTTAATGTATAGAATACAAAAACGCAATGCGATACATTTCAGTATTTGTTTAGCATATACAAAAAAGGTTAATCTCAAGTTCCCTACCCATAGGGGTTTTTCGACGTACGCGACAGTATATTGTAGCAAATGTAAGTAAATATGAGAATAATTAACAAGTACATCCACGAAAGGATATACATGTTTAAATTTGTTGAACGCTCTCAATAATTATTTAGGCACTAACCATGCTTATAAATTTGTTACTTTTATTCAATCTTCATTATCCATCATTTGACGGGTGGCTGAACATTTTACATGTCGAGTGATGGACTATGTGTATATCCACTATTGAATTATTAAAGTAGATATTTGCACGAAGCCATTCAAACAACAAATCTGCTTACCTAGCGTTAACGACTTTTAACAAAGACCACTGTTTCCACGAACGACACGTATACATACAGTGTATATTCAGAGTTCACAGTAGGTCAAGAAAGGTATTAGCCATATACATTGTCATATCAAAAGGTACACGCAAACCGAAGATCTCGGACCTAATAAGCTTAACAGTCAAATCGTTTAACTTTCTTTTTTTGTCAAATTTAAAATTCAATTGCCTCTGTTTAAATTAATAGTTTATTTTTGAACCTAAGCAACAAAATAATCAATGTCGATTCAGTTCACGATTCAACAACTCATTATATAATGCCACATCTTTAAGGAATTGTATGCTTTTAAGAAATCTACTTACTTTTCTGCTGTGAATATTAATGTACAAATATTTAAAAAATGTTTATATAATTTTTAAACGTTTCTTGTATTTATTATTTATTTTATTCTCCCGATATTCAAGTAGTAGAGAATACGATAGTTTAAACATGTGCATATACAATATTTTCCACGCTGTCACACGCGTATTGCATCGTTTTATCTTAAACAACGAATGTCTTGAATATTGCCAGGAAATGCTTCAAATTCTTGTTTAAATCATGACTACTAAATATTCTTAAACCATTTAACAATTGATATTCAACTATACCACTATGGAACTATATCAATGTATAGAACATTTACTGTTTAGCAACATGACCGTTTGGTGCATTAAATCATTGATTATAGTGTATCCATTTTACAAAACCGGGGAATATGTTTATTTCATGTACAAAAGAGTCCATTCAAAATGTGCGTGTGGCGCCCTACTGAACGCTTATAAATCGTCCCTTGAAAGCCAGAGGGTGCTATCAGCATCTTAGGTGCACATAATGCTAATAGCGCCTTATGGCTTTTAAGAGACAGTGTTTGTAAATACTATTAATATTGTCATTTAAATTGGGCATTTTCCTTGGTCAATTTTGTTTTTCGTCGTAACTGTCTAACTTCACTTTTGACCTTCTCAATATCCAATCAAATGTTATGAAAACTTCCCGCGAGTAGTCCCGAACGATAACAATCCAAATATTGCATCGGCTTATTGAAAAACATATCAAACTACACTTGTAATAAAAAGTGGGTGCAACATCCCAAAAATATGGAAGACATATTCGTAACAAGTTTGGGGTATTGATGGAAGTTACAATAATGGTATACCGCAGAGACACGAAATGAAAGCTTTCATACATAACAAACTCTATTGAAATATTTGAAATGTAATTGATATGTAAAAGAGCAATAAATGTATCATTTTGCAACGATGTAAATGAATACATTTGACTACGTTTGAGTGTTCCTTCTAGACTAGTACGCAACCAGCACACTATATTAAGCATTGTGCCGAAGACCATGCTTCCACCGCAAAGGGCATATTGACCCGACGCTCGTGAATGAATTTATTCTGTACTCAAGGTCAGTGTCAAGTCAGTCTTTCTGAGCTTTAAACTATAGGTGTAGTGGAAAATGTAAGGAACTTTACTTCAGACATTAATATACCAGTTACCAAAATAACTTGCCGTGTATGCACAGATACCCAATGTATTGAAATGTATACCCTCTAGCCATTTTTATATGTATTGCTTTTTCTCTTCTTTATTTCGATTTTATTAAGTAATACTCAAAACTCTGAAGATCGTACAAAGTCATTTTTAAAGAAGAAGATAAAAAGAAACTTGATTTTGAACAATAAGTATACACGCGTTTATTCAAACATTATTAGTTACATATACATACACACAGGTGCAATTTCCGGTTAGGACGTCTTTACATATTAGAATCTGAATGTTAAAAACATTACACGAGTTTTATCTGAGTGTTAGAAATTTAGCAACATATTTATAATATCGTAATCGTGGTCTTATATTCATGCACGTATCTTTGTCACTTTAAATTATATAGTATTAGAGATTATTAATAGTAATATAGTAATTTTGCATTAGTTGCAAAAATGGTTTTGTATACGTTACTTAACGTATACGTTACTTACGTATAAAAATAAATACAGCAACATATTAACGTCATAGTAACTTACATATAAATATGCATACAGCAAAGAAATTTGAGAGAAAAAGAAGTTGCAAATGGAAGAAAGACAAACACTTTGGAATATTTGTGCGTATCCGTAAAATATGTTTTATAGATAAAAGAAACATATCTTTGTGTCGGAGGAAGCTGTAATATAAATGCATGGAAAATCCGCATAGTTCACTTTTAATATCTGTGTTTACCAATTCGGTAAATGTAGGGATATTTGGGCGATGCCAGTATTTACGTTTAATATTTTGGCGTCAAAGATCGTAATACACGGGACATTCTAAAAGAAAGTGAAACTCGTCTAAAATGTCTTAAAAAACAAGTAATCTAAAACATAAACATCTCTGTTAGGGAGAGTTAAGTATTATTCAGTATGCGAGTATTGTGTGCAGTTTGGATCTAGTCATTCATGAGACGGATAAGTGAGTTCTAAGAGGAGAACCAACCGTGTTACGCATTTGTCAGTTTAAATATAATTATTTATGTAAAAAGTTTGGCTTACATACCTTATTGTCAGACTTACCATAGACGCCGAATAAATTGTAAGGACATTTCTTGTTTAATATTACATGCACGTTGTACATTTCATCAAAGAGAATCAGGCATTGCATCGAGATTGTGGATTGCCTGATTGATGTAGAAATAAAAATATTTTCCAACGCGTCAAAGTAGTTGCATGTTGTTGTGTTTTTCGAATGGCTGCGGCATAAAATTATTTCAGTAACAATTTATATGCCGGGGTTAATGGCAAGATTTTATAATCTGTATCTAGTGCACATTCATTATTTAGACTGCGTGAAGCATTTTCGAAATATAAACCCACAACGTATTCAGAAACTGCGTTTTATTAAACGAAAATTATTATTTGTATTCCGAGAGTATTTCCTACGCAATTATTGTGTATAGTTAATTGTAAAGAAATACCCGAAACTTGTAAACAATCTGTGTTCTCTTCTTAAAACAAGCGACTGTGAAGAAAAACAACCTAACAATTGACAATGGTCAAGTAATATTTGAGTTACTTCTCTTTTATTTCATTAACTAGTTTATAACGTTTAAAAATTAACAGGGTGTTACGTGTACATCTTATCGGAAAAACCAATGAACATAAAGATCTGTAAACATCACTGTACTCGTGGGTGATAGATGAAGAACGGAACGTCAGATATTGATTATTTTAACATGCAAGTAAAATAACCAATCTTGTACTTGTGATTTATTATAGTAAACCGGGTAAAGAAGGTCAATCCAACAATGTTAAATGATGCAATTATATTTGGGTTACTTCGTCTAGGTTTCAGTCGTTTAATTGATGTAAATATAAACTGGGCGTTGCGTGAACAGCTAATCGAAACTGCCATACCTTTAAAAATGGAGATAAACAGCCTTGAGCGTGTGATTTATAAGGCCCAGCAAGTATCGGATTGCAGATAAATAGAACACTTTTGTATGTGCCATTTATTATTGAAAAACCAAGTATTGGTAATAAACCGCTCTTCCACGAAAAGAATTCAGTAAGGGATAGTCAACAACGCAATACTTTTTTTAAAGTTACAACTGCATATTTTTGCGTGATTTGGTGCTTGTTCATAACAATAAATAAAGCAGATATGGGAAGTTATGTACCGGTAAATTGTTACATATCACAGTAGTGCGAGTCGAAACCAACATGACATCCATTTACAGGACAATTAGTTTCCTTAAGGGACAGTATTGTTACATAGTTATATATCACCGACAGTCGGTATACATATGAGGCTTGTCGTGGGAAACACGGGCTTAATGCCTGTGCGTGATGAGTCGCCCTTGATCAACCTGTGAAGTCCGCACAGGCTTATCCGGGGCGACACTAACCGCTTTTATGGTATTTTCTGTTTCAAAGAAGTCTCATCTAAATGTAAATCAACTGTAGGCGGAAAGTGTCGTCCTGGATTAGCCTAGGCAGACTGCACATGCTAATCCGGGACGACACTACGCACATGCATTAAACCCGGGTTTCCCACAACACGCCTCATATGATTTAGATTGGGTATGGATCTAACACAAAATATGATTGTTTATAACTCAAACGAGATAGCACGATTTTATTCAGCTTATTACCTGAACAATGTAATATACGTCACTGTACATGCATGAATGGTGTATGTGCAAACAGCTTTAAGTTAGAAATTGAAAGAAAAAAATGGGGGAATTTTCAACATATTAGGTAAGCCTACGTGGAATGTCTTTGTCAACATGTCAGTGCATTCTTTGTCCTAAAAAATATTGATATGTCATTGACGACAAAGCACAAGAGGATTAGACAAGAATACCTGTTCTAATTTATAGACTTTGTTATTAGAAAGACGAGGCGGGATTACAAACGAAACATCTTGCACAATCTAAATATGTCATACAGTCATAAACAGTAATAAAAAAACTTAAACTTTTAACAGGAATAATTATTCAATGCACCGATTGGGTATGACAGCCATAATCAATATCGTGAAAACCCAAACAACTCTTTGGCTTGGTAATGCTAGATCTAATTATTATTCAAGATATATGTATTGTGGTATTCATCTACTGTAGTTGATAACAAAATGAACACCTATGTGGAATCAAACTCGATTGTTTCATAGACTGAATCACAGGACTATTTTGTAACAGATTTTCAGCCCTCTTTGTCATAGTTCGATATACCATGTATTATTGTTGAATAAAACATTGGACATGTCTTTCGACAAAATACTAGTGAATTGGTAATACGTGCATCTATTATCGACTATCGCATGAAATGAGTTTTACATGGCAAATACACAATAGAAGGTTGGATTAAACAATGGACAAATGGCAATGACATGTGCAACGTGTGTCCAATACAAAAATATATGCTATACACATCACAACTTGTGAATATATATTAACACAATATAACAAATCGTTTAATGATAGACGAAGATACGATGATTTACTATAATAGTCCAATTATCAAGACACTTTCTTATATATTTAAGTGAAAGTATGCTTTTGGCAACTGCTTATCACTTAGTCTGTGGTATGAGCTATTTGATCTCCATATCATTCACATATTCGTGGAACACTTCCAAATACTGTCATGTGCATTCGTGGCAGAATCGGTATTGCGCCTGAAAAAAGGAACGGAACAAAAACATAATGACATGAAATCATATTACAACCATATGCATGGAGGTGCGTTATGATTTCAGTGGCACGTGTCAAATTACGTCCTTGTTTCAAACAAAAGTGAAATGGTTAAAACCATTACCATTCAGAACAAGCGTCAATTGATTTAAGACTACATTGGAATTTTAACTGACATTCTTACCAAATACTATACCAGGGAAGCGTCAACTAATTTGAATCTACATCGGGGGACTATTTTATACGTTTATGCCGAAACTAACGTACCTCGTTAGTTATTATTTGCTTTCTTCTCTTTCTGACCATTCGTATTGTTTCTGCAACAGCCACGTCTCCGTCACGTTTTATTCTCTCCACAATGCACCACATGACCGCGAACAAGACCACAGCGTGTGTAGCCATCACTACAGTATGTACAACGTTATAATTTAGTAAACTTGAATAGCATTGATTACTTTGACAAACATATCCCTAAAGCTATGACACAATGCTGAAGAAATCGACATACATAATACATGGTTTGTCACGTACTTTGTATATTAGATGAAACACGAAGAATTGTCTTCGATGTCATTTATGGTGTTTTTACTATTGTATCTCGCTAATGTAGTTTTAATATTTAGTCACGTACAAGCAACTTTTGAAGCACATTTATATAGTTACATAAGAAATAAATCATTACCTTAATATGTTTGTATCTGGCAACATTCTCTACATAATGGCCTCTACGTTTGCTAGAGCGCAGTGTTGCTGCGAATGGACCAAGCACGAGGACGCTGTCACCCATGGACACAAAGGGACTTACCTTAACATATCGTAACAGTTTATTGCGCACCATTATAGTGAAGCATAATTTTTCATAAAATACCGTAGCTTCACATTCGGATAGAAAATAACGGTTGGCTATCATTGTGTCGCTTTAATGCTATTCCGATATTCACTTTGTAAACAGCAAGTGTATATTTAACTGTTAAAAATGTGTATATAAACTTGAAGTTATCAAACATATAGTAATTTATTTAATGCTAAGGTGTGAAATATAGAAAAATATCAGTGAGATATATCCCTACATCACTCACAGTGAAGGACTACTTTTTGGGGTCCCGATTTAATACGGTAAATGAAACGGACCGTCATCGATGCCGGGCTCAAAACTGTAAATGACATCATTATTTTTACGTTATGATTCCCGTGATATTTTTCAATAAAATGTAAAACAAAGGTTAATAAAGCATTAAATAAAAAGAAAATGTGTTTGTTTTTGGCGTGATAGCTCGTGATATCATCACCGAAATGGGAAACAATTGACACATTTTCACTCGCGCAAGCGCTCAAGTAACTATTTGCCGAATTATCTATCTCTATTTCTTTATCCCTCTATTTGCATACATTTCTACCTTACTTTCTATCTACCAAGCTATCTACCACTTCTTTACATAAATGCATACCATTTTACCTACATTTCAGCCTCCGTACCACGCTACCGCTCTACGTACTAATATAACTACAAATTCGGCTACCTTTGATACAACTTAGATCTCTGCTTACTTTTTACATAATATTATACCTCTAACTATCTATCTACCTACCACTCTTAACTACCCATCTACATACTTCTGTACTTACTGTCGTATTGGCCTCTCTGCCTACATATGTACCTATGTATTTACCTCACTACCTTCTCCACTAACTATATCTATGCCTGCAGTTTTACCTACAGCTCTACCTCATATATTTTTTACCACAATCTACTTATCGTCTTTACCACTATCTATATTAATTATTTACAAATATCTACCTTTCTTCTTCATCACTATCTACCTATATTCTTTACCACTATCTTCTTTACCTCTATCTACCTATCTTCTTGACCACTACCTACCTATATTCCTATATTCTCTACCAATCTCCTACCTACCTGCCTGCCTGCCTGCCTGCCTGCCTGCCTGCCTACCTACCTACCTACCTACCTACCTACCATCCTACCAACCAACCAACCAACCAACCAACCAACCAACCAACCAACCAACCAACCAACCAACCAACCAACCATCTATCTATCTATCTATCTTATTTACCACTATCTACCTATCTTCTTTACCACTATCTACCTTTGTAGCTGTCTACCTATTTGAATATTTGCCTTCTTTCCAACCTATTTCATTATCTCACACCAAACCTAAGGTAATGCAGCTTCCCATACAGTTTCATTGAATATTGGCTTGTAGTTGCTAAGAAACTGTCGAAATATGAATTGCGCACTATACACTAATTTCAGCAACCTTCAAAGTCTCATAACTCCAAGCAAACATTACTGAAGGGAACATCCTGTACTGTGCACACCTCATTTTGATAATTAAACATCACATATAGTTTGATTTTAGTAGCAGAGATTTAGTCCGGTCAAGAAGTGTGCACTATATTCTAATTTCAGAAATCGTCATAGTTCCACAACAATAAAGCTTCTCATAAAGTTTAATTGGAATCTGGTCACTAGTTGTGTAGAAATAGATTGACAAAAAAGTGTGCACTAAATACTTATTTCAGAAATCTTCATAGTCCCATAACTCTAAGAAAAAATCATTGAAGCACAACATCCTGGTTCAGTGTATATCTCCTCTTGATAATGAAGCTTCGGATGACGTTTCATTGAATTCTGGTCAGTATCTGCTGAGAAATACTCTAGACAAGCAAACTGGATGAGCGGATGAAGCGGCGACTATATGCTCCCCCGAAATGTTTTGGAAAGCATAATACATGTGTACAATTAACGGAATATGTGATTCTTTTTATTTACCGATATATTAACATCATTTATGTAGTCAGTGTGTCCATCTAGATGTACAGACAATCTCAATACAGGTCTGTATCTGTCATCTGAAATAAGGAAGCTCACTAATCAAACATTGAGGTTTATGGCAACGTGACATTTAAAATATAAAAGTCTGTCCTTTAGGATAACTACTCGATGCTTATAGAGGTTCATTCATGTACATATATTTAACCGTAAGAACGCATCCGAAGCACATGGACTTCACAGCTGCGTTCAAACAGTTTATACATTAACGAAATTTTAAGTTCGTTATACCTGTTTAAATGCATTTTGAAGCAATTATCTTATAGGAAATTAAACCCGAATAATTATTAAAAGAAATACCGGTTGAAGATGATATTGCTTACATAAATGTTTAACATAACATGTCCCTATTGTAGAGACGAAATTGACGCACCATTTTTAAGTATTGTTATTGTATCTATTTATTATTAATATTAATATTATTATTATTATTATTATTATTATATTATGCAGTCAGAAAAAAAGATACATGTAAAGTAATAGATTCGGCTCGATTTTTAGCCTCACAGGCTGTGTCTGTTGTGCTGCCCTCGCTCTCCGTGTCGGTTGTCTTATTGCGTAGATCTATTACCAGCCTATCCATAAAACACCGTTAAAATGATCAGAGTGCTGCAATTTGGTGATGGTCTTCTCACCGTGAGTGCAAACACTTCGCCACTTTTCTCACCCGATTTCCTGTAATGCTGCTTTGTTCAGAGTGTCCTCAAGTTTGAAAATATACAAACAGCTTTTATGTTTAAATATTGAAGATGAAGCCTTGCAATACATTTTGAGTTAAACCAACATGAAAGTCAAATTCCGACTTCGACCGAGCCTATTAAGTTGACTCCATATTAGTTCGAAGACACTGAACTGATTTAGTCGACTTTATCTGTAGGCGCTGGTTTGTTGAGTCGTGTCAGCTGGAGTAGCTCCATTTCAACAAATTGTTGATGAACTGTTGTTGAACTGAATCCCCTGCTTCCGAAGCCATAACATTTTAATAGTGTTTATTATCATACAGAGAAGGTCAATGTCGGTTTTTTCAATAATCATAATTTTGGTGTCGCCTATTGTGTCACCTGAAAAGGCCACATATAGGGGTTACTTTAGCTGCTTCGGTGGCGGCCCCTTTATATGTTGCAGACAATAACTGGAAAGATTTCGGTGCAATCCGTTTGGCATGATTGCTCTTATTATACGGCTTGAGTTATGCTACGTCAGGCGACACATCCGACTCGCGGAATTCTAGGTCGTATATACAAAAGAAATTGTCCATCGGTTTTATTAGTTATGTTCCCAAGGAACCAAGAGAGACATTTAAATAGAATACCGCAACATGAATAGTTGTTTGTTCTTTTTCTAGCTAATTTGAAAGCGCACATAAATGACATGCAACTGTACACTATTGAACTCGAATTAGATCACACACTAGTTATTTACTTTCCTCTTTTTTTTTAAATTATGTTCCCACCTACTCCAAACTATTTCACACGTAAAAACAACTGCACTGAGTTAAATGTCCGTTGAATCTTGCAGAACAGCACACGCTTTGCGACAGACAGCATGGACATTTCCTATGCCCCCACCGTCAATGGTGGGGTGGGGCTAATATAGAGTTTACTCTCTCCGTACGTACGTACGTATGTACGTGTGTACGTATGTTCGGATTCTTGTCCGGACAATAACTTTCAAGGATTTTCAAATAATTTGGCAGAAATGTTAAGCGCAATAAGCCGTATGTCGCGCGCAGGAACCAGATCCCTAGGTCCAAGGTCAAGGTCACACTTAAAAGTTAGAATTTAAGCCTTCTATGCCTATTCGGAGCATAATTTTGTCCGGCATGGAAGGAATTTCAAGTAACTTGGAACAAGTGTTAAGCATAGTTAGACGGTGTGTCGCGCACAAGAACCAGGTGTCTAGGTCCAAGGTCAAGGTCACACTTAAAGGTGAATGGTCGAATATAAGAATTTAAGCCATAGATACTGTCTGAAGCATAATTTTTTTCCAGCAGGAGTCACAATTGAGGGTCAAAGTTCCAATAAAAGAATGTAAGCCATAGCATTATTTTGTTCCATCATGGAAGGAATGTCAAACCAGATCCCTAGGTCCAAGGTCAAGGTCACACTTAAAGGTCAAATATTAGAATTTAAGCCTTCTATCACTGTCCGGAGCATTATTTTGTCCGGCATGGAAGGATTTTCAAATAACTTGGAACAAATGTTGAAAATTGTGAGACGGCGTGTCGCGCGCAAGAACCACGTCCCTAGCTCCAAGGTCAAGGTCACACTTAAAGGTAAAAGGTCAAATATAATAATTTAAGCATTCTATCCTTGTCCGTAGGATAATTTTGCCTAGCATGGAAGGAATTTCAAATAACTTGGAACAAGTGTTAAGCACGGTGAGACAGTGTGTCGAGCGCAAGAACAAGGTTCCTAGGTCCAAGGTCAATGTCACACTAAAAGGTCAAAGGTCAAATAAAAAGAATTAAGCCACAGACACTGTGCAGAGCATAATTTTGTCTGGCATTAGAATGAATTTCAAATAACTTGGCACAAGTGTTGAGCATGGTGAGACGGTGTGTTGCGCTTAAGAACCAGGTCCCTAGGTCCAAGGTCAAGGTCACACTTAAAGGTGAATGGTCGAATATAAGAATTTAAGCCATAGATACTGACTGAAGCATAATTTTTTTCCAGCAGGAAAGAATTTTAAACTCACTTGGCCGAAGTGCTAAGCATGGTGTGTCGGTGTGTTACGCACAAGAACCAGGTCTCTTTGTATAATTTTAAAGTCACACTAAAAAGTCAAAGGTCAAATTTAAAGATTTAAGCCATAGACCATGCAACCATATTTTTACATTAAACCTACTTGTTCAAAAATTAAGATCTAATAAATGCAAATAGTTTTGTTCTTTCATTGATTTTTCTTCTGCATTTGCCTCTATCTAGAGATATGGCTTATGGTTTAACATATTTAAATTAGGAATACGTGGAAAGGTTCTTAACATTATTAAAAATTATATTCAAATATCAAATCGTGTATTTCTGTCAATGGTGAAACGTCTCAAATGTTTTATAGTTAATGTGGAGTAAGGCAAGGGGAAACCTATCGCCCATTCTATTTTCCATGAACATGAATGATCTTGATACTTTTTTACAACAGAAGTGTAATAGTGTAATGGAATTAACTTTGAAATTAATGTAAATGACACTATTCACTTCTTAAAATTGCTAGTCTTCTTATATGCAGACGACACTATTATTGTCAGCCAAAATGAAAAAGATTTCGAAAATAACTTAAATTGTTTTTATAACTACTGTAATGACTGGAAATTAAATATTAACTATTCCAAAACTAAAGTGATGATCTTCGGAACAAATAAAACAGATAAATACAGATTTTATTTAAATGATCAGTTGCTGATCAGTTACTGTCAAAGAGTACAAATATTTAGGGGTAATTTTCTCAGCATCTGGAAGTTTTCTAAAATGTAAGAAATATCTCATAAACAAACCAATAAAGCATTGTATTGTTCCATTTATTAACTAAAATAAATAACCTTAATTTACCAATAGATCTGCAAATTAAATTATTTGATCAAACTTTATTGCCTATATTAACATAGGTTGTGAAATTTGGGGGTATGAAAATCCAGACATTAATGAAAAATTACACTGCACATTCCTTCGACGAAACACCAACACAAAACAATCTACACCAAGGTATTGCTTATATGCAGAACTTGGACGATACCCACTTGAAATTATTATTACAACAAGAATGATTAAGTTCTGGAATAAACTTATAACCGGTAAATCCACCAAATTATATTTTCTCCTGTACAAATATACACTTAATTCAAATATTAATCTTAAATGGAATAATTGTATTACCAATATACTAAATTCTACAGACTTTTCATATGTATGGCAACAGCAAGGAAACATTTCTACCTATAGCATCCATAAACAAGTTAGACACGTTCAACTGACCAGTTTATCCAATTTTGGAACACACACATCCAAGCCTCTTCTAAAGGTAGAACGTATGGTTTATTTAGAGAAAACAACAAATTTGAACATTACTTAACCGAATTAACAGAAGCTCTAAGACTAAGTATGCTCCATTTCCGAACAGGTAACCATCGATTCCCAGTAGAAACGGGCCGATATTTGCACTCATTCACTTCTCACGAGAACCGAAAATGCAGTCTCTGTAACAAAAACGATATCGGTGACGAAATACATTGCCTGTTAATATGCCCTCACTTCAAAAAAACAAAGAGATCAAAATTAATCCGTTCCAAATTCACCTCCCGTCCCAATGTACTTAAATTTAAGGAAATAATCTGCTCTAACAACCCTGTTACACTTAAAACACACAGCTTTATTTATGAAACATTTAATAAATTCATTGAAACGCACACAAGAAAAACTATGTCGATCCATATCTGTTTTGCCTTACATAAATACAGATGGAGAATAAGCCAACAATATCAACAGAAAACGCACTATTATATGACCAATCCCAGACACCACCGCGTAGTAGTAATAACACCGGGGTTCCATAAGGGAGCTGTACACAATGTGTAGCAACTAAAGTATTAGCACATAAAACCTCGAACGAAATAGAGAGCTGCGATCTGATTGTGTTAAATCTAAAAAAAGTCGTATGTATAGCAATAATCAACAATATCTAGATGTTTCTAGTTGAAAATAAAAACCTCTCGAAACTAGTTCCCCAACTGTTGCCCTCCCAAATTTTATTCGATTCGATGGGAGAGTAATGTACGTGGGGATTAATTTAACACTACGTAAACCTATTTTTTTCGGCGTAGCTGTCTAAGATCACTTTTGACCAAGATTTCTTAAGATAATTTTATGTCACGGGAAAATTGAATGCCAATAGAATTCGGCAAATTTTCTAATTTCAGGAATGCAAACTTACAACAATGTTTTGATGTTCACTAATAACTGTTGCATATTTTGGGGGATTAAAATTTACATAATTGTTTGCATAAGCGGTTAAAATAAAGTTATAAACATTTCGTCGACCTACGCTCTAGAACTGAACATAGTTATGAACAATTTTACTCATTGTATGTCATGAACTTAATGTAATATTTATTCACATAATGAAATCATTATTTTCTTTAGCCTACATCAGCTGCACGCTCTATAAGTAGCAATGACAATGATCCAATTTTGTGAGAATTATTGCGCTCTGAAACCTTTCGGAGCCATTCGTAGATATTCGGCGAAGATCGAGTTAAAGGGTGCGTCATTCTAAAAATAGCGCGTGGTAGAGCTTTGCTAATATACATTCATCAATTAGCTTCCGGAGAATCATAAACACAAGAATTTCAATAAATGGGGAATTTTTATTTATAAACTTACTGTGCATGTTAATTTATATTTGAATTGTAGTTGCGATTTATTAAGAATTATTTATAATTGCACCTTTCTAATAACTTCCTTAGTAGATGTTATTCAAATCAATTTTTTTTAATAACATCTTTCTATAAATAAAATGTGGTGAAAGAAGTCTCTTGGAACGTCGAAATGTTACTTTTACTTCATTTGCGTAGCATGAATACAATATTTGCAAAACTTATGATACGTATAGTATATATTTTAACATAATTATGTCCACTCGTCTGATATATAAAAATAATTTTCATTCATTTCCGCAATTATTTTCTGACAATGCTAATTTGTTACATTTGCCTGACAAATTAATATAACAATTATAGTAACGTAAATTACTAGCATTTAGTTTATTCATTGATCACCGGTGAAAACCTGGAAGGTGTGATCGGTTTATTCACGGTAAACATAGTAATAATGTTTGAGTTGATCTCCAATTAATTTTGGGTCCGATAAGGTTTTTTATAGTGTCCGAAAGAAGTCTTCTTAGTGGGGACCAAACAAGCTGTGGTCCGAGAAGTCTCGTAAACGATCATCTTGTCCGTCTTTTATTATGTTTCGGGTAAAAAAAATGACATCTCAATATTAATTTCAACGCTGATTGTCTTTTTTAAAGACATTTCTTGTTTGTTTTGAGACTCAAATCGCACTTATAAGAATGAAATGTATATTTTTGAAATCTTGAGCTTATTTTGCAAATAAGTGCACACGTATTTGATAAATGAGAAGACACGTCAACGTAATTGCAAAATAATTTTATATGACATTATTGATACATATTTCGTGTACGGATCTAACTATTGGCATTTTTTTGAAGTGATAAATTGTATTCACAACATACAGAAAATGTAAATGTATATGATACAAGAAATACCACGTTTTGTGTATAGCGTGATTGTACATTTTATGTAAACCTTTTGTGGTATTTTAAATAATATTAATATTCAAGATTTAAAATAATAATAATTATCGCACAAACACGTTTGTTTATTTAATTTTTAAACACTAAACGTTTTGGCATGATGCCTTCATCAGTAGTAATAAAAATAATAATTATAAACAAAGGAAGTGACGTCGACTTCATACAGTGACGTTACGTCGCTTGGCGGAAAAATGATGACCTGTAAGAAATGTAAAATAGCATTGTGCTGACATATATAGAACACATAATCATGATAGTATAAAATGATGGATCACATTTTTTTTTTTTAATTCAAGATTTACAAATTTACGAAGATACTAAAGTAACCGCTGTTTTTACTCTCTTACTATTATTAATATAACCTTGACATTATTACACGCACTATTATTATCATGTTTATTATTTCAGTAATACCATGATACTAGTATTACTATTATTATTATTATTATTATTATTATTATTATTATTATTATTATTATTATTATTATTATTGTTATTGTTATTATTATTATTATTATTATTATTATTATTATTATTATTATCATCATCATCATTATTATTATCATTATTAGCATTTGTTGTTGTTGTTTTTATTCCATGTGTTTGTTAGTGTTTGCGACAATACATAATAAGATGTTTGTGATTTTTAAAATTATTTAAATTGAAATCTCGATCTTTTTCTTTCTAAATAGATGTTTTTGTTTCTATTAAATAAAACTACATTCAGCTAAAAAAAATTTGCATGATAAACTTACATAAATATGCGTAATGTCAGTGTATAGTTTAATATAGCACACGATGTGATACGTGTTGTTAAAATTACTTCTTCTCTGCTAATTTTCTTCCATTAATTTATTTTGGTTCTTAAAGGAAACATCTAACCGTGACCACTTTCCCACATGAAGTGTTGCACTAAATATTTTTTGTGTAGTTTTGTTTGCTTTTTTGTAATTATATATGCTGACATGTTATTACAAAATATTTATGTTTTGTAATATGTGAAACAAAATAAACAATTGTTCTTCTTGTATAACATTATTAGTACATATTTCGTGTACGGATCTATCTATTGGCATTATTTTGAAGTGAGAAATTGTATTAACAACAGGCAGGAAATGTAAACGTATAGGATACGAGAAATACCACCTTCTGTGTATACCGTGATTGTACATTTTATGTCATATTTATATAAAAGATTTACAAATTTACGAAGATACTAAAGTTCATCTTTCTAAATAGATGTATATCTTCCTATTAAATAAAACTACATTAAGCTCAAATAAATTTGCATGATAAACTTACATAAATATGCGTAATGTCAGTATTTAGCTTAATATATTACACGATGTGATATGTATTGTTAAATTACTTCCTTTCTGCTCAATTTCTTCCATTAAAATTATTTTTTGCTATTAAAGGAAGCATCTCACCGTGTCCACTTTCTCACATTAAGTGTTGCACTAAACATTTTGTGTGTGTATTTTTGTATGACGTTTTGTGTTTATATATGCTCACATGTTATTACAAAATATTTATGTTTTGTAATATGTGAAACAAATTAAGAGTTGTTCAGTTCAGCATTTAGTTTTCAATTCTGAAAATTTTAGTCGCCAGAAGAATGTTAGCTTAGCAAAATCATTCCACTAAAAGCAGCTTTATTTATTTATTTTTATTTAATAATGCAAATTTAATACAGGATGAAGGCATAGGTTTTTTAGATACTGAAATTGCTATTTTTGTGTGTTATTGCATAATAACCGTTTTAACGTACTGTGTACAGTTTGTTTGTCAATCTTTAAAGAGTAGACGATATTGTTAAAAATCAAAATAATAATTTATTTAAATTGATAAATAAAGAACATGATGTATATTATATACGAGTGTTGATATTTGTAAATTTACTTTTACGACATCACAAATATGTTGTATGTTTTTTGGTAAATATCAATACGCTTATCCCGCCTTATAATCAATAAAGTCGCCGGAAGGAAACAGAGGACATTACTCGTGATTACGCAAGAGAAGTAGCCTAGTTTTGGGAAAGGCCTATAGATAACATTGAATTAATTTGATTTGTGAGAATAAAGAAAATAATATAATTGTGTATCAATCTACCGATTAGAGCGATATTTATTTAAACAAAGGAATCATACATCAGCATGATGAAGCTGTTGAAATCAGCTGAAAGCGTTGTTTTTCTAAAGGGCGCGTTAGAACACATGTGAATGCATGTATTTTGTGTATCACTCTGACCCATACATTCAATATCCCCGAGACGAACACATGTCTTATCAGTTGATCTTGTCATCATCGGGAAAAAATCCCGAAATTTGCCGGAAACCAAAAATTTTTAATACCAACTATTTTTAAACGCAAAAAGGACTAAAAGATATTTGTTTAAAATCAGTAAATTTATACATTGTATAATTTTGTGAAACCATTTGCACCTAAGCTTTTTGAAGAATAATTTTTGAACAGTAAAGCAAAATGTTTGAAACTTTAGATTTAAAAAAAAGCAACAAAAAAATCCCGATTTTTTAGAAAAAATAAATAGTAAATTGAGATGGCAACCTATTTTCTTATTAAAAAGAACTAAAAGTTTTTAACTTTAAAATAATAAAAAATACACCATACGAATAGATCAAACCATTTGCACCTAAGGATTCATATAAACGACAATAAAGTAATGACGAGTTAAAGATGTTTCCCTATATATTTATTTATCCCGCTGTACAGGCACGTTTTGCATACGAAAGATAATTTTGCTTAAATTAGTTTTACTACACTGCTTCTGTAGGTTTTTCTTAAGTTTGCACGTAAGATTAAGTACACAGGAAGTAAGTACTCAGGTAGTCCTTAATAAACGGCCCCTTGACGCTTAAAAAAGAAATTATCTGTCAACGAATGATCGACCTTGAATTCATAAATGATAGATTTATACCAGACAAATATATATTGGCAAGAAATCAAATTAACTATATACAGTGCATGCTTAATAATGAAAATGTAACGTTTAAACTAATTGTTATTGCTTTCGTCTCAATTAAATTAAATTAAATTTAATTATCTGACCGCACAACCGGTTGGATATCTGGCAGACACTGACAAGCAACCGCTGTATATAAATAAAATCACATGCATGTATTTTGTGTATTGCTCCACGTGTTATTGCCCGTAAATCGAATTTGTCAAGTAGTTTTGTTCTTTGTTTTTGTAAATATGGGCGTAATTTGACATGTGTTGAGACATTTAACGAAAGTTCTCTCTTTTTACTCGAAGTTGAAAACCAGTCTAAGTATAACGTCATCAAAAATTTGGTCTCACGATGAAATTGTACATGTAGCGCTATTTTTAACTGTCCTGGGTGGAAAATAAAAAAATGTGCAGTTACAAATTCAGTTTGATATCATTGGCATTTCGGCCAGATTCACTTCGCGGCATGTACTAAGGACTAAAAATTGAAATTATTCACTGAATAAGTCATTTAAGTATCAGTTTTCAGTGTTTTGTTTCATACTCGCATACATTCCAAACTTATCATTGCAAAATAATTGAAAAGTGGTCATGCATACATACGAAAACAAATAGCGACTAATTATGGACTCATTATGGACTAAATTTTTATCGTTTGGCTCGGGGGCTCAAGTCATCCCTAGAAGCTGTGTCGTTATATTTAAATTAACTACTGGACGTTTCGTCCGATATCTTTAGGCTTTTTTAATTAACGTGTTTGGTAAATAAAAAATAAAGCGAATAATTCTGAAGAATCATGCGTCGCAATACCTATTATATTCTTTTATACCCTATTATAAACCGATACCTGTCCTTTTTACTGCGAAATTAACTCCTTTGTCAATTTACAGCAAACCACGTGAAACAAGTTTGGGAAAAACATGTAAAAAACACAAGCCCAAATCATAATGAGCGAATTCTCTCTTTTTTCATAAGTTATATATTGCTAACATGTCTACGTGTAAAACGGCAAACCACACATTTCACTAGATTCGGTAGTTGTTGCGTAATTTATTCTCCAAATAAAGTTGGGGAATGGGTCTTTTGCAATAGCAAATCATAATCATGCGCGGGCCTTATTATAGTTTGTTATTATAGTTATAGGGTGTTGTTGTTTGTTGACGATAACGCCTGCGATTCGTTTGCATTACGGAACACTTAAGTTATTCATATCTAGCCAGCTTACGCTAAAACGTAAGCAATACTTTAGTTATCTGAACAGTGTCCAGGTTTTGATATCGTAGATCATTTAAAACAAATCGTTTGAATATTAGACGTTGTTAATTAGTGTGAGCTCTGACCATTGTTACGTGTCATACATATAAACCAAATCGTAAACCATAGTTAATTTATCAACACAATTAATAAAAACAGATATGATGCATCCTTCAAACAGAATGAATTTGATGGTCTAACTAATGACCATCAGATACAGTATATAGATATATGGCATAAATTTTTTTATCATACTATATGGTGTTTTAAATATTCTGAAAATGTTATATACTGTTAAACGCAATATATCAATCTCATTGTTGCGTCAGGTTACATCAAATACGACGCCTCTCGTGCGATACAACCAACTCAATTGATAACAAACACAACACACCATACTAGCACAGTATTTATACAAATATTTCAACTGACATCATAGCATTTAAAGATTTATATCAAAAGTGTCATTTGGATCAAGAGTTTAACAAAAACCGAAACCTCTTTTAGATCTATTGACATTTTAATTGGAGCTAAATCTGAAAGACCAATTTCTGTATATACAGAACAGAACAGAACAGAATATTTTATTTAAGACTTGTACAAGTACATCGTCTACAACACATATCAATATAATACATGCAATCAACATGACATAGCGTAGTGTTAAATAAATATATACAATTAATTCTAATCAATGCATATTTCGAAAGAAGAAATCGGAGGATGAACGTTAACCGTGTGTTAATTATTAACGAAAGTTAGTTTATTTCTAACATACATAGCTTCCTTAATAAACTTACACAGATTAAAAACATCTGATTTATTAGTTGAAGTTAAAAGCAGGGTAAATTTATAGACAGACGGTTTTACATAGAAATATCTTCTAATATATTGTTTTCTGATGTCAGTATTACAATTGCAAATGTTGGCAAAATGGTATTCGTCCTCTATATCTGTAGAATTACAAAGTGTACAATATCTTTCCTCTCGTGGAATTTGATTATATTTTCCTGTTTGTATTCTGAGAGGAAGTCCATTTAATCTTAATCTACTCATGTATAAGCAATAACATTTTGATAAAATATCTACATATGGCTCGTAATAATGTGTTGATTTACACAATTTATACTGACACAACATTGAGCTGTTGTCAATTTTTGACATCGTTTCTTGTTTAGAGGTGTATATAATACGGGTTTTTAACTCATTCAAAAATAAATCCTGATTGATACAGCTAACATTATCAAATACATATGCAAATCCATAATCAGCTAACAACTTTCTTATATTTGCTGCCTAATTTAAACGTCCGTTATAACTATCAATAACAGATTGGGAATAAAAAGTTTTAACAATAATATTGTTTGAGCTAGCAATTTTTAGCCAGTATTTAATCATTCTAATATATCTAATACACAATGGGTAACGTCCCAACGCACTATATGTAATTGCATTGCAAGTATTTATTTTAACCTTTAACAATCGCTTGCAAAACTTAAGGTGGATCTTTCAAGTTTCTTTGACTTAGTATAACCCCATACTTCACAGGAATAATTCAATATAGGACTCACAAAGGCATCAAATAACTGACACATTTTCTTAGGACTTAAGTCAAACTCTTTACATTTGCATAAAAAAATGTTCATTGCTTTCAGAGCTTTACCAACTAGGTGTTCCTTTTTTAAAATAAATATATGTATAATTTGATTCGTACTGACTTAATAATCTTTAGTTGCAATTGATGAACCATTTTCATCTGTGTACATTGCTATTAATTTTTGAACGTTATCGCTTTCAAAACTGGAGAAAGAATATGTTGTAATCCCGCTATAAAAAATGCGGCTATTTTTCGTCCGATTGCAAAATGCCTAATTTTCATTATTGGTTTATTTTCTTCGTATGTTATATACATCTCTGACTGTATGTCGGATTGCGAACACTCGGACGGCAAAATGAACAATGACGCTTGGTCATTAAATTCAATTAAGAGACTTGTTTTATCCTCCATTTCTTCTGCAACTTTAAGTTTCGCAAAGTCGAACAATTTCTTATCACGTGCGGATAAATCTGCTCGAAACGGCTGAATCTCTCTCACCACGTCTTGTGCTGATAGCGTTTGTTTTGGATTCTGCAATTTAATAAATTTGGAGTACGAAAAAAGGGACTATGTCTAAAAAAAATGGTTAATTCTTATTGCAATATAAATGATGTTATATGAATACCGAGGCATCAGACGTTAATTAGGAATAAATAGTATTGTACATAATGAGAGTTTTGGAAAAAAAGATCACACAATAGGCTAGAAAGCAAATGAATACCCTAAGCGGGTATGGATTTCAAAATCAAGCTAATAGAACAAATTACAGTAGACAGCGCTCTAACCGACAGCGCAATTCTACAATAGGGGTGCAACTACGCTTATACAAAATACAAATTTAAGGTCAAAATGTAAACAAGAAAAAGGCCTAAGAATATGGCCTATATTATATAATTATTTTTTCTCAGAATGCGTACGCCTATTGTCCATTGTATGTACATTAGTTTATTCTTTATTATAATATTAATATATATATTTTTTTTTTACTTAACTTACCCTCCTCCCAAACCAAATGGGGGGCTAAGCTTTAGAATTATCACGCATTGCTACAATTAATAATATAAATTGATGAATACGAACCGATTGTCCCATCGTTGTCTACTGTTTCAGTATAAACGGGCAAAATCTTGTTTCAGCTGTAATTAAAAAAAATGAACATTCGTATTATAAATAGTGGTTTCCGGTTGTATCGCGGGTTCTCTTGTATCGCGGCAAAAATAATCGATAACGGGGCTGACTTGCGCCACAAAAAGTTAATGATATAAGGGGGTTCCTGACCCCAAATCTCGTTTCCGTTAAAAAATAAGCAACGTTGAACCAGAATGTTCGTAACTGATGCAAACATTTGCATATAGTCTCGGTGCTATACATTTCGTACATGCATCTAACACCTGCTACAACCGGTTGAGAACAAATATGAGGAAATGTTTACAGGGAGATAACTACGAATACAGTTTAGCAAAATTTTAAGAAAGCCATGTTTATGTATATGGAAAACACAACCGCTTAAAATTCTATTTTTGTCTGCTTCCAGATATTGTTGATGTTTTGTTTCTAAAAATAATATTAAAACACATTATGTTTGATTTTAATTTGAGTATCAATAACGTACAACACTGTAATTATTTTTTCACGACACTCTATCATCTTGCCTTTTTAAACAAAATTAAAAGTACAGTGTGTCGCTTGTGTTATAAATTTTCGAATTAACATGAATATAACACAAATTTTATCTTTTTTGAGATAGACATAACCTCTAGGAATCAGAAAGTTTGAATTTTAGAATCAAATTGTTCGTTATGAATTCAACTTAATGCCTTATATAAATACCGCGATACAGCCGACCTTTACCGTTTTTCAGATATATTCCAACCAGGCCTCGTTATTTGTTTGTGACACAGAAGTAGAGGACACATTTGTCTTAATACTAGTACAAAAAAGTGTTTCAATTCGTACAAATTTATTTCTTCATCACAATAATTTATGTACAGCGATACAAGCGGAAACCATCCTACTTTTACAGTTGTATTATTATGTGCTAACACACAAAAACCAACACTAAATGCATATAAACAAAGTTGCTGAACGTTGACATACCTATCCTTGTGCCACCACGACTTAAACGTCTTGCGATATTGTCGGTTGTGAACAAAATGATCTAACTTGTTCCTAATAACCACGCGCGTTGACAACATAAATCATATCACCGTTGATTGTGCAGGACCGGTTGGCATCATCGGCTCATTGGCAGCTGCCTTCTCCATCGGAGTTGTGATTTTACATAAAAATGCTTTGCTTAAATGATTATTATTAATTGTGTGTATTTATTACATTATTATATATTATCATTATAACTTCTTTTTGTAGAGCTAAACATACCGATAAAGTTATAATAAAGACTCTTTAAATGTGATATTATCAGAACCCCATTTTAAGACCACGGGTTTTTACCTCACCTACGCGTTTGAAGTTTTTCGGAAACTCTTTTTATATAGTCGATTATTTCAGTAAAGGTCAAATATAAACTCGGTTTGGAAGTGATCGGTTTACACAAATTGCCGTTTTTATCTATTATTACAATTTGCATAGCGTAAAATATGTCGGACGTTCAGCAAAATAAATCATATGGAACAAATGCAATGATTAATCAGGTAAAATTTTCAATCTAAATACATATGTTTCATAGTGTTGTTATCTTAATATATTGTAAGTACAGTTATATATTGAAGTATTTCAGTAAATTAGATAATTATAAATTTCGGAAATACTAAACAGAAAAATACGTTTATTATAATGATGATGTCGATGACAAATATAATGTTTTAGGAAATATCCACTTTTAATTTTTATTTTATCAGTAATTTTACCAAACTGCAAAGAAATCGTATAAATGTATCAGTATGTGATAATGACAAACTGACGTCAACATATAAAAAAACGGCTACATTGGGCAAAATCTATTTCTATTTAAAAGATATATATTTATTTATTTTCACAGTTATAAGAAAGCAAGCCAAACTAATAAAAAGTAATATGCTACTGTTAAATATCTATTCATCTTACTACAGCAACAGAGTTTTACGTTTGCGTGCGATGAAATAAACAAACGCTCGATTGGTAGAGCGATATTGCGATTCTGCGGCAACGAAGGAACACAGGACAGTATGAACAAAGCAGGCCTTCGTCGACTTCTTCAAGCTGTCATATCTTACATTCCTGAACAACGACAGAACGTTTGGCAAAATGCTGAACTAACGATATTTGATGACAACTGTGATGAGTATATTGTTCAGGCAGGAGACGGCAGCCACAAATTTATAGCTTCTTTTGACGGTTGTGGAACAGCAAGTGTGGTTTGCCAAAAAAGTTCAGATACTAATATATGCTATGAGTGTTGTCAAGGCTGCTTGGCATGTATCCGAAAGCGATTGCGCTAAGACTTTTTGAACAAATTATGCTTTGCCGGTATTCTGTGGAGCATACACAAGCTCAGACTGCTGCATTTAGCTGTACTCAATATCGATTGTCAGACTTCTTGAATAAATATGGCAAACAGGTGTTTATGGTCTTTAATTATATAATATATCGACAATAAAGAAAATAGTATAATAAAACTGTTATCAACATTGATAATTAATCTTTATTTTCAGTAGTTGCCTAGTAACCACACAATTATTCCATCATATTTCTGAGTAGGCTGTCAACGCAGTAACAAGAAAAGTACATTCGAATTGTATTGTCTACGAAGTCAACGTTTATACGGTAGGGTGATCATTTGATTAATGAAAATATACATAAAAATAAACATATACTCAATTAAAACATAATATTTTAACGAAATATTTGTTCGTATAAACCTTTATTTACCTGCACCAAGGCGTTTGTGTGTTTGCCGGCGAAGGTGTCTCTTATTGTATGCGTGTTAACAAATGCATGCTAAATGTTTTCAACGTATTTTCATACAATGTCCTGGAAAGGTTGGAAACGCCAATAAACAAATGATAATATTTCACCGTTTGGATCCATACATTATGAGAAAGTTTCTGTAGTATTGGTAAAAATGTCTAAATGCTTTATGGTATTTAACTCCATGGTTGTAAAATATATGGGGAAATGAGCTGTCATGGTGGAGTTCTTAACTCCTCGAGTTTTCTAGTTAATACATTCGTCATGTTTTGAATAAATAATTTCAATATATGCATTGAACATTTGTGTGTGCATTCAGGCAATGGTTAAATACGTTTCAGTGATCATAAAGACTGTGGAGGCATGACGACATTTATCTCAAACTTATTCTCATGGTTCACACGTTGGACAGGCGTTGAAGCAACATCCTTACCTGTGCTTAAGGATAAGCATTCAAACTGTGAGGTAATCGATAATATATGTTTTATCTTATTTGACATACGACAATAATCACGCTGTCGGAGGCAAATTAAATATCTTAAAAGTATTTCAACCATTTAATAATATACAGATAACCTAAATCGTAATATCCGCAAAAAATAACACGCATCTGCATCTAAGACAAAACCAGATTTTAGTGTAATACAATTATAAATGTGTTCGTTGAAAGACAACTATAAATAACAACATTTTAACAACATTTTATTTAAGAATTTAGAAATTTGAAATAATTGGATCGTCATGGAATACATTTTAAATATATGTTTTTCTTTTGTAAAGCCGAACATCTACAAATGTTCCGAAATAAACAAAATCGTTGTTGGGAAAGTTATCATACAATTTTGCGGAAACGAAGCATCATCCAACAAAGAGGACCTTCGTCGCCTTTTGCAAGCCCTAATAAGCTATATTCCCCAGAAGTCTAGACGTACATGGAAAAATGCGGAAGTAACGATTTTCGACGACGATTTAAACCAATACACAATCTTATCTGGCAGTGGCGGCAACACGTTCATGGTTTCCTTTGATGAGAATGGGCACCCTAAAGTAGTAATCCAAAATCGACGCATCTGGATGAAGCTGAATTCTTATATCTATAGCTTTTTTAGACAGGAATAGAATTTATGAACAAAATAAAATTCTATTAGATTCTATTAGACGATTCTATTAGAAATTTGCCAATAGAATTTCACAGATGTTAATTTTAAAACGTTGCTACTTCTAGCAAAAGTTATATGTTAACACAATACATCCAAGCTAGAATGATGCCGTCGTTTCTGTCAAATATCGAATTCTCATACATTATGTTACTTTTCTCCTACGTTGCTCCTTGTATAACAGGCTTGCCATTTTGATCTTTCTCAAGACAGTAACAGATTTCGATTCAGTTTAATGTCTTATTACTAGTGCATATGTATTATACGTGTTATATCAGTTGTCATAACTATTCATAGATATATTTGATTTTATGGAATTTTATAAGGAATGATATCGTCCGAACGTTTCGAAACACATTATTCCTATTGTAGCAGATCTAATACACACCAACATATAAGCAAGACTAATTCTAGTGTTTTATAAGTAAATGGTTTCATTCTGGAAATGTGATACTGAAACAATACATCTCTAGAAATGTTCGCCAACAATGTTTTCCCGTAAAATAAACATATATCATAACACACAGTTTGAGATGATGCTTATCAGAAGTGGTTTGCATTTTGAAAAATGTATTTGATATTTACGTGTCAAGAATTTGCTAATAAAGTACATGTATTCCTACATTCTTATTTGTTTTCTACGCGGGTGAAACCCATGTTAAAAATATACATATTATGCTATTACAATACTAGCAGTACTAATTTGACATTATCTCTAAAGTAAAGCTTTAGTTAAGATATTTTTAAGGATCCTAATAGTACCAACCCAGACTGGACGTCACAAATCTACACGCTGGTCTGGACAACTTTTGTCCCGTATGTGACATCCTGTAAACATTCATTAAACACTGTTTACTACAACCGATTATTCCAAAGTTTTATGATATGCGTATACCTGTATGAATTACTAAGATAATTGTTTCCGCGCAATTAAAGCCTACAAATATAAAGTAAACAAATACTAATAATTTATGATTTAAGTATATATACTATCAAAATAAATGTTTTGTATCATTGAAACATAAGAACACTACATATAACAAATGCTAGCATGTTATTGACAGATAGAATGAAGTGCCGTTAGCATTTGTTACCAGTCTATCCACGTGCCTTTCGACGCGGCATTCATTGTTCTTTGAAACTTAAAGTTATATTTTGAAAACATCACGCTTGTTTCGAGTTTAGTGTGATTTATGTTAATTTTTCTAAAAACATCCATGATAGTGTTATTGCTCCCCGGACCTATGGTAATATATAATAATTTACCATGAACAACCAAGATATGGCTATTGCGTCGTGGATCTAGAAGTTGAAATCGGACCGTGTTGTTGTTGGCGAAACGTGTTCCACTGTTATACATGTTCTATATGCGCATATAGAGTCATCATTCACAAGATGTCCAATAGTAAACATTGTGTAATCATTCGAAAAATACATTCTGTTAAGTTATCTTTTGCATAATTTAGTAAATGCTTCAACGCCAGATATACACCTTTTATTTTATGCATTCCAGTGATTTATAGGGAAATATATCCGTGAAATAAAATTGGTACTTCACTGTTTTAAAACAGTGAAAATTACCACTCTGCTATTTTTCACTGTTTCACACTGGTTCCCGATTTCATACAGTAAATGAAACAGACCCTCAAAGATGCCGGACTCAAAATTGTGAAATGGCGTCTTTATTTTTTCCGTCATGATATTATGAGTCCCGCGATATTTTCCAATAGAGAGCAGTTAAAATGTAATAAAAAACGGAGTAAAGGCATAAAATAAAAATAAAATTTATTCATTTCGGTGTAAGATCGTATTTTATTTCTTCAACTAAGGGTTAGGGTTTTATAAACCATGTGACCCCCGGGGCGTGGCCAGTTTTGACTCCAGGGGCGTCATTTGAACAATCATTGTAGAGGACAACTAAAATGTCACAATACCAAATATGAAACCTCTGGCCCTTGCGGTTTCAGAGGAGAAGATTTTTAAAGTCATTTTGCTATTAAAGTCTAAATAAACCATGTGACTCCCGGGGCGTGGTCCATTTGACCCCAGGGGCATAATTTCAACAATCTGTGAAGAGGACAACTCGTAAATGTCACATATCAAATATGAAACCTTTTGAGCCTAGCGGTTTCAGAGGAGAAGATTTTAAAAGTCGTTTTGCTATATATTCTATATAAACCATGTGACAGCCAGTAGCATAATTTGAACAATCTTTGTAGATGACCACTATACGATGATACATACCAAATACGAAATATATTCTATATAAACCATGTGACCCCTGGGGCGTGGCCCGTTTTAACCACAGGGGCATTATGTAAATGATATTTGTAGAGGACCACTAGAGGATGTCACATATCAAGCTCTGAGCCTTGCTTGATAGATTTTTAAAGTTTTCACTTTTTAAATATATTTGTAGCTCTGATGACCTACATATGTACCGGACTGTAAAGATTTGAACAACTTTGAAAGAGATCCACCAAAGAATCATTTCTGTAAAGTTTGGTGTAAATCTGCCAAGTGGTTTAGGAGATGTTTTTTTAAATGAAAAGTTGTAGACGGACACATGCACGGAAGACGGACAACGGGCGATCACAAAAGCTCACCATGAGCACTTTGTGCTCAGGTGAGCTAAAACATATTAATGCATTACAAGCACTCAAGTCACACCTAGCATTACAAACTACACAACTATTTTCGGCCATTTGAAAAGCTCTCATTTCCAAATAATCTGTCGTTTTCTTTTTTAAACAAGTATTGGATAGATTTTGTTAAAATTTTTGTGTGACAGCAATTTTCAACAAGATACTATGGTGCAGTTACAAATGTCACAAAAAAGTACTTTCAAGTTTTTTTCTTTAAACAATAAACCACAGTCCTGTGCCAAAGTGAGAATTTTATTGTTTTCTACGTTTCCTCCACAACTGAAAGACTATAAGGGTTTGTACCAAAATATTAAATTTTGCATACTCAATGTCTACAGTATGGCTAAAATAACAACGTTAAATGCAGTATGATATTTTTCCCATCTCAATCCTCCTAAAGGACCACACAATTCAATTGTGGATATATATCAATTTCACACATTTTTAGGTCATGCAATGATACCATGATACAGTCATGCGCATTGTTTCACAAGAATCTTACACATGACTAAAAACCACATTTGTGATTGCAAATCTTCAGTAGATCTTATAATTAAGATTCCTCCTTAAATCTTGTAATTGCAAGACAGTTTGCAATTGCCTACTGAATAAGTTCTTAAATTATAACATAATCATGATAATTGGCTCGTGAACAAGTCTTACCCGTAAACAATCTGTAATATCTGAAATGTGAATCATTAAAACAGTTATTGAAATAAGTATCCTATTGAAAAATATTTTAAATAAAGGTGCGCTTAATGGAAAATTTTGTATACCAAAGTTTGCTGTTATTTGAGTATTGACACAAAGGAACTCAGCGGGGAGGGGAATTGATTAGTTGATTGCCTATTGATTAGTTTTCAAATAGTTTTAAAATAGAATTTGTAAGGCAAATTATTTCAGCTAAACTTAATTGCATTCGGTAAATTCGTGCCAACGATATATGAAAAAGAAATATGTTAATAGATCTGTGACATATCCAACTTTCTATGCAATCCCACGGTCGCTATCGATCAGAATCGATGATAAGATTTAACATTCAATTGAATAGGAACACTGAGAACTGTGTACTTCAAACAGTCATATTTTTGTTAATATTGTTAATATCAAAATTGCACAGGTTGCATTTGAATATATAATATCTTCTCTAAACAATGGTATTTTTTCTCGTTTTGATAACTTAACGTTTGAACCGTCGTTTTAAGGTTTTAAAAGTATAGGTGTCATTTTGTTCTTATTTCAATGTAAGTGATAGGGAATTTGGTAAAATGTGCTGACAACGGGTTAGGAAATTGCTGTAAAAAACTGTGTTTCTTTATTTAAATTCAAAATCGCACAGGTGGAATTAGCTAGGAAAATTATTTTCCTTTCGATACAATATACTTGTGTTAATGAAAGTTGGCTTTTAGACCGTAGTTTATCAACTTTAGTATAACTTGTAATTGATTCTAGTGGTAATTTTCACCCATTCACGGAAATGTACGAAATTCGTGTTGGCGTTCGGCCTTTTTCGGTCTTATATCGGCAAAAAATTACGGACTGCAATAAAACTGACATTATGGTCTATCGTGTATTTGTTGAATAAGTATTGAAACTTAATTGAAAGTTGATTTTCTATTCAGAGATTAAGTTATAATATTAAAGTATACAATAGATCGACAAGATAATTCACATTGAATATATACTTTGTTTTCATTTATTTTATGGTTATGTTCATTCATTAATTCAAGATTTAATGTATCATAACCTATAATGTTCTATTTGTTGTATTTATCATTTTAAGGCAGAACAAAAATGCACGGTTTAATTGTATTTGTTTATTTTGAAATAAAACAACCGTTTATGGTTATATTCTATTTAATTAGATTTTTATTTTACTAAGTGGCATGTTTATCCTAGCCGGTGTCATATTGTTGCCGTATACACGGATCTGGATCCATGTCGTATACAAATATACAGGCTAAATACAATGTGTCAACTTCCTTTATTAATTTGTAATTTGTGTTTTGTGTACTCTTAATAAGCGTTCCATGCTTGTGCTATGCGTCTTAAAAGTGAAAAAATAATATCGCATATAAAACTGTTTGACAGTTATGTTTTTCGCGAAAAAAGTAGCCAATCTTTGAGTTCTTTAGTTCAGTACCTGCAACACTTTATAGTTATTATGTAAACAAAAGGTGATAATAAGGCGATAATTAGGAAATAAACAGGACTACCTGTTTGTCTTACTTACGATTTCATCTACCTAGGTGTAACACTGAATTATATTGGAAATTTTAATCTAAATACTAATACTTTACGTGGTAAAGGTCTAAAGGCACTAAACACATTGCTATCAAATTTGAAAACATATGCCTGTAAACCAAAGGTAGCCTTACAGTTATTTGATGCTTTTGTTTCGCCAATTATTACATACTCATGCGAAATATGGGGTTTCTCTAAGTCTAGCGAGTTAGAAAAATTACACTTAAAATTCTGCAAGGCTTTTCTTGGTGTCAGAAAATCAACTTCAAATGTTGCCGTATACGGCGAACTTGGTAGATACCCGTTACATGTTAGCAGATATGTACGCATTATCAAATATTGGTTTAAACTTACTAACAGTGACAATATAATACTGCGATCAATCATGGAAGATGGTCTGACCGATTTAAATATAATAACAATATAAATTGGTTTGGAAAGGTTAAGGACCTACTCTCTAGATATGGATTTAATTATGTATGGGCCAATAACTCACTAATCAATGAACGTAATTTTTTGGCTTTGTTTAAGCAACGAGTTATTGATGAATACTTACAAGAGTGGCAACGTGACGTAACTGATAATAGAGTTTTGATTGTGTATAAAGCAATAAAAACAACATTTTCATTTGAATCATATTTAGAAACAATCGTATCAAGAAATTTGAGAACAGCGATTACAAAACTACGTCTTTGTGCACATAATCTGAGAATACAAACTGGTAGATACGATCAGGTAGATAGAAACATGCGACTTTGTCAATTATGCCAAAATAATGAAGTGGAAGATGAATTCCACTTCTTGTTGAAATGTACTACATTCGTTCAAATAAGAGAAAAATATATTAAAAATTATTATAGAATCAGGCCTAGTATGTTCAAACTCACGCAATTGCTGAATACACAGAATAAAAGTGAAATGTTTAGGTTAAGCAAGTACATATCAGAGGCATTAAGTATTCGCAAAAATATGATGATGAACAATTAATAACAGATGTTTACATATATGTGCATACTGATGTATATCTGTAAACATATTCTATACCACTACTGCTTAATTAATTTGATATTCATGTGGCTATAGTTATAAAATTGTTGTTTACTTCAAATGGACACACGAAAACAGTTCCATTTTAAATAGATGTAATATTCTTACGAGTGAAAATGCAAGTTTCATTTATATTTAGACAAGTTCATCCAGTTTTAGAAATATTAAAATAAATTATCACTTACTATAATGTATAATGTACAATGTATTATTGTTAAACACTAGAAACTGTAAAGTTTATGTGTAATAAAATTTCTGTTATGTTCTGTTGTTCTTACTAAGTAGATCTATAATTACATGTCTTCACAATGCAAATGTCTTCACCGCGAGCATAAACTTGAAAAAGTGCACTGATTATATCGACTGGGATATGCTACTTTATAAACTCTTGCTATATAAGATTGATGGTAAAATGTACAATTCAATTAAAAAAAAATTACGCAAGCTCGTATGCAAGTGTGAGAATAAATAACAAGCTAACGGACTGGTTCGATTGCAAACAGTCTGCCGACGACTCTGTTCTCGATATTCGCTAACGACCTAATCGGTAAAATAAATGACCTCGACCTTGGTATTAGCATGGGCGAGGTTCGGATATCACTCCTCCTATACGCAGACGACATTGTGCTCGTGGCGGACGCGGAACACAAACTGCAGGCGATGCTGGATGCACTCCATAGCTGGTGTAAGCGCGGGAGGGTCCAGGGAGCCGTTTCACCAATGGTTGCGGCGCAGTTGCAAGTTTTTTTCATCGATTTGCAACACGTAGACAAATGCGTTTCAACAATGGGGTCGCAAATTTCAATAGGTTATTGGGTTAAATACCACTTATTCCGTATTCCGTGACGTTATTTACGCGCGCGACTGTCAGACGACCTGTAAACAAACATACTATTTTGGAATTGACATCATTAAGACATTTGACATAACTGACATGAGGTCAATATGGCACACCTGATCTGTGACAATCTGTTTGGGCATTGACATTTTTAGGGTTGTGAGATAATTGACAACAGACTAGTATGGCATACCTGATCTGTAACATACTTTTTGGGCATTGACATCTTTGAGGCTTTTGACATAATTGACACCAGGTCAGTATGACATACCTGATCTGTGACATACTAATTTGGTTTAATATCTATGAGTCTACGCGCGCGACTGTCAGACGACCTGTAAACAAACATACTATTTTGGAATTGACATCATTTAGACTTTTGACATAACTGACATAAGGTCAATATGGCACACCTGATTTGTGACAATCTGTTTGGGCATTGACATTTTTAGGGTTTTGAGATAATTGACAACAGACTAGTATGGCATACCTGATATGTAACATACATTTTGGGCATTGACATCTTTGAGGCTTTTGACATAATTGACACTGATCTGTGACATACTAATTTGGTTTAATATCTATGAGTCTTTTGACATTATTGACACCAGGCAAGTATTGTATACCTGATCTGTGACAATGACATACTATTTGAGGAAATGACATAATTAGGCTTTGAAATAATTGACAACAGGTTTGTGTGGCATTCATTCCTTATTCTGTGAAATGCTCTGTTGGTATTGACATCGTTAGGCTTTAACCTCATTGGCACCAGGCCAGTATGGCATATTAGCCTGATAGATCTGTGACATACTCTTTGTTAATTTACGTCTTTGAGGCCTCTGACATAACTTACAACAGCTCTGTATAGCATTCCTTATCTCTGACAGACTCTTAAATTGAATATTGACATATTTATCCTTTGACATAATTGACCTCAGTTCAGTATGACATACTTGATCTGTGACATACCCTTTGGAAATTGACATTAAATGACCTTTGACATAAAGACACTCTGAGATCTGTATGGCATTCATAATCTGTGAAGTGATAACTCATTGGCCATTGGCATCTTTGATGCTTTTGATATAAATGACAACAGTTACAGGTTTTTATTGCATTGCCAACAAGAATGATATGGCACTTGGACGTTATAGACTTGTTGTATCTTAATTCGGTAAAAGCACTGTCTGGACAAAGTATTTGCTTTGTGAAGTAAAGCTCATTTAAGATTCTTGATATGTTTAATTTTAGGTGGTTTGAGTGCTTGTAAGTGCTACAGCTATAAACATAGTTTTATTGCCCATTTATGTATTTATGATATGTATCACCTATTCGCAAATTAAGTACAAACAGAATGCAAATTGCATGCACAATCTGTGTGTTCTTTTCAGCTTAATGTTCTGCCACTTGAGTAAATGAATTGTAGTGGAATTGTTCTGTATTGAGAACAATGTCAGTGGCATTGACAAGGTACACTTGTTTGATTGCTATTGAAGTGTTTTGTTTTGAATAAATTGGCATAGTAGATTGCGTAAGACTTTTGTTCATACAGAAAGTTTGAATGTTAGTATAGTCGAATATAGATCCAGAGATTTATATGGCCAAAGTTTGGTATTGATCTTTCATAACGCACACAAAGTTGCTGTAATGTAAGGACATAAATAGATGCATAATTAAATGTTCTGGTTTTAAAGAGACTTAAGTTGCAAGGTGGTGTTATTTATACTGAATGAAGCAGGACATAAGGAACAGTTCTTATGTTTTAAATGTCTTTTCTTTCCATAGTTATAGCTTAAGGAGGTTTGGAAATAAATAATCAAATAGATACTTTGTAAAACAAGCTTCAATTAAAGTTTAAATAAATGATTGCCTTTTACAACATGAATTATGTGAACTATAGCTACTAGGGTTGTTCAGTAGTGTCAGATTACATCTGTGACTTTTGGGTAGCTAAACTGTGTTTAATCCGTCAGCAATGGTTTGCTTGAATTTCAGTAATTCAAAGAGGAGTTAGACTTAACTGGTGTCCCTTAAAATACAGGAATTGAACTTTGTGTTTTTGATTATTGTTGTCAATAATTATTGGCGTTTTAAATAAGTTCTAATCAAATTTGTTTATTGTTTATTAACGAATAATGTAAACTATATGTTAAGGAATATGTTGAATTTTATGAGATATTGTCATAGAGGATATTCTCCCTTTAAAACCCACCATAAATCTCTGTCAACAGAATCGGTGGGAATCCCGACCTAAATTGAATATAATTTGATTTGCTAAACACATGAAATCAGATTTTTGTTGTAGAGACATTTTGTGCTATTATTATTTCTGAAGATTTAGCCCTGAAAGAGATCTGTCCATGTGATAAATATTTTGGCGTCAGAAAATTGCGCTAATTGTGGAAGGGTTTTAGTACAGATAAAGAATGGTCAAAGAAGATACTATTCAAGACACGCATGGGACTCATTTTAAGTGTCTTTAAGGATAAACTCAAAGGAGTTGTTAAATTGGCAGAAGCTTGGATATAGAAACAAAAAATAAATGTTCTCTTTATAGAAACTGTGACAATTTATAGTTGGGCCAGTGTAAATGAACTAAACAATGACTTGATGGATTATTACTTCCCCTCTCCCTCCTCCCCCTTGCCCCTCCTCCTTCTCCTTGTCCCTCCTCATCATCCTCACCCCTCCTCCTTGCCCCTTCTCCTGCTCCATGCCCGTTCTTGGCCCTCCTCCTCCTCCTTGCCCCTCTTTGCTCCTCCTCCTTGCCCTTTCTCCTGCTCCATGTCCCTCCTTGCTCCTTCTCCATGCCCCTCCTTGGCCCACCTCCTTTCCCTTTCTCCTGCTCCATGTCCCTCCTCCTTGCCCCTTCTCCATGCCCCTCCTTGCTCCTCCTCCTGGCCCATTCTCCTGATCCATGCTCCTCCTTGGCCCTCCTCCTCCTTGACCCTCCATTCTCCTCTTGCTCCTTTTCCTCCTTGCCCCTTCTGCTCCATGCCCCTCATTGCTCCTCCTCCTTGCCCCTTCTCCTGCTCCATGCCCCTCCTTGGTCCATCTCCTTTCCCCTTCTCCTGCTCTATGTCCCTCCTCCTTGCCCCTTCTCCTGCTACATGCCCCTCCTTGAGCCTGCTCCTTGCCCCTATTTGCTACTCCTCCTTGCCCCTTCTCCTGCTGCATGCCCTTCCTTGCTCCTCCTTTTTGCCCCTTCTGCTCCATGCCCCTCCTTGCTCCTGCTCCTTGCCCTCCTCTTTGCTTTTCCTCCTTGCTTCTTTTCCTTGCCCCTTCTTCATTCCCCATGCCCCTACTTGCCCCTTCTCCTGCTCCACGCTTCGTTTCCTTGCCCCTCCTCCCTGCCCCTTTTTCTGCTCCATGCCTCTCCTTTCCCTTCCTCCTTGCCCCTCCTCCTGCTCCTTGCCCCTCCTCTTCCCCTTCTCCTCTTCATCATCATCATTATTATCATTATTATCATCATCATCATCATCATTATCCACTTTGTTCATCAACTGGTTTAAATATTATAGCCAATGAAATAATAAATGAAGTATTTCTCAAAACGCATGCATGTAATCACAATGCATACACATTATTTTGTGAATATGGTTGAGGCTTGGTCTTGTATTAAGGCTTGGATCACAAAAGGAGTGGTTATTTAAACGTGCACACACATGTCTATCATATTTGAATACATACATCAAAGAAGACATTATGATCAGAGTTCTTAAGACAGTGGTTGGGGTAAATTACTGTATACCTAATTGTTATGTTTTTTTGTTCTGCAGTCAATAAATGTGGAGTTTAAACGTTTGAAACTTCAGGAGGAAGTCTTCAGCATCAAGAGAAAGAAGAGCTTGATATTTTTGCAGAAGCTAAGGAAAAAAGTTGCACTTGTTTCAATACTCTAGTGGTATAAAATGTTGCTACTTGATTTTTAGTGAGAAATACCATTGTACATATTATGGGCTGCCACTAATCCAGTACTAAACTACACTGCAGATCCGTTATGTCGCGATTAGCGGGGTCCATGGAGCGCGATCGCGGTATAGCCGGATCATGATATAACTTGTCAGGTCATTCATGTACATATTGATACACATGTACACACTGGCCTATTTTCACGATCTCGAAACATAAACCTAATTAACTCACATTTTTCAGTTTTTAACAGCCGCAATGTGTTATATCCGTAAGTAAAATATTCCATTTGTATATAACAAAATTGATTATTCAGTGTAATTAATTTCAAATTGTGTATAATAAATTCCAAATCCGAACGCCTATCCGAATTAATTGTTCCCATGACGTAAACATGAATTATATTTTTACAATTAAACTGCACATGTATTTCGTGTTAATCCTTTGTTCTGCTATAAAAGCGCACAAAAATTATACTCACATGTACAACCTCATGTCATCCGCATGGAAAGTGTGGGTGTATTGATTGGTGTATAAAATTTTTGTTGCGCCTGCTAGAAAAGCGCACAAAAATTATACTCACATGTACAACCTCATGTCATCCGCATGGAAAGTGTGGGTGTATTGATTGGTGTATAAAAACTTTGTTGCGCAGAGAACATTGAGATCTTTACTTTTGTATAAAAATTTAGTAGCGCATAGCAACAAAATTGGGCATCTGTATTGCGAATGATGTGCACTTAGCATTTCCTCGTAAACAAAAAAGAAACAGTTACACCATATCGATAACATTATTGTCGTTCAGATAGGTCAGTATTGATCTATGACATACAGTTACTGTATACACCCTCCACATGAACAGCAGTGAAAGGACGCTGTAATGGGTGGCACGCGCTATGTAAGCTGACAACGTCAAACTGTTACACTTTGACTTTGAGTGGTTGGGTTATTGTTTGTCGCACTATACTAGTGTGAATGAAAGAGTAGCGGTGTAGGCGCGACTAATCCAGACCAAACTGGATTTATTTATGTATTTATGAACGCTGTGTATCAGTCAAATATTGAAGTACATGAAAAAACTCGGGATCCACGGTCGATTCGCGATAGATTTGCGATATATTGGATATTGCAAAATAGCGGATCACGATTTAACGGATCTGCAGTCACAGTACTTCTAGCATCTCAGTGCAAGAGCAGCCCTTTTTGTTTGACATTCTAAGATTCGTTAAGTTAGTAATACAGTAAACATTTAAATGTCTTGTTCTGGAGCTATAGAATTGAATATTTTAAAAGATTGTTTAGACTAATTTTCTGTCAGTTGACGTTAGCCGTGACCCCCCCCCCCCATGCAATCATTTGAATTGCTATAATGCTTTAGGATGGTTAAACATAACTTAGGCTAATTTGCTAATTATTTGTTTTAATTTCAACTTTATGCTGGTGTTTATCATTAAGTAACATTAAGTAATGTTTATGCAAATATGATGCACATTTGCCTTCTTTTCAGACTGATATACATCTTGTATGATGTGAATTCATGCAATGTAGACAAAACTTAACGGAAGCTCATAATCAGCCAGATAGCTGATAATGCATGAAATTTAAGTGCAGAGTTGACACACATTAGCCAGTAATGAGCTATAAATGGTAAACTGAGACCCATATCAGTACCTTAGCTTGAAACAGCGATATTTCAGCAGTTTTCACCTTCAGTTAGTTCGTTCTTGCACTGATTCTCAGATTTTATAACAGAATAACAAGCCTCTTAAAGCTGCTACTGAAAAGAATTTTGTTTAAACGCAGCTAAGATGTAGAATTAATATGTTCATTTATTAAATACATTCTGTCTGCTTAAAATCAGTGGTCCAGCAGGCTGACAAAAATATTTGCCAAATTTACTTCTCTGCATACAAAAACCCAGCTCATTTCAGTGGCGAACTTTTCTTTTTTCAGATGTTCATATTTATAGCCAGCTGAAATGGTCCCTTTTCTTGATGTAACATTGGTCTGTTTTGTAATGGAAACAGTTTATGCAAATATTTATCACAGATCTTTCGTAAGATAAAATATTTTCATAAAATTAATTCATCTCCACTAGACCAGTGTCTGGATCGTGCTTTGAATGATAATGTTTAATTGGTGTTGCATTAAATATTTGAACTTTGCTAAAGATGTTTCGTACCTTGTTCAGGTCATCGGCATTGGTTGAAAATGCGTCTTGTTATACTTTTCACCTAGTGGAACTATTTGTTTTGCCGAGTGGAACTATTTCTTTCACTTGCCGAGTGGTACTATTTCTTTCACTGCGTGGAACTATTTCTTTCACTGAATGGAACTATTTCTTTCGCTAAGAGGAACTATTTCTTTCACTGAATGGAACTATTTCTTTCACTAAGAGGAACTATTTCTTTCACTGAATGGAACTATTTCTTGTTTTTGCTCTCTCACTCAGATTGGAACTATTTCTTATTCCTAATCATAAACTTTGTTGAACATCTCCAAATACCACCAATATTTAGGTACTGGCCAGTTGTTGAAAATATTGCAATTCAAATCTTTTTGTTTCAGAACAATCCTGGACAATCTAGTCAGCCCACTGCAAGAGTGTATGGAAAGAATGGAAGAAAACTCTTGTGCAGCTGGATAAGGAACATGCCAAAGGTGACGTACACAGTTTGATAAAGAACAATGCCAGACACAGATTGTTAAAAAAACATTATGTTGAGAACACAGCTTATCACATATGTAAATGTACGAACATCCCTTGTCGAAAGCATGAAAGCATGGAACACGGCTTGTCACGTACATAAATGTTTACAACATGGCTTGTCATGTACATGAATGTATAGAAAAAGCTTGTCACATATATAAATGTATGGAACATGGCTTGTCACTTATATAAGAGTATGGAACATGGCTTGTCACGTATATAAATGTCTGGAACATGGCTTGTCACATACATAAATGTATGAACATCCCTTGTCACATACATGAAGTATGGATCATGGCTTGTCACATACATAAATGTATAAAAAAAATATGGCTTGTCACATACATGAAGTATGGAACATGGCTTGTCACGTACATAAAGGTCTGGAACATGGCTTGTCGCATACATAAATGTATGGAACATCCCTTGTCAAATGCATGAAGTATGGAACATGGCTTGTCACATACATAAATGTATGGAACATGGCTTGTCACTTACATAAAAGTATGGAACAAAGCTTGTCACATACACGTATGTCTGGAACATGGATTGTCAAATACATACAAGTATAGAACATGGCTAGTCACATACACAAATGTATGGAACATGGCTAGTCACATACATGGAAGTATGGAACAATTTGCTTGTTATACATACATAAACATAGGAAACATTGCTTGTTTCATACATAAAAGAACGGAGCATGGAGTTGCATATGGAAGTGTTTCTTTTAAATGATATAATCTGAACTATGTCAGTAAGTGCAAAAATAACCATTATAATTGTGAACATAGTACACATTATGATCTAAACTGCTGTGGCATTTGTATTCATACAGACATATCCAAGTATGTCTATCAGGAATCATTTGTACTGTGGAATGCATACTTGGTATATTATGCTAAGATTGGCTTTGATGTTAGCCAATTAATGTTTGTGTGAATGAATGTTTATAGTTGTTGCAACAGTAACTAAATAAGAGATGAAGATTAATAATGATATCAATCATTTATACTATTCCAGCTGAGCTTTTGTATGGAGCAAAAAAGTGCAATACTGTACCAAACTTGATCTTAAATATTCCACTGTTAACATATTATAAATTTTGTTAGCTGTTAAATTCTGTGAACTTGCTAACTTTTGTCAACTTGTTCTCATTGGTCAAATTGGTACCATTCTGAAACTTTAGTCGGTAACAATTGTTATGGAATTGGGCATATGTTCTGTTTTATAAACGAAACTCTTTACGCAATAAAAATAATTACTTTGCATGTTAATAGCTTATTTTAGATGTCTTATCTAGATCTTAGAGCCAAAAGCTAATTGTACTTTTTAGCCAAAAGTTAGAATTCCCTTTGCATGCATACAAAACACATGTATATCTGGATAAGACATTGCAGTTTGGGAGATTTCCCCTGGGTCTGTAATTAATCTACAAATACACCAGCAGACCTGCCAAAGGGGCACTGGATGATCTGGAAATAAACTAATTTCCTTAAGGTTATCTTCCGAAAATTTGGAACTAATTAGATGGAACATACGGGTGCCCTTCTTTTTTATACGGTGTTAAAAAGGTAGTAAAAAAATCCAGAACACACACCCTCAACAGAAACAGGTTTGGTGTTGAAAATATATGTCATTAAATTAATTAAAACTTCAAAGAGCGCAGACCACTGCCGAGGCAGCTTATTCCTGGATCTGTAAAGTGATCCTATTCTTGGATCCAGACCGTGGTATGATTCCAGGATCCATATGGTGATCCGGATCACCACCAAAATCTCTTCTTTTCTTCATTGACCTATTTCCGGTGTTCCAAGTAAATTCCATGCAATTTTGTTCACAACTTTTTGTGTAAAGTCCTGAACAGCAACCAAACAGATAAACAGACCAACGTTAACAAAAACTTGACCTTCTTGGCATAGATAATAATGCAGAAGTTGTGGTAAAGTATTTGTACTTTGGAAAATGTGCAGTTTTTTTCTATTACCTGCAGCAACAACTGTAATCAACAACAAACAACAACACAAACATAACATCGCAGTGAAAAACAGTTCCCAGCCACAAAAGCAGTATATTTAAAGAGCATGAATAAAGCTTCCACCTGGAGTACATAATAGACCGATCCTGGTTTTGTCACAAAGAGTTGAAACTCCTGCCCAGCTATTGTTGAAGGATTAATGTCCATTCATTGAAAATCACAAACATTACCACGTGCTCATTTGAATATAAAAATATTATGCACATGTTCTTTTGTATGAAATAGTTAAACCGCTAAACATGTGATATTCAAGTGCGATGATTGGGTGATATTGCAGATTAATTTGAATATGATTGACACTTGTGGAAGCGTCTATAAGCTGTTTGTTATGTTTGTTTGGATTTGTCGCCGTTTTTAACGGTATTTCAGTCATATCACGGCGGTCAGTTAACCTACTCACACTTTTCCTGGGCAAGCTTAGCGAATCTAAGCGGTTTACCAGTTTTAAGTGCACATACTTATGCCAGTAACTGACAACTGCCCTACTTGTATCAGAGGTAGGGGGAGAATGGCCCTAGAAATAATTTCATGACCAATCCCCATACAAATTATGTGGCCGGGCTGGGGTTCGAACTCACAATCCCCGGATTGAAAGTCCAGCGCTCTACCAACTGAGCTAGCCGGGCCCAGTATAACTAAATAAAACTTAATTAAACCTAAGTATTGCATTCAAAGTTGTTCATTAAACTTTGGTAGATTTATATAAGTATTGCCATAGTAATATTAAAAAAAGAAGAAAATATTAGTTTTCTGAATTTGCATGATTTTACTTGATTCAAAATGTAGAATAATGCTGAATGATAATTAGGCGGAAATTTAAATATCAAAACAGGTTGTAAAGGAAGGAAGTATCTTATGTTAATTTGCAGTTTCTTTTCTTTTCTTGATGCTCTACAAATGACACATTAAATGTGGTTTTCCAAGATTAAACGTTGTAAGTTGAAATTAAGGCGAATATTTCAGCAAGCCATGTTAATTCTGAGATTTTAAGATACCACATGCACAGAGCTCCAGATAAGAGGGGTATCTGTGGTAATACCCTTTAAAATATTGCAGATACCCTTTAGAAATGTAATTAGGTGGTACTAGTACCCTTTAGAATATTAAAGTGGGGGTATTTGTCTTTATAATATTGCAGATACCCTTTAGAAATTGTAATTAGGTGGTACTAGTACCCTTTAGAATATTTAAGTGGGGGTACTTGTCTGTAAAATATTGCAGATACCCTTAAGAAATTGTAATTAGGTGGTACAAGTACCCTTTAGAATAATGAAGTGGGGGTACTTGTCTGTAATATATTGCAGATACCCTTAAGAAATTGTAATTAGGTGGTACTAGTACCCTTTAGAATAATGAAGTTGGGGTACTTGTCTTTAAAATATTGCAGATACCCTTTAGAAATTGTAATTAGGTGGGTACTAGTAACCTTAGAATATTTAAGTGGGGGTACTTGTCTTTAAAATATTGCAGATACCCTTAAGAAATTGTAATTAGGTGGTACTTGTACCCTTTAGAATATTTAAGTGGGGGTACTTGTCTTTAAAATATTGCAGATACCCTTAAGAAATTGTAATTAGGTGATACTAGTACCCTTTAGAATATATAAGTGGGGGTACTTGTCTTTAAAGTATTGCAGATACCCTTAAGAAATTGTAATTAGGTGGTACTAGTACCCTTTAGAATAATGAAGTGGGGGTACTTGTCTGTAAAATATTGCAGATACCCTTAAGAAATTGTAATTAGGTGGTACTAGTACCCTTTAGAATAATGAAGTGGGGGTACTTGTCTTTAAAATATTGCAGATACCCTTAAGAAATTGTAATTAGGTGGTACTAGTACCCTTTAGAATAATGAAGTGGGGGTACTTGTCTTTAAAATATTACAGATACCCTTTAGAAATTGTAATTAGGTGGTACTAGTACCCTTTAGAATATTTAAGTGGGGGTACTTGTCTTTAAAATATTGCAGATACCCTTAAGAAATTGTAATTAGGTTGTACTAGTACCCTTTAGAATAATTAAGTGGGGGTACTTGTCTTTAACATATTGCAGATACACTTAATAAATTGTAATTAGGTGGTACTAGTACCCTTTAGAATAATGAAGTGGGGGTACTTGTCTTTAAAATATTGCAGATACCCTTAAGAAATTGTAATTAGGTGGTACTAGTACCCTTTAGAATAATGAAGTGGGGGTACTTGTCTGTAAAATATTGCAGATACCCTTAAGAAATTGTAATTAGGTGGTACTAGTACCCTTTAGAATAATGAAGTGGGGGTACTTGTCTTTAAAATATTGCAGATACCCTTAAGAAATTGTAATTAGGTGGTACTAGTACCCTTTAGAATATTTAAGTGGGGGTACTTGTCTTTAAAATATTGCAGATACCCTTAAGAAATTATAATTAGGGGGTACTAGTACCCTTTAGAATATTTAAGTGGGGGTACTTGTCTTTAACATATTGCAGATACCGTTAAACAGTTGTAATTAGGTGGTACTAGTACCCTTTAGAATATTTAAGTGGGGGTACTTGTCTTTAAAATATTGCAGATACCCTTAAGAAATTGTAATTAGGTGGTACTAGTACCCTTTAGAATAATGAAGTGGGGGTACTTGTCTTTAAAATATTGCAGATACCCTTTAGAAATTGTAATTAGGTGGTACTAGTACCCTTTAGAATAATTAAGTGGGGGTACTTGTCTTTAAAATATTGCAGATACCCTTAAGAAATTGTAATTAGGTGGTACTAGTACCCTGTAGAATAATGAAGTGGGGGTACTTGTCTTTAAAATATTGCAGATACCCTTTAGAAATTGTAATTAGGTGGTACTAGTACCCTTTAGAATATTTAAGTGGGGGTACTTGTCTTTAAAATATTGCAGATACCCTTAAGAAATTGTAATTAGGTGGTACTAGTACCCTGTAGAATAATGAAGTGGGGGTACTTGTCTTTAAAATATTGCAGATACCCTTAAGAAATTGTAATTAGGTGGTACTAGTACCCTTTAGAATAATGAAGTGGGGGTACTTGTCTTTAAAATATTGCGGATACCCTTTAGAAATTGTAATTAGGGGGTACTAGTACCCTTTAGAATAATTAAGTGGGGGTACTTGTCTTTAAAGTATTGCAGATACCCTTAAGAAATTGTAATTAGGTGGTACTAGTACCCTTTAGAATATTTAAGTGGGGGTACTGGTCAACATTTAAAATCTTGCCAAAAACTTATTAAGAAACTTAAACTCGAAATCGAAGAACTAGAAAAAACTCTCACAGATGATAATGTTCAATATATTAATAATTTAAAAGCTGAACTTAAAAATATATATGATGAAAAATTAAAAGGGTCCGTTATTAGGTCGAGAGCTGAATGGGTTCAAAATGGTGAAAAACCCTCGAAACTATTCTGTAACCTTGAAAAATACAATTATACGACAAAAACTATGACCAACTTAATTAATGATAATGGAATTGTACTAGATAACCGATCTGACATTTTAAAAGAAACTGCCTTTTTCTATAAAAAACTATACCAGTCTCAAAAGGTAAACGTGTACGATGAAGATTTAAATAGTTATGCAAATGACATAGAAATACCCAAACTGTCAAGTGAACAGTTAAATAATTTAGAAGGGCCAATCACATTAAATGAGGCTTCTATTGTTTTAAAAAACATGGCAAATAATAAAAGCCCAGGTTCATCCGGTTTTACAAATGACTTTTTTAAGGCATTTTGGCCAAAATTGGGCACCTTCGTTTGCAGAGCTTTAAATCATGCATTTACAAGTGGAAATTTATCCGTTACTCAAACACAAGGTATAATTACCTGCATTCCAAAAGGTGACAAACCTAGACAATTTTTACAGAACTGGCGGCCAATAACGTTACTAAATACTGTATATAAAATCGGTTCTGGATGCATAGCAAACAGGTTGAAACTGTATATAGATAAACTAATAAACTATGACCAAACTGGATTTATCAAGGGTAGGTTCATAGGAGAGAACACCAGACTCATTTACGATATACTTAATTACACAGATGAAAATGAAATCCCGGGTCTGCTGTTGCTAATAGATTTTGAAAAGGCCTTTGACTCTTTGTCATGGGCATTTGTTAATCGGACTCTATCATGGTTTAATTTCGGTCCTGATATAATAAAATGGTTTAATGTATTGTATAAAGACGGAGTATCGGCGGTCACGCAGTGTGGGTTTTTATCAGATTTTTTTCCAATACAACGTGGCTGCAGACAAGGGGATCCGCTCAGTTGCTACATTTTTATACTATGCGCTGAAATATTGTCTAATAAAATAAGGTCTAATCCTAAGATTAAGGGAATCAAAATTAATGACATGGAATATAAATTGTCACAATTTGCCGACGACACTTCGATACTCCTGGATGGCTCTGCAGCATCTCTCAATGAAACTTTAGATGTATTGTCACACTTCACACACTACTCAGGGTTAAAAGTTAATTTCGACAAAACGAAAGTAGTCTGGATAGGTAAAAATAAGTTTAGCTCCGAAAGTATTAAAACAAGATGGAAATTAAATTGGAACCAACAAACATTTGACATGCTTGGCTTAACATTCCACATTGACCTTAAAAAAATGGTAGAACTAAATTATGCTGACAAAATAGTTAAAATAAAAGCCTTATTAAAAAACTGGACCAGAAGGATTTTAACACCGATAGGAAGAATTCAAGTAATCAAAACTTTAGCATTGCCGGTGTTAAATCATCTCTTTCTTTCCTTGCCTAATCCACCACAAAATTTGTTAACAGAGATCAATGAATTATTTTTTAATTTTGTGTGGAATGGTAAACCACGAATTAGCAAAACTATTTTAATAAAGGAATATACTGAAGGAGGTTTAAAGATGATTGATTTGTTTTCCTTTGTTAGCTCTCTGAAGTGCTCATGGATCCGTAGAATTGTCACTGGGAATGGAAAATGGATAAATATTGTTAATTTAATGATTGATCTTCAAAAATTATACAACTGTGGCAGTGACTATCCTGAAAACTTAATTAACAAGATACAAAATGAATTTTGGAAAGATACATTGAAATCATTTGCTGAACTTTGTAGAAAAGAACCACTTAAAAATCAGCTTTTGCTACAAAATCCAATATTCTATAACCCAGACATAACAATTGGTAACAAAAGTGTATTTTTTAAATCATGGTTTGAAAAAGGCGTTCATTTTGTTGGGGACTTGATGCACAATGCTGAACTTTTAACCTTTTATAGTTATGATGATTTCTGCAAAGTATATAACTTCCATCCAAACTACTTATTTTTCCTAGGAATTATTAACGCAGTTGCAAGATACATGAAGCTTAGAAGCTCTTATGATACTTACTTTATGAAGCCGTTTATTCCCACTAGCCTAAGGTCCATCTTAGAAAACACAAAAGGTACAAAACCTATGTATGATATAATTAGCAAAAATGAGTCTTCGCCAGTGTGTATAGATAAATGGTCGAACATTTTTAATTCTATTGAAACAAAAGAATGGCGACATATTTTTGATATGCCTTTTCGTATTACACAGGATACCAATTTACAGTGGTTTCAATATAGAATTGTACATAGAATCATAGGTACAAACTCCTTCTTATTTAAAATTGGTTATGCCACTTCAGCCAACTGTACCTTCTGTCAAACTGAATGTGAAACTATTCAACATATATTTTGGGAATGTAAACATGTCAATCAGTTAATAACAGAATTTTTTGCTGGATGTAATCATTTTTCGAACTTTCTTAATATGCCTTCCTTTATACTGGGAAATGCAAATACAAATGGACCCTTAAACTTAACATTTGTTTTGATCAAAATGTTTATTTATAATTGTAAAATGAACCAAACTAGACCCACTCTTAAAGCAGCAAAATCGTACCTGTCCTTGCATTGCCATGTACTAAATGAAATGAACTATTTTAATGATTTGCGTAAAAGTAAAGAATGGGAACTATTGTTACCCCTTTTCCAGTAGTTGTGATATGGGACCTTAGAAATTTTGTATTGTCAACTTTTTATTAACAAATATTGTTTATATTGTAATGTAAAAGCTATTGATGGTAAAATGTATAAAATGTGTTATAATATGCATATATTTCTTGTAAACTCTGTACGGTGTGGAGTGGGATGCCCTCGACCCTCACACACCTATTGACGAGGAAAATAAAATATATTTTGAACGGAAAAAAAAAAAAAAAAAAAAAAAAAAAAAACTTATTAACTTTGAAAACTAAGTTTCTTATTGTATCTGTTACACTACTAGTAACATACAATATTTACATGCACATTTATATACTTCCTGCTTAATATCATGGGATTAAAATACCCTTTTAGGCCCTCTCCTATCTGAAGCTCTGAAAACACCCTTTACAATTCTCCAATACCCTTTAAGGCTGATGGTCAGGGGGTAAATTACCCTTTGACAAAAGAGGTCATGGAGTACAGTACCCTTTAACGTAAAACCTTATCTGGGGCCCAGAATGCAGTGACAAAGCAGCCAGTGGTATCAAATTTGAATTTATATGGCTAATTATTTCTGTTTCAGACTACAAAAGAGCCAAACAAGAAATCAAGAAATGTGCCTCAGATACGGCTCGACTTCAAAAGAAGGTCAAAAAAGGTAAAAGAGAAAATAAAACAACTTTCTCCACCCACCAATAAATAGCAGTAGGCGTCCCCACTCCCCCACACATTACCTATGTGTGTATGCGCTAAAACAATAAAGCATAAAAACAATAAAAAGTGAGTAAAATACAAATACCTTAAGATAATCTTCATGATAAAAACAAATTTCAAACTACTTTTAGAAACCTTATCTTGGTGAAGATTTTGAATGCATTATATTTAAAATTCAAGATTTCTTGCCAAAACATGATAAAAACTTGCCAATGCTCTTCTTTAATGCATTATTATTATCACTTGCATTTTTTATTTTGTTTATTGCAACGAGATTTATTAAGTAATGCTGCTTCTAAGTATAAAGCTATTTTATGAATTGTATATCTGCAGAATGAACACAAAAAATTAAATTATATAAAAACTTTATATGAGGCGTGTCGTGGGAGAACCAGACTTAATGCATGTGCTTTAAGTGTTGTCCTGGATTAGCTTGTGCAGTCCGCACAGGCTAATCCGGGATGACACTTTCCGCTTTGATGGCGTTTTCTGTTTCAAGGCAGTCTATTCTAAACATAAATCCACTGTAGGCGGAAAGTGCTGTCCTGGATTAGCCTGTGCAGACTGCACAGGCTAATCCGGGACGACACTTTACGCGCATGCATTAAGTCCAGTTTTCCCACGACGCGCCTCATATGTATTATTAATGTTTTAAAAATATTTCTTTTTAATATTGCCTGTACTATTTCTTGGGCATCATTCCCTTTTACTTAGTCCGCTTAATTAAATTTAAGTTACGCTTTTAGGCATTGTGGTATCATTATGTTTGCTTTGGTTTTAAATATTTGGTTCATTAGGCATATATGGGATGGAATTTTGCTAGACAAATACATTTTTGACCATAACAGTTACATAACCAACTATAGATCACCTGGAGAGCGGTGACCTCCGTTAAGATATGTACAATGCCCATATTTCAAACTTTCCAGATGATTTCATGCACATCCTTAACTTTTTTGCATGAAGTTGCAAACAGGCAAACAAACACACACACACAAATCACCTCCTACTGGCAGAGGTAATTACTTAGTCTTGCATGTCATTAATGCGGCCTTCACACAGTCTCGATTTTGGCTCCAGATTGTTATCCGCCTCAACAAATTTGGCTGTGTCACCTGAATGTTACATTACAAACCTAACTGTTGGGAGTGTTTGACTGACCTTGCCGGACATGTCCCAATATTCCCGACCCACCAGGCAGTGTCTCGATAGCGTCCCGACTGAATCCCGATAATGCTACAAATAGTGTATCGGGATCGGATTGAGAACTGGATAAACAAGACTGGAAATGGCTGTATCGGGACGCTTCCGCAACAATGTCCGGAGGATCGGGAATGATCGGGACACGTCGGCCCCGAATCATAGTATCCAGTGCCGACTTTTGAATGTGTGACTGAGGCTTAAAACACCATAATTTCTCTCCCAACAACCATAATCAACCCATCACTACATTTCTTGCAGTCTACTACCTTTTCAAACTACCTCTTTATTAATCAGATTCCATATATGATTGGATGGTTTGTGGAATTCAAAATGTACACTATCTATAATTTATAATATATGCTGATAATTACTACTCCAAATCAATTTGATAATAAATAAATATTATATGTACATTATTGACTATTTTGTGCTATCAAGATTATCATAAATTATTATTAACATTAGTTGCTGTTGTTCTGCAGTAATGTTTAGTGGGTTGATAGTTGAGATTTTATAAAATTACACTTAATTTAAAAAGCCATAATTTAACATAAATTTATTAATGAATACTTGAGATTAGACATACACTCTTTCTGGTGACTTTATAAAACATTATACAAAATTAATTAGATAAACAAAATTGGTGTATTTTTTCAGTTGAGGTTGTCAAATATATATGTTTCAGAGTAGTGACATTCTCTGCCCTTTGTCTATGTCATATAACATGTTTAAAGCCAACTTATTTTGCTGGATGGCTGATTTTGATGTCTCAGAATTAATGGCAACTTTGTCCTAAGGCCAAAAAACTAAAGTGGCACGTCGTGGGAAAACCGGACTTAATGCATGTGCATAAAGTGTCGTCCCGGATTAGCTAATCCAGGACGGCACTTTCCACCTACAGTGGATTTATGTTTAGAAGAGACCTCCTTGAAACAGAAAATACCATAAATGCGGAAAGTGCCGTCCCGGATTAGCCTGTGCAGACTGCACAGGCTAATCCGGGACGACACTTTACGCACATGCTTTAAGTCCAGTTTTCTCATGACGCGCCACAAATGTGTTTCGGGCAACCCGACCCTACCTAGCGAAAACCCCCGACCCTAAAGTTTTTTGCAACAAATGTTTTCCGTGAAATCCGTATTCTTCAGTTTTTAGATTCAATGTTTTTTTTACCGAAATGTGTCTTTAAAAAAAATACAGTAAAAATAACAAACTTAATCTCTACCCTACCTAACCTTTTTGAGACAGTTGCCCGAAACTCACAATTTATTTTGTTTGGCCTTAGTCTACCCTAGACTTCTAAGACTTTTGGCCTTAGTCTACCCTAGACTTCTAAGACTTTTGGCCTTAGTCTACCCTAGACTTCTAAGACTTTTGGCCTTAGTCTACCCTAGACTTCTAAGATATTCGAAGTCAGTTTATTTTGTTTGGCCTTAGTCTACCGTAGACGTCTAAGATATTCGAAGTCAGTTTATTTTGCGGGTTATCTGTGTGTCTTGTTTGCACATCTGAATAGAAGCAACAGTTTCGTCTTGTTTCTGGGATGTTGAGTCAGTGATCAATGAAGTCCTATTGATTAACATGGCTTGTCCAACTTGTCCGAGAAATCTTAAATAAAATGATGTTCGCCATAATTTAGTTGAGAATAACCTTGGAGGTGAACATGTAACGAGTATGTATTGAGATTGGAATAAACGCATGTCTACTAATCATTAAATTATGTTAATTAGAACTTATTGTCTGATCGATCTCCGAGCTATAAATATTCCTGAGGTGCAATATACAACGCATGTAAGCAACACTGATGAAATGAGTTCTTAGTATTAAAACCAAGAAAAGTGTTTAACTTGCTGATTTGTCAATTTAGTAGAGAATAATAAATCAGTTCTTATTGAACCAAAGAAATGATTTGAACTTGTTAATTTGTAAATCTAGAGACCAGAATATAGAATTTCTTATTTAACCCTTTTTCAATTAGTCATATATGATTTGTTAAACAGATTTGGAAAGATCAAATATCTCAGACCATTGAAATTGAAACCAGTAAAAAACAACAGAGCAAAAAAAGCTACATCAGTTTACATTAGCCTTGTCCTTAAGATTGAATGATATAAAAACTTCCATAAAAATTTATATGTCTTTAAACTACTTAATTTACACCCTTTAAATATTGAATAATTATTGAGACAACCTAAGAAAATCACGTGTTTAAACATGTCTCATTTTAGAGACTTATTTCCAAGAAACTAAATGTAAATTTCTTAGTATCACTAATATTGGTCATATCATTGTAATAACTATAGCAAATTTCTTCTGAGTGAATGTGTTTAATTATGTCTCATTAAAGAGACTTATTTCCAAGAAATTAAATGCAATTGTCTTCGTTTCATTTATATGTCCAAGCTGTCATTGTAATAATTATAGCAAATTTCTCAGTCTATAGAGTGTTATTGTATGCAGTGTGATATGGTTTCCATGGTTTCCAGGCCAAGTTGGGCTAGGCTAACCACCACGGAAATTGTAGGTCTATATAAAGCCATCTCAATTACTGTCCAGGATATGCCGAAGTTGTCATACTTGTTCCTTCGGAGATAAATATCTATATTGTGAAACACTAGCACTTTGCCAAAGTTTATTTTTAATCATGTTTAAGTGAAAATTGTTATTTGCCTTTCCAAATTTCATTGATATTTTTGGAATATTTTTATCCCATTTTAAGAATGATTTCTTTCAAAAAAAAATTTTCACATGGAATATTTATTTGTTCATATGTGGCTTGTCGTGATAAAACCGGTCTTAATGCATGTGCGTAAAGTGTCGTCCCGAATTAGCCTGTGCAGTCCGCACAGGCTAATCCGGGACCTCACTTTCCGCCGACAGAGGATTAATGTTTAGAAGAGACTTCCTTGAAACAGAAAATACCATAAAAGCGGAAAATGCCATCCCAGATTAGCCTGTGCGGACTGCACAGGCTAATCCGGGACGACACTTTACGCACATGCATTAAGACCGGTTTTCTCACAACGCGCCACATATATATTTCCGAGACTTTGAGTTCAGTTGGTGCTGGTTGTACTGTACTTGGTTCATTTTAGAAGCCAATGATTCCTTTTCCAAACAGTTGTTTATTAGCCAATAAACAACGATAAATAAAAAATTATTTCTCGGATATATCATATATCAGTGCTGCATCTACATACTTTCGTAAACATTGGTAAAGTAAGTGTTCTAGTATCTGAAAAATAAATCGGTGTTCGTATTGATATCCTTCCAACCGCAAAAATAGCTTCACACAAATTTTACTGAACATCTGTAAAAAATATCTGTTGTGTATTGATATTCATTTAACCTCAAACATAGCTTCACACAAATTTATAGTGGGTTTAAAGTTTGTTGATAATGAGGGGATCACCCATTTATTGTAAATAGGGGGAATCATGGTTTCCTGTTTACAAACACGCTGTAATCGTCTGCAATTTAAATCGTCTATTTTACCTGTATTGATTAGTCCATGTTTATAACGGTTCTCACTTGCATTTTTATGGACTGTAACTGAATAGCTCTAAAAAAATATCTGTGTGTTTATGTATATTCATTCAACCTCCAAAATGGCTTCACAAGAATTTTACTGTTCAGTTGTAAAAAAGTTATATCTATGTTTGTATTGAATTGTTTATTTAACCTCAAAAATAGCTTCACAAGAATGGTATTGACCAGCGGTAAAAAAAATATCTATATTTTTTTGATATTTATTTAACCTCAAAATAGCTTCACAAGAATTGTACTGATCCGCTGTAAATAAAAATATCTATGGTTGTATTGATAGCCTTTCAACCTTAAAAATAGCTTCACAAGACCTTTACTGATCAGCTGTAAAAAAAAAATATCTATGGTTGTATTGATATCCTTTCAACCTTAAAAATAGCTTCACTAGACCTTTACTGATCAGCTGTAAAAAAAAATATCCATGGTTGTATTGATATCCTTTCAACCTTAAAAATAGCTTCACAAGACCTTTACTGATCAGCTGTAAAAAAAATATCTATGGTTGTATTGATATCCTTTCAACCTTAAAAATAGCTTCACAAGACCTTTACTGATCCGCTGTAAATAAAAATATCTATGGTTGTATTGATATCCTTTCAACCTTAAAAATAGCTTCACAAGACCTTTACTGATCCGCTGTAAATAAAAATATCTATGGTTGTATTGATATCCTTTCAACCTTAAAAATAGCTTCATAAGACCTTTACTGATCAGCTGTAAAAAAAAATTATATCTATGTTTGTACTGAATTATTATTTCAGCCTAAAATATAGCTTCACACAAATTTTACTGATCAGCTGTAAATTGTCCCTCGTTACTTAGCTAATGTCAATGACTGCAGTAGACATTTGTTGTCTTCCATATTCTCTGTTCTTCATACTTCTTGCACCCTATAGTATGTTCATACCACAATGTTTCGCTTTATGTTTTGTTTTTATCGACAGCGGCTACCAACGGAGCAAACGCTACATCTCCATTGTGGTTTGACGAAGGCATGTTGTGAACATACCATGTACCATTAGAATCTCTGTTCTTCGTTATATCACTCCGCCGGGCCTTTTAGCCTAGGGCCATTTGGAAAGTAATGCTGTTAATCGAGGGTTGAGTACAAAACTACAAAACTAGTTTATCTGATATAGAAATGTTAAGAAGATATGCTAGATTCACGCTCAACCCTCGAAATGGATTAAAAGCATAGTATTACATCAGTTCCAAGCAAAATAAATTATTGAAAAGAAATCAGATACATAAAAACAGTCTGGTTTGCCATACTTGTATTCCAGTGCCAAAAACGCAACAAAGCCCAAAATGCAGCCACATTGGTTTAATGGCAAAAACTTCATGGCAAATTTGAAATCATGACCTATACTCAGAACTCAGAGTTTATGGTGGAATAAGTGCAGCTTACAGGAATTGCTTACTTTTTACATTCATCAGTTTTAAATTATGTTTAAAAAGACCTAACTGCGGTCTCCCTTTGATAACCAAATCTGCACTGGTGACGTAAAGTATAAGGAAGCAATTTTTGTGCTGCAATAAATGATACAGTGGTTAAAGGGAGATTACTTGACTGGAGTATTTGGGTTGATTAATACTTGCATGGAGTACCTGCATGACTTCATAATTGCAAATTGGCTTCATCTTCAAAAGAACATTTTACCTAATGATTATAATGTTCATGCGTTCAGAATTTTGTAGTAAATAGTTTTGAACCTGTGGGAGAAACTTAGCATGCATTTGATGTCAACAATGTTGCACATGTTGACATGCGTTTTCACATGGCCCTAGGGTGAAGAGAACAACCGTTTTCCTGTATTTTCTGTGTTTTATGTACATCACTTTCACCTGAAGACATATTGTTTTATGTAAAAAAACGGGTATCGTTACTATTGTTCGCTAAGGCGTAAAAAAATTATGTTTGATTCAGGTTACCTAATTAGGGTAGGTAGGTAGGGAATTACTTTTTAATTTTTATTTATTTTTATTTGGTAAACAGTTAATTTGAAGATTCTGAAATGGAATGAATATTAAAAAGATGTCTCTTATATCATAAAACATTGTTTTAAAGTGGATGCTGTCAAAACAAAACCCTGATTTATCCAAAAAACATTAAATCATTAGAAAAAAGTAAAATAAACACACACAAAATCTGACCCACTCAATGAAATGTTCTAGGGACGCGGCGTTTTTTTTAGGGTAGGTCGGGTAACCTGAAACAAACATAATTTTTGTTTACGCCTAACCTCCATTATTCAGAACCTGTAAAGCAATGTGTTTTCAATGGTCATGCACCAAAAAAGAAAGAGAGAAAAGAATCAAAGAATATTTATCAATGTCCTGTATGTCAAATGTAAAGCTAACTACGATGTGCTTAATCATAATGAGTGTCCAGAAAACCGTGTCTGCATTGTAAAGCATGACGATTGTGTTATGTTATTTGCACAGTGTAATATGTTTGGTCAAATAAACCAAAGAGTAATGCTGTATGTTCTGAGGGAATGAGATTAGAATCAGAACACTTTAACCAATATGGTCATATTAAATGAAATGTTGAATTATATATGAGGCATGTCATATGAAAGCCGGCCTTAATGCATGTGCTTAAAGTGTTGTCCCAGATTAGCCTGATGGGATGACATTTTCCGCTTTTATGGTATTTTCTGTTTCAAGGAAGTCTCTTCTAAACATAAATCCACTGTAGGCGGAAAGTGCCGTCTCGATTTAGCCTGTGCGGACTGCACAGTCTAATCCGGGACGACACTTTACGCACATGCATTAAGACTGGTTTTACCACGACACGCCTCATATATATACAACTGTCTATAGGTTATCCATTATCCTGTAACAGGCATTTTCATGACACTAGATCAACTAAAATGATCGTACTTATTTTTTGTTGATTTATGTATATAGACTTTATGTAGGGTATTATTTACTGAAGAAAATATTTTTAAACTTCAGTTAAAAGTGCAAGTTTTGTTCTTTTAAAAACTGAAATATCTCTGTGCAATAGCTTAAATTAACAGCTGTATGTACAAATTATTTGGTAAAAAGATCATTGAATCCTCAATAAAAGAACCATGGTAATTGGACAACAACAGTAAAAGTCTCTATAGCTGATATAATACGATGTTTGTTGTGTGCTTAGCATTGTATTGTCAAAAACGTACAAGGGTCATGTCCTGTTTGGAATTTGTTCAGTTGTTGTCTTTTTGCATCATATTTGTATGGATGTAATATATGCGATTAATTATGTTGAGAATGAACACCCACTGCATGGTGACCAATGTTTACAATAATATGTAAATGCAACACTGATTCTATGCCCACAATGTTCATAACGTAACAAATAACCATTTTTGCACTGTATGACTTGTATATGAGGCGCGTTGTTGGAAAACTGGACTTAATGCGTGTGCGTAAAGTGTCGTCCCGGATTAGCCTGTGCAGTCCGCACAGGCTAATGGGGGGCGGCACTTTTCGCTTTTATGGTATTTTCTGTTTCAAGGAAGTCTCTTCTAAACATAAATCCACTGTAGGCGGAAAGTGCCGTCCTGGATTAGCCTATGCGGACTGCACAGGCTAATCGGGGACGACACTTTGCGCACATGCATTAAGTCCGTTGTTTTCCCACGACGTGCCTCATACGGAGTTTTATTTCTTCAGTAAGCCTGTGGCTGTTCTATCAATATTTTATATTCATTTATAATGAATGACACGTAATACAATGGCACATTGCAACTTAACTAAATAAGTTATCAAGGCAAACAGTGTATGATATTGCATGGCAAATCATTTAACATAGGAAACTTATGCACGGACAACAGTTAATTGTTTTATATAGTTAAAAGTTAATGAACTTTGGTCGTCCTCGTATTGCCCGTTTGACTGTCACATTACTGTGCAACAGTTCCAACATTGTACAATTTCCAAACTTGGCACAAAATAAATTATTTCCATATTTAGTATATTGCTACAATGTGCAGAGCTAATATTCATGGACAAAAGGTCAAGGTCATCAAAAGGTCAAGGTCAAACTGTTTCGCAAATGCTGTCAGCGTGGGATAATAACCTGTTTTTCTTGTGAGAAAAACTCTTTTAAGACTGTTCATATCGTACTTGTAGCTTTCGCATCAAGTTGTGAAGGGAAACATTAATGAAAAAATTATAAATACAAACATTGTTGTATAAGGTGTTGTTTTCTTAGATAACGAATAACAATCAAGAAATTTGAGCTAATACTGAATGTAATACATAAATATGGTGATTTCCTTAAGCAGTCAGCATCAGTCCAATAAAAATCAATGTAGCCATATTTTTAAGCATGTGTTCCAAGAATGCTATTGTACACAGCATACTTTTGTGTATGCAGACAAAATTGAATGCAAAATTGCATAATTATAATTTATATGAATTGGCTTTGGCATAAATTTATAATTGTTGTATATTTTTTCTGTTTTTGTGGTTTTATTTTTTTTTTCACTGTTTTCATTTTCGTGTTTAAATTTGTTATGCATAGTTATTATGCTGTTATATTTTGTGTTTCTTCATATTATTTGTTTGATATACTTTTTACTAGGGATGTCAACGAATATCCGGATAACCGGTTATCCGGTTACTATGTTAATATCCGGTTATCAACCAAATATTTGTATAAAAATTGAAAATCCGATTTTTCTCGTTTTTTTAGGCATACAAACGCCCTTCTTGCATGCATATTATTAACACAACACAGCTATAGGCCTCTACAGGAGGTCTCCACCTCGTACTGCGAACGTGTCATAAACACACCCCTCGGTCGGAATACGATTATCATAAAACAACAGGTGGTACTTTCACCTAACTTTGACAGGACTATTAAACAAACAAGATGTCACAATCGATTATGCCAATTAGGTGCGTCCCTCTTGATAAGAGATGGTTCTGTACCAGTTAACAATGCCAATTAAAATAAAATATATAGTAACCTTGATCCATCCTTGTGTTTGTGTTTATGTGCATTTGATTAGCACATTACATGTTTTACTAAAACATCGCAATTTACTGGTTTACCATACACCAGTCAGCCTTAACACCTACTTACCTTTACGCAAATCAAATGTTTAATTGGGGTACTTTAATTGAAGGGCATAACAACATTGCACGCTACACAAAACAAACAAAACGCACAATTTACGAACAGAAATCGACGTAGTTTGTTACATGTACTTTTTTCAATAATGAAATAGTATTGTGTTTTAAAAATAGAAGTATCGTCTAGATGTGAACTTAATTTTGCAGATAACCAGATACCAATTTTGGTAGCCGTTTACATCCCTACTTTTTACTAAAATTCTTCTTGTCATATACATGCATATCTATATTGTTTTTATCAAATCTAAATCTATCCATTCCTGGCTGAATGGCTAACATTTTTGTTCATGAACATTTTTAGCAGCATTTTGTATCAATTTGGCTGTCACGTTTGCATTTGGTAAATGACTTCATAAAACAAATTTATAACTAATTAAAATTACACGTTTAATTCATTTTTTATGAATGACATATTACATTTATCCATATCTTAACATGTTTCTGCGCATCATCATAGTGTTTGTATGGATGCCATCATGCATTTCTATTTATAACTTTGAACTATATTTAGCCAATCAGTTCTATTTATAGTTCATCTATGATCTATTTATAGCTCTTATGCGGTAGTTTGTTTCTATTTATAGATTGTGTGGTCTATTTTTAGGGAAGGCAGACATGCAGCTTAGGTTGGAAAATGCATTGCAAGAGGTGAATGAAAAGTACATACTTCTTGAAGAACAAGAGAAAAAAGCACTTCGAACAGCCTTGATAGAAGAAAGAGCCAGATTTTGTTTGTTTGTTTCATGCATAAAGCCTTTCGTGGTAAGTGTATTGTATGATATAACTTAATATTCTCGATGGGCTTGATTTACGACTTTTGAATTTTTGTGTTACAGTTGTCGCAGAATCAAGACATCTATATGCTATATGTAAAGATAATTTTAAGTCACTGGTTTTAGATTGTATGTAACAGTATCCACTAAGTGAAGAATAGTTAGTCAAGGCATAAACGTGTTGAAGAGTATTTCAAGTCATAAAAGTAAAAAACATTTTGTCAAAGCATAAGCTTGCTGAAGAGTACTTTGTAATGGCACATACTTGCTGACGAGTACTTTGTAACGGCACATGCTGAAGAGTACTTTGTAACGGCACATACTTGCTGAAGAGTACTTGTAACGGCACATACTTGTTGAAGAGTACTTTGTAACGGCACATACTTGTTGAAGAGTACTTTGTAACGGCACATACTGGTTGAAGAGTACTTTGTAACGGCACATACTTGTTGAAGAGTACTTTGTAACGGCACATACTTGTTGAAGAGTACTTTGTAGTGGCACATACTTGTTGAAGAGTACTTTGTAACGGCACATACTTGCTGAAGAGTACTTTGTAACGGCACATACTTGTTGAAGAGTACTTTGTAACGGCACATACTTGTTGAAGAGTACTTTGTAACGGCACATACTTGTTGAAGAGTACCTTGTAACAGCACATACTTGCTGAAGAGTACTTTGTAACGGCACATACTTGCTGAAGATTACTTTGTCAATATAATTTATGAACTTTGTGATGATTATTTCTTCAAGTCAAAAGTCAAAGTAAAGAATATATGTATTTGGTCATGGCATAAACTTGATGAAGAGTATTTTGTCAAGACTTTCTTTGGTGTAAAATGTAAACAAATTAAAAAAGTTCCCACTGTTCACAGGATGAGGAGGTAGGCCTGCTGACGGAGGTGACACACCTCCAGGAGATCATGGACAGCCTGTGCATGCAGGCCGACAGTCCCAGCACACTCCCCCCCTCCAGTGAGCAGGTCATCATGGACCTCAAGGGAGTCGACACCACCTCCTTCACCTTCCAGGTACGAGTTGACCCCTTGGTTGTATGCCTTTTTGGAAAAATGGTCATTTGTCACCAATCTCCTGGTGCCAATTTACCCCAAAGTTGTTTGTCTGTTGAAAATGGGGTATTTACCCCTTAGGTGTTTGTCTTTTGAAAAAAGGGGGTAATTTTGTCACATTTAGAATAGGTTGTCTTTTGAAATATGGGTTATTTATCCCTAAGCTGTGTGTCTTGTTTGAAAAAAATAGGGTTTATGCAAATTAAGGGATATTTACCTCTTTGTCTTTGCCAGTCCTCAGGTGAGCCCTTTGGGCCACCATTGCCCTCTTGTTTCATGTGAAATAGGATATTGACACCACTTTCTCCTTCATGTTAATTATTGGTACGTATAAGGGAATAGTAGGAATACAATTGAAATGAAAATGGTATCTATTGGCTTCATGTGGTTACACCGTAATATCACAATTGTTTACTGCAGGTTTACAAAATAACTAAACTTAACAAAATGTTCCAAAAGTTCCTGTTTTTGTTACAACTTGATGTTTACGGGCATCTATATACAGTTAGAACAATTGTAATTGGTTTTGGTTTGTTATTGTATTTTTATTCATTCATCTGTCAGTTTAATAAGTGTGTTGTTGTTATTGTTTTGGTGAAGAACTTTGGTTGTTGTTTTTGGTAAAGATCTTTTCATTTTGTACCTTGCAGAGAAATATTCCAAAGATTTTGATTGGGTCAAAGGTATTTTTGATTTGCCCACACGATATACCTTCATATTTGACCTATCTGCAATGTTGTCAAACCAATATTGTATAATTACTGTACATAATGTACAACAATGGCTCACAGTAATAAAATATGCTACCATGGCCTATAGATTTGAGGCGCGTCGTGGGAAAACCGGCCTTAATGCATGTGCATAAAGTGTCGTCCCGAATCAGCCTGTGCAGTCCGCACAGGCTAATCCGGGATGGCACTTTCCGCTTTTATGGTATTTTCTGTTTCAATGAAGTCTCTTCTAACCATAAATCCACTTTAGGCGGAAAGTGCCATCCCGGATTAGCCTGTGCTGACTGCACAGGCTAATCCGGGATGATGCTTTACGCACATGCATTAAGTCCGGTTTTCCCATGAGGCGCCTCATTTGTTTTCATTTACATTTCAAATGTGTCTATATTTTGAGATGTTTTAAGCTAAATGTCTTAAGATATAGCCCTTAAAGACAAATGTTACAGTCTTAAACCACACTGCAATCTTGTTCATATGTAGGATAATTAATGATGAATCTTACCAAGTAGCCATTCAAGGGACTTATTTGCAGATTTTTGCATTTTTTTAAGTATGCCATTAAATGTCTTAACATGAAAGATTTAAGCATCGGAATTAAAAAGCTCAAGTATAGTCACAAGAAAAGTATTTACAAAATACAAGCAAACAAAAAAACAAGAAAGGCCCCACAGGGGTGCTAACTCGAGACCTTTGGCCATTCCGACTTCTGTATGTCACACTGCATTATTTACTTTATGTAAGTATTCCACGTTTTGTCAACAATATCAACGAAAACAACAGAAACACTGCAACTTATTCAATCGTTTAGCATTACAAACGCTTTATAATTTTATCAATTTCAGCTTATGATTAAACATGAACGAAACGGTTTTTACAGTATATTTCTTGGTCCGTAGTGTTATTTTGACCCTTGTATACACTGTTGTTTTATTTCTGGAATCGGAGACAAAAACTTGAAAATTTGTCAATTTGTCAACAGTTGCCTTTAAAATAACTACATAGTCTAGCTATAACATAACTGTTGTCAATGAGATTATTTGCAGAAGTGGACTCAGGACATAATTGGTCCATTGAAAGCCAAAAGGGCCTACCAGTCTTCTTTGCAGATATGCTGATTGGCACTTTTGGCTTTTAATGGACAAATTGAGGCGCGTCATGGGAAAACCGGACTTAATGCATGTGCGTAAAGTGTCGTCCCAAATTAGTGGGTGCAGTCCGCACAGGCTAATCCGGGATGGCACCTTCCACTTTTATGGTATTTTCTGTTTCAAGGAAGTCTCCTCTAAGCATAAATCCACTGTAGGCGGAAAGTGCCGTCCTGGATTAGCCTGTGCTGACTGCACAGGCTAATCCGGGACGACACTTTACGAACATGCATTATGTCCGGTTTTCCCACGACGTGCCTCAAGTATATTCTCTGTTTTTTTGTTTTTTTTTTGCCCTACAGTAAACCAGTTTTACATTGAACATGGTTGGCAACACTTGTAGATAGGCATTCATCGCCAGTATATTTGGATCATCGAACTTACAGTTTGCACTCTCACCCCCCAGTTACTGCCTCATTTCAGTGATTTGTTTCCCGTTGACCAAATCTTAATCATTATTAAAAAGATCCTTAATTGATTCTCGATAACTTTATTCTTGTTTTTTTTTTGCTAATAAAACAAAATTATGATTAAGATAATTATGAAAATGTTATTTTGCGGGTTGTGTACAAATTCCAGTCAAAGAAACTTAATTTGGGAAGAAATTAATTTTAGATATGAAATAGCATTCGAAGCTGTTGGCAGGTGATTGTATTGGGAATGTGCCCCACTATGATATATCAAAATAAATATTGAGGAGAAATAATCACTGGTTTTGATACGTATACTTTTTGGTATTTTTTGCCTGTTGTTCATATTTTTTGTTTAACATTTCATTATTATTTTTGACACAAAGAAAAGAATAACACTTGTTACAAATTGCTGTGTGACATTATTTATTTTTCAGTTGTTGCATGTCTAAGTTTACGAGAATGTCAGTTAATTTTAGTTCAAATCTTTTAGCAGGTATGATGTATGGTGCTAACTATCATGTTCTGCTAAAAGAGCTAGTACAAGTAAAACCTATTCCCATTACAAGTAAAGATGTGCATTAGACATTTTCAGGCCATAGTTCAATATGGTTATAAACACAGAGAAAGACATTGATATATTTACCATACATTTTGTTAGCATGCTAATCTGAGTATAAACTAACAGTTCCAAATTATTATTCCTTTAGCCCTTGATTGTATAATACAGTATAGTCCCATTTGTGTTTGTAAATGTTTCCAAGCATATTGTCCCGAACTTCACAATTACTCAGTTTTGTACCATATTTAGCTGTTTTTAGCTAGATGTAATAAATATTACCGTTTTGTAGATCTTTAAAAAGACAGCAGTGTTTGATTGTTCTTTTCACAATTATATATGTAGCTATAAGTTGATTAGTCTTCATATGCATTCAGTTTACATGTGTGCAAGTTTTAGCATACCACTTAGTTGTGTTTATATTGCATTTCCAGGACATTCAAAATTCTTTTTAAAAGAATGAGAACATGTTAAAGATGTTTTGGAGGTTTTGATGATGCTGATGATGATAATGATGATGATTGTGATGATGATGATGATGGTGATGATAATGGTAATGGTTGTAATTGTGGTGGTGATGATGATGATGATGATGATCATGATAAGATGATGATGAAGATGATGATTTTCCAATATGAAGTGTTAACCATTTATACATTGTAACCATGATTATGGTATTTATAAAGGATTTAATTGAAAACTATAAAAGACTTCAGTTAAAAGTGTACAATTAACAAACCAGTGTGGCTAAGATTATTATTATTCATTGTTAACTATATTTTTGTTTACTTCATAGAAGGGTTGGCTCCTTATTGCTGAATTTAAATGACAGTCTAACAAAAATGTTGCTAAAAAATCACACAAAGCTGAAGTTGTGTTCTTTATCCGTATTGTTATAAAATTCAAAAGAACTTTGTTAATTACTTATCTGTTGATTGTGTGATAGTCATGTTTGTTTTGTTGTGCCCATCCACCTTGACCATGTTTAAGTACTTGATAAGACCTGGGTATATTCTGATTACATAATGTAGATAACAACTGAAGCAGTGGACTATAGATCCTTGTTATATTTTACGTTTTGTCCTGCAGCTCTATATGAAGTTTGTATTTGCATTGTAACCCATTTGACAGTGTGGCTGTTTGAAACTGCCAAATATAACTACTGTTAATCCATAAGGTCATATATTGTTAACCCATATCAACCTAAATTTAGCTAATACAATCGTCAGTTGGTCTAAGCCATGTTCTTCTGTTTGGAAAATGTTAATCTCCCCATACTGCAGTGTAATCTATTGATAATAAAGTTTCAGTTATCTGCAGTACATTAGAAAAATGGATTTTCTTCTGTGCAAAAATTTAAAATCACCATTCTGCTGTGTAACCTATGTGACCTCCATCAATTGTCAGTGAGTCTAAGCCATTTTCCTCTGTGCGAAAATACAAACTATCTATACTGCAGTGTAACGTATGTGACCTTTGACCTCTTGCATTCCAGACCCCGCCCAGTTCCCCGAGCTCCCTGGGCTCGAGAAAGTCGAGCATGTGCAGCATCAACAGCATTGCAAGCTCCAGTAGTGGATCGGCGCAGTGCCATAGCCCCTGCCATAACAAGCATATACAACAGGTAAGCCGCCGGGTCAGGCATGCTCAGTTGGTAGAGCGCTAGACTGTCAGGGGATCGTGAGTTCGAACCCCAGCCCGGCCACATAACTTGTGTAGGGATTGGTCACGAAATTATTTCTACGGCCATTCTCCCCCTACCTCTGATTCAAGTAGGGCAATTGTCAGTTACTGGCATAGGTATGTGCACTTAGTACCGGTAAACCGCTTAGATCGGCTGAGCTTGCCCAGGAAAAGTGTGAGTAGGTTAACTGACCGCCGTGATATGACTGTAATACTGTTAAAAACGGCGAAAAATTCAAACAAACTAACAAACAAAGAACAGGTAAGCCAAGTTTTGTGGGCCACCCAAGTTCGAGGGTTGACCGTGAGGCTGTTGTATACGCGTCACATTTCTATATAAGATACAATAGTTTCATGCTCAAGCCTCGCTATGTAAGTTGTGGTCCAAGATTTTTAGCAGTGTTTTAGGGCCACACATTGGCGGTGGTGGTTAACTGTTTGAAGCCTGACATTTGTCAGTAGGTTAATGAAATAAATTCGGCCAGTTTTCTGCGCTTATTTGATTTTAGTTGTAATAATCATGTTTGAGAAAGTATCCATCTTTCGGAGGTCAGGATATTAGTGGAATAATGCTTTTATGGGTCATGAATAGAATGTTTTCCTGATGCATCGACATGTACAGATATTGTTAAGCACTTTTAAGAAGGGAACGATTGCTTGTCAAAGTTTGATAACTTCACACTGAACTATTGTATACTTTTCTGAAATGGCAATACTTGCCAATACACATAGCATAGTTTTATAAATAAAATGGTTTAATATAATTGTTAATGTCACCAAACTGAAATATTGTTTCTTATTTATTGAGAAGTATGCTCAAATAGTAAAGGAACTTGTGAGTAATCAATGGGGACACCTTCGTACTGTGGCATGCTTGTTTTAAGTGGTGGCCATGATTAGATTTATCCACCATGTACATGTTTTCTTTCACCTCACAACTGCATAACATTTATTGATTTTCTTTTACGCACCACTGGGCACAGCTTGAGTAAAACAGGATACTTTAGAGCAAAAAAATGATTTTTTAAAAATAATATTGATTTTGATATAAACATCTGGTTGTTTTAAAAATATTGATTTATTTAGCAAAATTATGATGCTTCAAAACAAACTATTGATTTTTTAGGGCAAAATGGGGTTGTTTCTAATGTTATTGATATTTTTATAGCAAAATAGGGTTGTTAAAAAAAAATGTTTTTTTTAGGGAAACACATAATTGTTTTAAATATTTTTTCTATGTAGCACAATAGTATTGCGATAAATCTGTATGAACATTTTGTGCTTGTCGTACAACAATTGATATGTATTCACACTAAAACTGTGTGTTTTATATACTTTGTTTGAAACTTTATATCTCAGTAAATTAAATATGCATTTTTTTTTCTCTGAATATGTATTAACTTTCTTACTTAAAGTCGTATAGCTATATTATAGATACATATTTGAATGGGGGTAGTTAGAGAACCTTTTTATTGCATGTTTTTGTAACTGTTTTGGAAATGTTCACCTGAGCCTAGCTTAAATATTTTTCCCCACTGATAACAGAATCCCGGACATGGGTTCCTTCGGACATTGGTTCCTACGCTATTTTTGACATAGGCGGACATTGTTTCTTACATGATTATGACACCCCGGACACTCGTTCCTGCATTATTTTGATAGCCCAAACATTGGTTTCTACAATATTTTGACAGCCAGGACAATCATTCCTGTGTAATGCTTAACGCGAGACGGCGGCCATTATTGTTGTCAGTTAGGTAACTAACATACTTCTATACTTCTTAAAGTGTGTATGTACGATCATTCATGTCAATTATTTTCAAAATAAGCTGATGAAAGTGACTATATAACTTGAAAGCAGAAAAATAAACATAAACATGACGAAGGAAACACTAAAATATCGAATAAATAAAAGGGTTGTTTTAATTAATGTCAGTATGTCGGGTGACAATAATCGTACATAGGAACAATTGTCCGGGCTGTCAAAATACTACATAGGAACCAATGTACGGGCTATCAGAATAATGTACGTAGGAACGAGTGTTAGGGGTGTCATAATCATAGGAACCATTGTCCGCCTATGTCAAAAATAGCGTAAGAACTAATGTCCGTAGGAACCGATGTCCGGATACCCTGATGACATGCTTGCACTTACTCTTAGCGATTTTGTGACATTGATATATGGGTATAACATGGGTTCAAAACGGGTTAAAGAGGAGGATGACATGCTGTATAGTTCTTAAATCACATTCAAAGTTTGGCTCGTAAGGAAATGATTTTATGCAAATTTTTTATATTTAAGATTTTCATGCTTCTAAAAGCAAGATGAACTTTACCTTTGTGCGCAGACATTGCATACAAGTATCATGAGGAGTGGAAACAATGTATAGGATTGTAATTCGTAATTCACCTGCCTGATTCAAAAACATATTTAATACACTTAATTTATTTTCACTCTGCTTTTTAAATAATGTTGCTTTAGATAATATAATCTTTAGAAAATTTGCCATAGTTTCATCTACTGAGTTTGGTCAGTTTGTGTAAACCTTTGAAAAGTGCAATCAGTGTTTCCTGTTATATACTAGAGAACATATTGTATTTTGGAACCATCTTCCTGCATAAGAATCCTTATACATGTAGGTTAGAACTTGCCCCCATTATATGTTAGAGATTTAGTTTTATTTAGCTGTGGACGAATAACATAGTTTGTTTCTTTGTTATTTTATATTCTTTGTATTACACGGAAAATGACTACGGGTATAAAGTTGGTGACAGGTTTAAAAAGAAAGTGTATATGCTATAGTTAGAAGCTTTCACGATTTTAATAGCAGTCAAATCCATATCTAAGGGAAGTAACTCTTAATTGTTTTAGTGACTGAATGGTAACAACATACATTTATTGATACACATGTGTTTTTATTATATTAAAATGCAATCAATTAAGGTAGTGTTATTTAATAGAAGCACAACAATTGTAATTTATTATTGAACATTTGTATTAATTACACAACAAACTATTTTGAAATATGTTCTGGTTTATATTGAAAATACAAATAATTATAAACAGAATGGCATTAAAAATGTATGTATGTTTTTCTATTTACCATCATGTTTAAAGAATTAGTACTTTATACGAGTCCAGTTTACAATACCATGTTTCACTCAGATTTAAAAATGTTAAAATAGTAGAGATGGCAATGAATATTCGAATAATGAAAACTATTTGAATACCTTTTAGGTATTGAAATTCTTAACTGTTTATAAATTTAATTTTTGTAAGCATATTAAATACAAAATTTGTCAATGTCAGTCCCTAAAAATATAGCGTTTTCCTTGTCACCTTAGCTTCTCTAGTACACAGGATATGTGTCAAAATCTACCTATCACCCTATTGTTATGTAGACAACATTTTGTTGTTTTTGCTAGTCCCATTACATCGACCGTGGTCTCTTATCAGTTCACGAGTTCACTTATACTGACGTAGGAGATTAAAGCGTGTTCGAGGTGCGTATTGGTGTTATTGCGTACATGTGCTCTGAATCAACATGTCACCTTCCTAGGTATATCGTGGAAACAGCCAGCGAAGTTGTCAGCAAAGATTTGCATGTGCTAAATAAATGGTTTGAAATCTTTTTTACTATGAAATGATATTGCAAAATCGCGATAAAGTTCTCATACGTAGATTACAGTCTGCATATTTGCCGCATTTTTCTCATCGTGCGTTGGTGGTGGCTATAATCCACACACTTATGTCATTTTATTAATACATTTTAATCAGTTTACCAGTAATGCCGCCGATGATTGAATATTCGAATACTTCATCAATCCAATATTCGAATATCATTTTTGGTATTTTTGTATTCGTTGCCATCCCTACTAAATAGACTGCAAAACAGCCTTGCATAATTTGAATAAAGGCTGCTTTAACAAGAAGAATGAACCTAATATTATATTCCTCATGCTAACATTATGCTTAATAATGCCAATGATATAAAACATGTAACATCATTATTTTTTGCATTTTGATTAATTGTTATTTTCACCATCCTTTTCACATTTGTGTAATTTAATCTACACTGGACATTAGCGCACTAAGTATAATAAGATGTTGTTTTGTTGTACTGTTACCTTGTTTGCTATAAGGGTAAGAAATCTAGACAAGACGAATGGTGTACATTTCTACCAAACCTTCATTTTTCATTGTAATGTTTGCTAATATTTGTATTTGAGGTCCATTGGCGTAGTGGATATGGTGTCCGCCTAGCGATTGGGAGGTCCCGGGTTTGATCCCTAGCAAGGGAGTGTTCTCAAGATCACCCTCAAAGACACCAAGTACTGGTTCTACCCAGGAAACGGACTCGTCTCAATAATCCTTAGGCTTTCGATGCAATCGAGATAAAATCAATAGGTTTAAACTAACTAATATATGTTAGATAACACTTCTTTGTTGACCTGCCCAGCGGGGCCGCAGGAGAGGGACAGGGTTCAAAAAGCAGAGGCCCAGATAAGGCGTGTACAAGCGTAAATTACGCACAGAAATTCAGAGGATACACAGGGAAAAATTAAAATTAGTGTACATATACACTGAGAAATTAAAATTTGGGTTACATTTACACACGATATTTCTTGTGTTCGTGTACATTTTCACATTTTCGTGACTGAAAGACAGAAGATGCGAGTTTTGACAGGCCTGCCTACTTGAATGTGCACATGGTTCAGAGAGCAATCAGGATCTTGAACTGTTCAAAAGTCTTACTTGTAACATTATTGTATTCAAATGGTGCTGCTATCCAGTATTTGGATTGTTACTATAATACTCTGTTTTCTCCACATAGTGTATAGTGTGTTAGATGTAAATTAACCACCAATTATCCTATATAGACTGTACATTTACCCACATAAACTATGGAGTGTAAATTTACTCCCAAATTGACAGAAGTACGTGTACATTTAAACCCAGTACAAAAGCTTATCTGAAGCCCTGAAAAAGGATCAGGGGTGATGCACCCTGCTATTTAATTTGCTCTAAATCTTTCCCTTATAAAGTCAAGAATGTCCGTATTGATGGGCATTGGTCTTTTTCCGTATATCACCGATGAGTCTAGGGAAGACCCAGCACACACTGTAAAAATAAGTCAGTTGTTCTATGACTCTTGCAGCACCACACACAATTACTAGGCTCTGGCGTGAGGTTGACTAGCGTGTCGTCACAGGATTCTGGGTTCACATCGCAAGACACGCTTTTCCTGCGCCCCACCACACCCTCATCCCTTAGCCTTCATACGCAGGTAAAGGTCATGTTGTCATCGTTCATTTGTATGTCAAGGTCATTTCGTATGATCACTTTATACATTGTATGACAATGATTGTCAGGTATTTTGATCTTTAGAGGTCATGTAGTCATTTGTATGTCGAGGTCATTTCATATGATCACTTTACATGTGTACAATGTAGGGCAACGGTTTTCATGTACTTTGTTCTTCAGATTCATTTTAGGGAAAACATCAAGATTATTTTGTATGACCATTTTATAGTACAAATATTATGAGGAATTTTGATCTTTTTGACTCATTGAAGGGTAAAGATAGTGTAGTCATTGTTCATTTGTAGGTCAAGGTCATTACCTATGATCATTTTATAGGACAACATTTATCATGTACTTCGATTTTTAGACTTATCTTAAGAACACTTTTCTCGGCTCATTATATCCTTACTGGGTCATGTAAAGGTCATGGTATTTCTGACCTATATTATTAAGAGGTTTTATCTATGACCTTTCATCCCTGTTAAGGTCATCCTGACAATTCTTGTTGGTTTAGGTATCTTTTTTGTCCATTATGTAATGGCCATTTTAAAATCTATATAACCGCTTTGTCAAGGTCGTTTATGTATGTCAGGAACGTTCGTTCATCAGATATTTTAGTTTGAAACTTCATTGTAGGATACAATAATTGTAAGGCACATTTTAATTTAATTTTGTCTCCTCAATGTATTCTAATTATCCTATGTTATGTCAATGAATTGAATTTCATAGTCATTTATTGTATGATACTAGTTATCTCATATTGCAACCATTGTGACAAAGTCATTACATAATAAATAGTGTTTGCATTTTATCATGCAATATCATTATGTCAGTTTCATTTTCATTTATTGTTGGAAATTTTTTATGTCTGGTCTATATCCTTGTAAGGTCAAGGTCATTTGGATCTATAATTGCACGGCATGGCGTCTGTTATATTTATGACATTTCTCAGTATATCTCCTATATTTTTATGTCAAAGCCATGTTAACATTGTTTCTTTTGTCTTCAGCATCTTAACATTCATGTCAATGTCAAGCATTTGTATAAATGTACGCTCTTCATTGTATGTCAAGGTCACTCAATGACTCTTCTTGGTTACCGTCATCCTGATAATATTCTTGATCATCTTTGATGGGTTACTATTTGTTGTGGCACAACAATCTTAAACTTTTAAGTGATTTTCACTTCTTGAACATGTTCTGGCTTTAAACAAGACCTTTATTTAGTGGGTCAAGGTCACATGGTTATGTCATGTTAAGGTCATTCAGCTGACGGAACTTGATATATTTGATCAAATTTGCAAATAAGAAATACATATTGAAAGACATGGACATGAAATACTTGTCTTGGTAACGTATATGAACAACTTTTGTATTGTAAAAGGAATAAAGCCATTTATCGGTTATTTGATCAATTTCCTATTGCTATATTGAACATCTGAGTGCCGTGTAATGTTAGTGAAAAAAACAAACTATTATAATTATACATTTTATTTCTATCAGTATCTCTGCTTAGCCATGTATCATGTTGCACTGCTTATGCATTTTGTCCTGCATAACATCACAGTTGAGTGCATGTTTTATTTGAGGCATGACTTATTGTATCAGTGGAAATATTTATTCAAGCTCTTTCTAACAAGCTCTGTCTTGTTAACAATTTTAACCAGGGATATGGTGCTTTTTGTCTGCTTGTGTCATAAATGTTTGACCTTCTGGATTTCATAATTATCTATTTGAAATTGGCAGAAAATATGAACTTCCATTAGCTACAAAGCAATTATTTCCATAGGATGCTGATTTTTTTTTATGCCCCCAGCATCTTGATGCAGGAGGCATATAGTGATCGTCCTGTCCGTCCGTCCTTCCGTCCGTAACAAAGTTAAGTAGATTTTACCGTTTCGTCTAGCACCAACACTGCTTACTACAACACGTTGATACTTAAACAGTTGTTGCTTATGACCATTCTCTATCCACCCATATCACCCAACCTCACTTTGACCTAGACCTTGAACTAATTTGGACTTATAATAATTCAAAGGTGCCATTTCTTGGTTAAATACATTTTACCGTTTCGTCTAGCACCAACACCGCTTACTACAATACTTGAATATTTATACAGTTTTTACTTATGACCGTTCCCAATCCACCCATATCACCCAGCCTCACTTTGACCTCGACCTTGACCTAATTTGGAATAAGAAATGGGCTACCCAGCACCAACTGGGGGCATGTGTGTTTATCAAACACAGAATCTTGTTTGAATATTGAAATAAATTAATTTCGAAGTATTAGAAATTTTAGTTTCTTTGAAATTGGTATTAGGTTTTCTAAGACTGTCATTGTGTTGAAGCCAGACTTCCAAAAACCATTTTAAGTGTTTTACATTCCAGTTGCTTTCTCTTTTCACATACATTGAGAATATAGGTGGGGGTATTTATGTATTTCGTTGTGTTCATAACTGCTGCAATTTTTCACTGTCTAGCAGAAACTTTTTATCAACGTCATTATGATTTAAAGTCAGATTGATTTACATAAATAAATGACATCCTTTCCACACTTTTCACAGCAGACAGCCGAGGCAAACCAGGATGGTGACACTCCGGAAATCGAGTCCACGCCGTCAACACCGTCAGAAAGCTACCCGAACACTCCTTCAGCAACTTCCACATGGACTAACTGGCCGAATGCGCCAAACACAAGCGGGAAGACAGAAAACGGGCGACCGCACACAATTTCTTCGGCGTACGAGAAATCTCATGCAAGACCTGCTCTGTCGTCACAGCTGTTTGAACCACCCCCTCCAGGTTCACTGCAAAATCAGTCTCAGAGCGAAGGCCAAATTGAAGGTCAAGGTCATACGGCTTTGAAGCGTGATAGGCCTCACAGCACGATGACAATGCCATACACACGACCGTCTGCGCAGATCAATAAAATGCAACCCGTTCTTCCGCCACTTGGTCCGAAGCCGAAATCCAGAGCAGTGGCTCCACCGAAAGTTCCTTCGATAGGTTTGTTGCTTATCAGATGTCTCTGAAAATTACTGAATGTAACCTGAACTTGCAGACGTAAAATAACACAGTATTTCTAATTAAATTGGTCCATATGTGCCTTCTATAATAAAGATAATGTAAGAGAAGTAAAGCATAGGATAGAAACTGTTTTGCATATTAAAATATTTTCAAACCCTGTATCATACATACATGGATAATACATAAATTTGCTAAATTCTAACATGGTCGTGAATTAAATATGTAAACTACTTGTTCAAGCTTAGCACAGCATAGCACTTAAAATAATGAAAGTAATGTGTAACAGGTAATTCAGTTTCAGTTATAAAAGTTGGGAAAATGTAGATATATATCCTTCTCTATCACAGTGTGCTCTTCCATAAACTTTGCAGTTTGTCTGATGATGTGATCCGATGAGCGACGCATCAACTTTGAAAACCGTAAACCTGTATTCATACTGGCTATGATTTCATATTTAATCTTCTTGTTTAGGTGAACAACCAGTCTATGCCAACCTGAACGAGTTAGCAGCACAGTCAGCTGGGGTCGACATGGACAAAACACCCACAGGCCGTGAACCGCCAAACATAGGTGGCTCTACCATGCCAAAGGTATCAATCCTTGCGTAAAACCCTTGTGTAAATTGAGTGTTCAGCGTCAAACCGTTGTATCTGCTTACCATTTCTATATCAAATACAGGAGCTTCATACTCAACCCATTAAATAGATAATCAGATTTACTGTGTTTCACCTATACTGCTTCACAAGATTTGCACAAGAAGCATCCAGATTATCAAATTGACTACCAGTGGGGTTTTTTCACTGTCGGGGGAATGGTGGTGGGGCCCTTCAAGAGGGGTATTAAATGGTAAAAGGGGAATTTTCTGGAATATTGTAAACCAATTATTATACTTTATGCTAATATAATATAAACATACATAAATTGTTATATCATACACTTTTTATTTTAATGCATCCAGCTGGGTGTCTTGAAAATAAAAATGTAATGATGTTCACAAAAATTCCACTATCTTGGCCAGTTTTTGTCCGATTATGGTCAGTTTTTTGACAAAGAATATATTCTGAGGTGAATCTCTAGTTTAAAATAGGGGAATAATGTTTACTTTATTTAGGTGGGGAATAGGGTCGAATATCGGCCCCAAAATGGCCCTAAAAAATCGCTGATAACCCTAATCAATCCATGTTGCAGTTTAATGGTGTCTTTTTGGTGGAGCAGGGGGGGGGGTCTTTTTAGCAATTATCAGCATCTTGGTAAAAAAACAATACCTGAATTTATCCGTGCCTTTAACATTATTTTATTTTTATGTTGTTTTTTTGTATGTTTGCTCTTTAATTCTCATACAAGACGTTTTATTTTTATTAACTTAGATTATAGTGTGTCTAAACCTTTTATAAAAACACAAGTTTACACTGAACATCGAAGTTTGTTTGATAACTGTTAAACCATTCATATGCATGCCTCAGAAACAACTTAAGTTATCCATGTAATATATTTCCCACACTTCTATTTAAATTAAAACACCAACAAAATATAAAGAAAGAAATAAGGAGTCAGTATGCAATTTATCAGGATGTTTGGTTTGATTATACAAATGAGGCGTGTCTTGGGAAAACCTGGCCTGATGCCTGTGCGTAAAGCAACGTCCCGGATAAGCCTGTGCAGTCCGCACGGCTAATCCAGGGCTTTTATAATATTTTCTGTTTCAAGGAAGTATCTTCTAAACATAAATTCACTGTAGGCAGAAAGTGGAGTCCTGGATTAGCCTGTGTGGACTGCACAGGTGATCCGGGACGACATTTTACGCGCATGGATTTTAAGCCCGATTTTCCTACGACACACCTCAAATGTGTTTTAAAGTGTATAACGTCTAATTGTCTAATTATGTGAATTCAAATGCAAGCCCAGACCATGCATACACTTTTGTATTTTGTATTTGGCCCTATATTGTCGTTCAGTGATATATTTATTGACTCCTGATATATTTATTGGATCTTGTTCCATTTTTTTTCTACGGTGATATTGTTGGAAATATTACATGAATTTTTTACTTGGTGTTCACAAAACACTATGATTGAAGTAATTTTATTTTATTATATACATTCCTTTTAATTCCATTCATAAAATGAGTCTTGTCATGGGAAAGCCTGTGTCCGCACAGGCTAATCCAGGACGGCACTTTCCGCATACAGTGGATTTATGTTTAGAAGAGACTTCCTTGAAACAGAAAATACCATAAAAGCGGAAAGTGCCATCCCGGATTAGCCTGTGGGGACTGCACAGGCTAATCCGGGACGACACTTTACGCACATGCATTAAGTCCGGTTTTCCAACGACGCACCTCAAATGTTTGTTTTATGAGTCCTCTGTTACATAACATCCTTCATGGTTATACACTTTCTTGTATGTACAAGTTATGAATTCAAAACAATGTCTGTAACGCTTCTTGACTTTGTTCAACTTAATCTAGAACATTTTCTGTGCGAAATAAGACATGGACTTAATCTAGAACATTTTATGTGTGAAATAAGACACACTTGAAATATTTGTGAACACCAATCTTTTTCTTTTTTTTTTACCTAAACCTACTAATTGAGAACTTGCATGATTTGTTTGTTGTTGCGAGATGTGTAACTGTTGCTGATACCCTTAAGTTCCAATCTTCATCTGTGAATTTGGCATTGAAATCATAGAATTTTTTGCATAATTTCTATCAATAAAAAATACAGCGAAAAGTAAGTGAAGTTGTTTTAATGTTTAGTTTTTTTGCCATTGAATCTTTAGTAGTTTGGAATGTTATTTTGTTAAAATAATATCTTCCAGATATGATGGAACTGTATATATATCTGTGAGTATTATGTAATTCACAATTTCCAATTTAATTACAAAAACATATTTTGCAGTTTATTTTCTCTAAAGGTTGTATTTAAAGTTGTGTTGCTATTGTATTGATGGGGCAAACATTAAAAAAGCAGTTACACATTTGGCCACCTTATAGCAAAAACTCTGTAAGTTCTGATTTTTTGAATTGCAGATACTGAGTTATTGCTCTTAGGTGACAATTTGCTTGTTGTGTGAAAATAGTGCTAAAACCTCACCACCTGTTGTTTCGCTTTTTTTTTCTGCCAATCTTGCAACCTCCCCAGCTGTTTGAAGACATAGACTTGAATGCGGCTATAAGAGACCTTGACAATTATACGGCTGCACTGCACGGTGATTTCACTCCTGGAGACCGCAAATCTAAGGCAAGCACATGGAAAACACTGCTTATTTCTTCTTTCCTAATGTTTTACATATCCATTATTTAGTTAATTGAATTCAGTGAATCTATTTTTAATTAGATACGAAGCTTTTTATCATATTTTGACTTTACATTTTTTATTAAGTTTTTGAGTTGTTGGCTATACTTTTTCATAAACATTTGTTTAAATTAATATTTTACTTTATTGATTGACATGTATTTACCTTCTGTTAGGTCTTTCACGACAATGTTATTTTCACTTAATAAAAGTATTAAAATATATTGCTGATTAGTGGAATTAAATTTATGTATAACAAATTAATTGCAACTTACTAATAATGAATTTTTTCTCAGTTTTAATAAACAACCCTGTGACCAAAAGGATTTCTAGCCCTCTGAAATACCAGCCAGTAAACTGCTTTGTAAAGACCAATTTTATTGACCAGTTATTAGATTAGAAACTTGGTGATTAGAAATCATGGAGTAATCTATGACCTGTTTTGTTTAAGTTTCTAACTGGAATGATTCTCAACAAAAACACGCATGGATTTTTCTGAAAAATTATTCTCAGTTCTGTTGTAATTTTTGTTTGATTATTGATTTGTGCATGCTTAGAGTATTGTTTCATTTGTTCTCCTTCGTTTGGATGTTAAACCTCAATACGTAAATGTGCAAATTAGATGTTGTTCGTTGTTTCTAAGCTTTCAACTGTAATGTGGCTATGTAAGACAAGGCCAAAGACAATAAATTAGAGCCTAGAGAACAGAGATGTTTTCTCATTATTTGGCCTCCACAGTATTATTAACGTTTCAGATTTTGGGTAAAATTACTTCAACCTTTCAAGTTTGGGGTAAAAATCCTTTTAAAGTGCAGAGATCAGAGAATAATTGAGGCGTGTCGTGAGCAGTCCGCACAGGCTAATACAGGACAACACTTTCCGCCTTTATGGTATTTTCTGTTTCAAGGAGGTCTCTTTTAAACATAAATCCGCTGGAGGCAGAAAGTGCCGTCCTGGATTAGTCTGGGGCGACACTTTACGCACATGCATTAAGCCTGGTTTTCCCACGACACACCTCTATTGTTGTATTCACGTACATTTTCGCAGTTGGAACAAAACTCATTAGAGCTCGCAAAAGCCATAAAGGAGCTCGAAGCGAGCACTGCGGCACTCGAGAGCTCTTACCCAGAAACCCAGGCCAGTCAGTCGTCGCTGCACAGTTCCAGCGGTTACGGGACTATGAACAGCACTCCCGCCTCCTCCGAAGACCCATTGGCCTCCGGAGGTACGTTTTTTAACCGGGTGTTAATGTTAAACCGGAGTATAACAGCTTGTCGTTGAATGTCTTGTTGCATGTGTTTTTCTGTGTTTGTAAATGTGCAAGGATTTGGAGTCCAATCTTGTCGTTAGGAGACGATTAAATATCAATTTGTGGATGCCTCAGAAAAGTTTATAAGTAAATAGTCAGTGATTTTTTTTTTAACTTTCCTAACTGCCAGTGCCCATGAAATGGAGAACTTTCTCGGGACAAATTTTACAAAAAGGAATTTTTTTAAATGTTTATTTTTAATGCAATGTGTGGTTATTTTGATTTTTTGTTGCCTTTCTGTGTAGTTTTTTTTTTTATCATGGACTTAATATTTTCAAATGTTTCATCTACTGAACTTCTTTTGTTACAATGGTGTCAATTCAATAATTGTTTTCTATTTACATCCCCACCTGTAAAATGATATAAATTACTTGGTGGAAGAAAATGGACAATTTTGAGCAGAAATGGAGGATATTTTGTCAGGGGTAACTGCCTTCAAATGGCACTAAAATTAGCAAAAAAAAATCACTGATACTTGTGTTGTTTGTAATGAAAATTGCACTCTCTGAAAATTAAAACACAAAATAACCCAGTGTATGATGATTTGCCAAAGTTTCTTTATATTTAATTCATATTTATAACAATACTGTTACTTGTTTAAAACAAAACCATGCTTATGCACATGTCATAAGTCATACACGGTGTAGTTGTAAAATAATTGAAACTAATATGTAAAAGTCGAAAATTCAGAATACATTAGATTAGGAATAGAATTTTAAAGAAAAAGAACACATTCATATCATTTTCCTGTCAAAGTACCAAAATGTATGACAATTGTGTATCAAAGTTAATTTAATTCTTCTCTCTAGATTACTTCCCTATCAGTACTTGCTTTTTATTTCGTTATTTTCAAAACTCAAAAATAAACGTTCCCAGTGTATTGTTGCCTTTCTGTGTAGTTTTACTGACTGTGATGTTGTGCTGTGTAGAATGTGGCCAAAATGTTTGTTATTGTGCATGGAGTAAAAAAAAAAAGCTGCTAGTCTTGTTTGATCCACTTAACGTTTCAATAGTACTTCAAACTAAAAGTATCATAGAAAGTAAAGATAAAATTAATTATATTAGTACAAATTGTTGCAAAAATGAATGATTGTGCAGATAATTAAATTCTACTATAAAAGTGCAAAATTGGTGATTAAATTTCACTATACAAATCAGTTATTTTAATTAGTTCTGGTTATGCAAAATTGATTATAACATTTAACTGAAAATGCAAAATTCATTAAGAAATGTAACTACACGTGCAAAATTGATTATTAAATGTAACAACAAATGCAAAATTATTATCAAATTAAATTACAAATGCAAATGCGATTGTTAAATTTTATTACATATTCAAAATTAATTAATACAATAATTCAATTTAACTACAAATGCAAAATTTCAAAATGTGACTACAAATGCCAAATTAATTATTAAATTAGACTACAAATGCAAAATGGATAATAGAATTTGATAACAAATGCAAAATCGATCGTTTAATTTCAGAACAATTGCATGATTTTCAAAATTAAATAAGATTATGTCATTTTATGTTTTATTGCGCAGTGCAAAAGTATGCTACCTCAGCCATATTTTGTATAAGTTTTGCAGTTCGTAATCATTGTATCTACAACTATGACAGTGTTTACATGTTTGTATACAAGCATCTGAAAAGTACTGGATGTAAACAGTCAGTTTGAAATGAGAGAACTAGCAGCTTTTAGCTATTAGAAACCATTTTATTGAGCATCTGGAGACTCATGCTGTATAGATGTTAAAATTGTTTTTAAGCGATTACCCATTACAAAAAGTGTGCATACTCCAATTATTTTTAGCAAAGGGGATAAATTTATTGCATGATGTTTCTTACTAATTGATGCTTCTGTACATATGTTAATTTTACCTTTCCTTTTCAATTTATAGAAACATTAAAATCATCCTAATTAGTGTATCTTATCCACAATGAAATATATTGTTTTATCTTTGGCAACAAAGATGAGAATTCCAGATGCTTTCCAAAAAAAGGGTTCTCAGTTTCATCTGTGTTCACCTGCATGCTATACAAAAATTGTTTTGCAGATTTTCTGGACACCGGCCAGACAGACTACATGACCCAAGAGCAGGCGAAATATAACACAATACCCAGAAACAGTCCAGTTATGAAAGCCGCCTTCCAGTTTAAACGTCCTGCATCCACTATCATAGGCATGTTGTCATCCTTTTGTGGTCTCTCCTTGAATTGCTGTATTGTTTCTCTTCTTTTCACACTTACTTGTTTTGTAGAGCTGAGCATGCATGTGTTAATTGTTGTCTTTTTAAAGTTCAGTAGTTTAAAATTCCGTTATATAAAACTAGATCATTTCAACCCGTTTTTAAGTATTATTTATAAACTTAAATGGTATTTAAATAAGTTGCAAGTGTTATTTAAACATTTGTTTTTTTTTCTTGTCATGTCCAACACAAGGCGTTTTTCAAAGACTTGATTAAGTTTAAGATATGTATGAAAGCATGGTACTTATTAACGGTATTGAGTTGAAACGTTTTCAACAAGCATGATAATTCTACTCAGATTTGTGACTAAAGAACTGAACTAAATACATATTTTTTCTTCCTTTCTCCAGAAAATCATCCAAGAAGTCAGAAAGTTAAATCATATGATTAAACTTGGTCCAAATGACCATCTACTATACTTAATCAACATTGTTCAGAATTAACCTAAGAAAATCAATTTGGTGAAAAAATCTCTTGACAGTAATAGTTTATACATATATTCATTTTCTACAGGCATGCCATCTTCGGCCTTGGCCAGACGTATTTCCATGAATGTCCCAAAACCTCCGCCACCCGTTCGCCGGACCTCGTCAATCACGAATGCCCAAAATCCGGCAGTATTACAGAAATATCGAAACTCGCCACCACGGCAACTGAACAATCAGCCCCCCAGTGAAAACCATAGCAACCAGGCTTTGCATTTCGGTGCCAATCCAAATGGAGGATACGTTCAGCACAATCATCGTCGAAGCTTAAGTGCAACCGGCAGTTCTGAACTGGAACACTCTTACGCTGAGTTGACCGAAATTCAGGCAAGCATTCAAGCTCGACAACAACAACAGCTACAACAACAACAGGGGCAGTATTCGAGTGGAGGTCAAGGTCACAGCATCCAAGGTCAGGGTCAAGGTGGATATGGGGTAATGTCAGCTCCAGCGACTCCGCAGTATGCTCAACCGGTCACGTCTGCCCATTGTCCTATGAACAATGCCGTGGTGAACAGTCTGAACGCCAGGTTCGCGGGCATGAGCACTCAGCCAGTGGGTCCGACTGGCCAACAGTCACAGTATCAGTCTAGTTCTCTCGTTGCTAGTGTTAATAGTCAGACAAATTACCAAACACAGAGTCAGAACTCATTAAAAAGTGGCGGGGCAGATTTTCCTGATTTGCCGCCACCACCCTCCGAAGATGAACTGAAGCAAATGGAACAAATTTACAGTGTGCCAAAACAGAGCTATCCGCAGACTCAGTCGTACAATGCGCAAGTGTCGAATACTTCTGTACAAATGCGTAATCCCTCATTGCAGTATCAGACTACCCCGAACATTAATCCATTGGGAGGGACTGATGTGCGGCAATCGTTGATATCGGAATTGAAAGCGGGAAATAGGTTAAGGAAAATGTCTAACAGTGAAGGTGGATCGAATTGCTGATGTTACCATCATTGTGTAATAAAAAATTGTTGCCATAGTTACGTTATTGGTTATGTCGAGGACAATGGCACATGTTGGTGTTGTTTGTTTTGCTGAATTAAGTGTACTTGTACAGTGCTTTAGTTGTGTGAGAAAAAAATATGTTACAAGAATGTTTCTGTTCTAACTTGCAATTTTTTTTAAACAAGATAGTGTATCAGTCTGTGGCAATACTGTACATTGAAAAGATGTTATATCAGTATGACACTTTGGGGTTTTATCTTTTATGTTCTTTAAGATTTAAAAAATGATACAGTGAGATATATATTGTAGGGTTAAATTAAAACAGTCTGTGCAACACTGGATAAATTAAAAGAATTAACAAAATAATTTTTTTTATAGACAACAGATATGACATATTATAGATCTTTTTCTGATTTTACCAACATCAAATGTGTTGTTTTTTCCCCGAAAACTAGCTGACAAACTTGTTCAATGCAATATTGAACTGATTCTGGCAATTTTGAATCGGTACCAAAAATTCCGTACACAGACTTGAATTGTAAAAAATTTATTAAAAAAATCCAAATTCTGAAATCTCAGCTATTTTACCACTTCATTTCTGATAAAAAAGATAATGGAGAATTCTTATCATCAGCTAGTCTTTTGGAGAAAACCAAGTATGTAGTGACCATTTTTTGGTGTTAGCAATTTAGTGAATCCTTTTACATGTGACCTTCACTAAAAGTCGATTCAAGACATTGTGTTTTGTAGCTGACCAAGTGATACATTGAAATGAACAAAACAGAATATATATATATTGGCATAACAAGGTGCCTTTAAGAGCTTAACGTAATTTCTACTTTTTGGATACTGAGCACTGGTTAGGAACGCGCGATGGTGTGTTGTCTAAGGAATTCTAGTGTACGTCTCTGTGTATAGAAAGGCAACTTGTATATTTGATTGTAAATAGCTATTTGACTGTGTGGATATTTTGATTATTATCATTATTTTAGTTTTACATATTTTAATATGTTTTATTGGTTTTAATGTTCACGCTGTCAGGTAATTAATGTATACAACTTATATTTCCTTGAAATCCAGATGGAGAATTTCATTGTTTTAATGAAAATACTTATTTAATTATGCATATTTTAAATTTATTTTGAAGAGAAAGTTATCATTTTATTGCAATTCTATTGAGACTGAATTGTAATTGTGTATTTTTATTGCAGTTTGCTTTCTTGTTCAATATGCACATGATATTTTTAAATTAAAACGAGCCATTGAAATTGCTTATTGATTTTAGTCATGCAACCAAATTTCTACCACTCTTAGATTCACACATTAAATGTTTTGCATTATCTTTAAGAAGAGTGATAACTGTAGACACATTTTGATACTCAATATGATATATATTTTACACCTGTGATCTCTGTTGAAAATGATCATAATGTCAAGAATGATGTGTTTCAAAAGTAAAATACCCACAAATGCTTAATTTAGTTGTGTTTGCATTGAAAACAAAGCATAGAATTTGCCCATTGAGTGCCCTTTTGGCTTTCAAATTATGTGGAGTTAAAGGACCTTAGAGAAAACAATAACAGGTGTCTTTTGTTATAATTATAATATTTTTCAGAAAGTGAATATTCCGTTGGATGGACATGTACATTAATTGATTAGTAATTATGGTAAAGCATTGTTTGAATGTGTTGAAAATGTAATGATCAAGGCTATCTTATGCCAAATATTTTTTTATTTACTAATACAGAAAATTTTCTATATATTCTGACATTTTGTGAACAATTGTTAAAACGTCTTCTTAAAATTAAAATGACATGCATTTGCTTAATGTACATTACCAGAACATATAAAGTTTTTATTAAATTCAGTACTTTTACGCATTCTATTGTGATTTTCGTCTGAGGTACAACAGGAAATAATGCATTTCATTTGATGATATAAACAGAATCTCAATCGATTTCATAGCTTTATAATTATTTATTCCAGTTAAAAAAAATGTATTCAGATTTTAACTTGCACATTTTTTTCACCGATCTTTGAACATTAATTTTACCAACTCATTTTTCCTCATCCATCATCGCATGTGAACTAGCACATATGTAGATGAAAACCAATCACGTTTTCAGTTTGAATTCTGGGTACATTTACTCAAAGCTCCTTTTTGAAAGTAAAGTTCTTAACATCATACAATTCATTAAGTGTGTGGCTGTTTCATGTACAGTTTATTTTAAATGAAACTGTGAGAGGCCAGACATTCCTTAAACTAGGTGTTTAAGAATCAATATAAGGTTCTAATATTACTATATGAGGCGCGTCGTGGGAAAACCGGACTTAATGCATGTGCGTAAAGTGTAGTCCCAGATTAGCCTGTGCAGTCCGCACAGGCTAATCCGGGATGGTACTTTCCGCCTACAGTGTATTTATGTTTGGAAGAGACTTCCTTGAAACAGAAAATACCATAAAAGCGGAAAGTGCCATCCTGGATACTGTGCGGACTGCACAGGCTAATCTGGGACAACACTTAACGCGCATGTATTAAGACCGGTTTTCTCACGACGCGCCACATATTTATTATTTAAAATACTGATTTTCACGTTGTCTAAAGTGGTATTAAAAATGTTGACTTTAGTAGAACTTAAGTTAAGATTTTCCTTAGGAGCTTTGTATATATGGACCCTGGGGCGGTATTCACAAAGCATCGTAAGTTAAATTTTATCCTTATCCTTAAATGTGGAATTTACCTCAACTGTATAATTCCATACAGAAACAGTTTTGCACTAAGTGTCACTTTAAAATGGCATCATCATGTAAAGTGTTATTTGAGGAATATCAACAACATATGCATCTGTTTATTAATTAAGAAATATAATACATTCACATTTTGCACTTAATTGAAAATATTTAAGAAACTATTTAAGATGCTTTGTGAATAACAGCCCTTATCTTAAAATGCTCATTGCTTTGAGCAATAACTTTATTGAACTGATATAAATGCTATTCTTTATATTGACTTACAAATCCTTATTCTCTTCTTAGTACAAAAGTGATTATTTTAGTCGTGTGTACATCTTTATTAAAATATAAACTGCTCTACCGACTGTATACTTGTATTAACTGTGGATAAATAACTGTAGTCATACAATGACTATTGTTGCAATTAATAGACCTGTTTTAACTAATGCTCATGCCTATATAACGGTTTAAAATTAATACATTAAATTAATACAGTTACTGTAGATGTATAATAAATTTGTTTGAAATTAATAACACTGTTTTGAGAAAATTGTCATCACATGCATCCATTGTGTATTTCATCATCGTTTTGTGTCCTTCATTTTGTGGTGCAGACAGCGTGCAATGATTTTACCGCGTAATCAAATGAGGCGTGTCGTGGGAAATTGGGCTTAATGCATCTGCGTAAAGTGTCATCCCGGATTAGCCTGCATATTCTGCAGAAAGTGTCGTCCCGGATTAGCCTGTGTGGACTGCACAGGCTAATCCGGGACAACACTTTACACACATGCATTAAGTCCGGGCGTCCCGCAACATTACTAAAATATTTGTGGAGTAAATGTTTTTTGAAGAGGTTCAGAATTGTATGTGTATGAACATTTGTCGTTATAAATAAGGAAATTGTTAAGACTCTGTATTGTTAAAATTGGTTTATCATATTTTCATATTTCCCTTTAAATTACAAAGAAATTGTTAAGAACAACCATTTTTGAATTCGATTGCATCACATAATATTTTATTGCATTTTATAAATGTTTAAAATATGTCCAAGCACCACACTCGGCAATAAAAAAGTATGTTTCGCAGATAACTGTATAAGAAACAAATATAGGATACAACAAGATTCTCAACAGTAAAACAACAGCGTGGTTCTAATTCCTAAAATGAGCCGTCTTTCTCATTTTATTAAAATCAAACGAGATAATATAATATATATGTACTTAATCAGCAAGTAGAATCTATGGATCTTTTTATTGTTACTTACATTGGTGCTTGCAATATTGTGATGTACATGTTTCTGTACGTGTCTCTGTAAATAAAACACTAACATATGTGGTGAGAATGATTTAATACATAAATTTAACGAAGTATGGGAAATAAAGATGTCTGTGTTTTAACTAGCTTATGTGTTATAAGAATTAACCCACATATCTACGTTGCTGGGTCACGTTATTTTGTATGAGTTTAGAAGGTGTTGTGTGAATCTGTGAATGAACCTCTGCTGGTGATAGTGGAAACATTGTAAATAAACACAGTAACTGTGTTCTCGTGTCTTACTTATTTTTGAACACAATATTTGTACACCCGCAATGTTTATCTGTTTGTTTGATTGTTTGTTTTACGCAGCTTTACGCCAAAAAGCTATTAACGGAATTACATGCAAATTCATGGGTAGGTTGGAAATGCCGCCAATTCGCAATTTATATTATCCCATCACCAGGCGTGCATTGATGAAATAAACCCCCATGGAATAAACTTAGCTGTATACACACACAGTGCGATAAAGCACGCGCAGTCTAATAACGTCATCTTGTTGATTTTCGTGACGTCATTTAATGTTTTCGTAATATTAAGTGTGTTTTCTTTCTTATGTTTTGCTGGTTTGTCTGTATCACCTCCGGGATTTAGAATTCCTTTATTATTACGAGATGACCCATCACTTAAAAATCTATGTGTTTTGTAGTTACCGATCTGCCTTATCTACGCTGTCCCAGTGCGTTCTAGTTAGTTTTTGGTAGTATCTAAAACATATGGCTACCCATATACAGTACAGAGCAAAAAAGTTAACCTGTAGTGACGCATTGATTTTGCTCGTCTTTATCTCATACTTTTCACCTGCCCCAAACTGAACTTCTTTAATTAGTCTTAATATCTAGTTATATACTCGGAAACAGAAACCATGAAGGTGTCGGGTTAAAAGCGCGTTTAATGAAGAAATATTGAATTCCGTAACGCCTGAATTCCTCAGCTACTATTAAGTAGGATAGGAGTTTGACAAAAAATAATTTCACATATACAATAGTAAAGGGGATTTTCACCTTTCTACATGTATTAAGTAAGAGGGGAGTTTGTAAAAAATATTGTATTTCACATTAAACAATAGTAAAAGGGCATTTTACCTTTAAGACTTTCTACTTAGGTCTTTCGCCCCACGGCACAGTCCGGTTGCAGAGTGCAAACGCACTGGGTATCACGTTTCAACATTATTATATCTTGTGTCCACAATACAAATGAATAAAATGCATGAAACGTACATTTTATCGCAGTGGCTTCCCTTTTGTTTTGTGTACAGCAAGGGAGATCACATGAATGGTCACATTGAAGAACAACAACTCGTCCAACGATTTATGAACAAATAAACAACAGTTACTTCCCTTTGTCCGTAGCAGGAACCAGGACCGGAGATTGTCGTCAAGTTCGATACATATTCATACGTCGAGCATGTTGACAATAAAATACGTACATTGAAAGCCAGAAGGTGCCAGCAGCATATATGCAAAGAAGGCTTTCAATAGACTAAATTTTTAAAAATATAAAAGATACTAAAACTTGCTGGGCCAGCAGTAGAGAATCCCTTATTAACACCTTTATGTCTTTTATCCTCATTCAATTGACCAATCGTCTTTAAACAAAATGATATACAAAACGAAATCCAGATTACACTGGGACCACTGTCTTGGAACGCGGGACTGAATAATGATTAGGCAATATTTATGAAAACACGATACATTGTCAAGTTAGTGCTAAATCCCGTCTGTCATGATATGCGTCATAATGTCATACGTTGTCATGATGTGTTGTTATACAGGTAAATGAACAAGTAAAGCAGCACACTTCAAGCAGCAATTTAAACAATACATTTAAACAGCGATGTAAACTGCAAGTTATTCTAGTATAACAATGCGTTGAGAAACAAGTTCCATATACTTGTATGCAACCACTGGACGTGTTAAACAACAAGATAAATAACAGAATCTGTCCCAAATACACTAATATAGTTAAGTAAGTTAGGTCATTCCCAAAGAATGCATGTTTCATTAATTTGAGACTCTCAAAAGAAATGGAAATATCTTGTAGAAATAGAATTTGGTCGAGTGAACTGAGGATATACGTCAAACGTCTGTTATCAATGCGTTATGCATTTATCAAAACATCGCTTAGATTTTAGAGTCATTGATGCTTCTATGTTCTGCCTTGGTGTATTTCTTGTTAACTACCAAAGGATATATCCCAGACGAAATTGGCATTTAGGCGTAAAAAAAATGTTTGTTGCAGGTAACCCGACCTACCCTAAAAAAATGCGCCGACCCTGGAACATTTTATTGGGTTTGTCAGACTGATTTTTGGTTGATTTACCCTTTTCAATAATTAAATGTGTTCTTGGATAAATAAGTGTTTTGTTTTGATAGTATCCACTTATAAACAATGTTTAAAGATAATACTGATACGTTTTGAATATTTATTCAGTTTTAGAATCTTCAAGATGACCATTTACCAAAAAAAAAAAAAAAAAAATATTCCCGACCTACCTACCCTAATTTTTTTTGGGCATGTTACCTGAAAAAACATAATTTTTTTACGCCTTATCAAACATCGCTTAGATTTTAGAATAACTGATGCTTCTATGTATGCCTTGGTGTAGTTCTTGTTTACTACCGAACATATCCCAGACAATATTGACATATGCATTTTACATATTTGCAGCATGTAAATTGACTGCGCATCCTGTTTACGCAACGTTGGTTGTTGAACTTGTTCTGTTCGCATTTCCTGGCGCAACGTTCTCTGTCGTAATACATCAATGTGTTTCGTGCAAAAATATCACCGATATTGCAGAAATGTGTTTATGTTGCCTACGTTCCTGGTAAACATGATTATATCCTTACGGTGTTCACCTATTTTGTTTGACATTTTCCCATTAGTTACGGATACATGTTGTCAAGTTTTGCAAAATAAAATTGAACACTATTAACAGTGAAGTGGTCTAACCTTTATTAATATCCTTTATTAACATCCAAAATCAATTTAGAATAATAATTTAATTATTAATTGTCATGGACATTTTTATTTACCAAGAACGATACCTTTTGAAAATTAAATAAAGGGACCTGTCCACAGATTGACGAATTGACAATTTTCAAACTTTTTGTAACAGATTCGAAAAATAACAGAAGAGTGTATATAAAGGAGTGAAATAACACCACTGACCTAAAACCTAAAAATATACAAAATACCGTTTCGTTCATTAGTAATCATAAGCTATAATCGATTAGATAAAAATATGAAGCGTTATTAACGCTAAACTATGGAAAATTTTGGAGTGTTTCTGTTGTTTTCGTTGAGATTTGTAAAAAAAGCGTGATTCACTTACGTAAAAGAAAAAATACATCATCAACTATATAAGTCCGAATGGCCGTAAAGTAACGAGTTACACTTTTGATCCGGTGGTCTGAGGTTCGAACCCCGGTGGGATTAACTTTTGTTTCTTTTTTTTATTGTCTTGTTAAAGCACTTGGACTTTTTTATATCAGATGCTTTAATTTGACATGATATGACGTTTTATGTCATATTTTAAAACTGCAAAAATCTGTGAACGAGTCCCTTTAATAGCACACTTTTGCAAGGATATAACTGCAGTTATGTGATTGTATTTTAAAGCATCTTGACAATAGGTTTTTAATGACCTTGAAGACACACAATAAATGCACTTATTCTGCGTGTGCATTCCTAAATGAAAGCTGTCGTGTCTAAGAGCTTCTGGCAGCAATCGACGCGGTTATATCATAAATCAATGCTAGAGAATGAATTTTAGCTGTAGATTTATAACACAGCTGTGGAGAATATTTCATAGTTGTTATTCAAACAGGTTTTGAAATAAATGACAACGACGAGTGTTGTAAAACATGTTTGATATTGATATGTAATCTGTTGTTGAATTTACGTCAAAATGAGTGAGTGTAAATATATATATACAAAATAACATCCGGAGCAAGAGGTCAAGTGTACATACATATGTATTAATTGTTTTTATAAACACATGCTTGATGGAAATACATAGACAATTTTCTATAAATAATTAACAGGCTGTCAACCAAGTTTACACGGAATATATAGTAATATAGGAATCATATTAGAATATTTTTACCAAAAATATAGGACCTTGTGTCTATTTTTTCGAGAGAAAATAGAAATTTATAGAAAAATTGTTCTTTATAAGGATGATATGGGATCAAGTGTGTGTGTGTGTATTTCGAAGTTTATGAGGTCCTTCCGCGCCTGAGGCTGCATTATGTGAGGACTCGGAGTGTGTCCCAGCACTCCTACCTAATTAATTTACTAGAGGCTCACGAAAGTTGGGACGAATTTTTAATCATAGCTGCAATTTCCAGCTATTTATTTTTTACTGAAAGATATTTTAATTTTGGTGTGGTCTTGTGCTGTGGGGGGAAACCGAAGTACCCGGAGGAAACCCCACCTGTCCGGCATGGTGACCACCAACCAAACTCACTTGCGCCGGGAGTGGGAAGCGAACCCGGGACGCCTAGGTGAGAAGCGAGTGTTCCAACCACTGCGCTTGCCGGACAGCCATATGGGATCAATATCAACCCCGATAAGTAATATAGTTTTAATGAACAAAACTTTGCTAATCATATTCATGGTAATCAATTTGAGACATACATGTCATGGCCAAAATAATTTGAGTAGATCTATTTAAGTTTGATACGAGCTTTGAGCGAGAAAAAAAAATCAACGTATAGGTTCACAGACCAATTTCAGACGCGTTAATGACCAAAATTAAAAAAAATAAATATAGGAACATTTTTTAAAATATAAGGCATATATAGGAAATATAGCAGGTTTCTCAAAACATAGGATTTCTTTCCAAAATATAGGAAAATATAGGAATATATGTTGACAGCCTGAAATTTTTAATTTAGACCGTCGAACAAAGTATTAACACAATCGTACATAATCAAGCTGAAAAACGCGACAGTTAAACACATTTCTCACATTTCAGTTCTAAAGCATGTTTTATATAGACGTACGTAGCCTGCTGAACAACGCGACAGTTAAACACATTTCTCACATTTCAGTTCTAAAGCATGTTTTATATAGACGTACGTAGCCTGCTGAACAACGCGACAGTTAAACACATTTCTCACATTTCAGCTCTAAAGCATGTTTTATATAGACGTACGTAGCCTGCTGAACAACGCGACAGTTAAAGACATTTCTCACATTTCAGTTCTAAAGCATGTTTTATATAGACGTACGTAGCCTGCTGAACAACGCGACAGTTAAACACATTTCTCACATGTCAGCTCTAAAGCATGTTTTATATAGACGTACGTAGCCTGCTGAAAAACGCCACAGTTAAACACATTTCTCACATTTCAGTTCTAAACCATGTTTTATATAGACGTACGTAGCCTGCTGAACAACGCGACAGTTAAACACATTTCTCACATTTCAGCTCTAAACCATGATTTATATAGACGTACGTAGCCTGCTGAACAACGCGACAGTTAAACACATTTCTCACATTTCAGTTCTAAAGCATGTTTTATATAGACGTACGTAGCCTGCTGAACAACGCGACAGTTAAACACATTTCTCACATTTCAGCTCTAAAGCATGTTTTATATAGACGTACGTAGCCTGCTGAACAACGCGACAGTTAAACACATTTCTCACATTTCAGTTCTAAAGCATGTTTTATATAGACGTACGTAGCCTGCTGAACAAGGCGACAGTTAAACACATTTCTCACATTTCAGTTCTAAAGCATGTTTTATATAGACGTACGTAGCCTGCTGAACAACGCGACAGTTAAAGACATTTCTCACATTTCAGTTCTAAAGCATGTTTTATATAGACGTACGTAGCCTGCTGAACAACGCGACAGTTAAACACATTTCTCACATTTCAGCTCTAAAGCATGTTTTATATAGACGTACGTAGCCTGCTGAACCACGCGACAGTTAAACACATTTCTCACATTTCAGTTCTAAAGCATGTTTTATATAGACGTACGTAGCCTGCTGAACAACGCGACAGTTAAACACATTTCTCACATTTCAGTTCTAAAGCATGTTTTATATAGACGTACGTAGCCTGCTGAACAACGCGACAGTTAAACACATTTCTCACATTTCAGCTCTAAAGCATGTTTTATATAGACGTACGTAGCCTGCTGAACAACGCGACAGTTAAACACATTTCTCACATTTCAGTTCTAAAGCATGTTTTATATAGACGTACGTAGCCTGCTGAACAACGCGACAGTTAAACACATTTCTCACATGTCAGTTCTAAAGCATGTTTTATATAGACGTACGTAGCCTGCTGAACAACGCCACAGTTAAACACATTTCTCACATTTCAGTTCTAAAGCATGTTTTATATAGACGTACGTAGCCTGCTGAACAACGCGACAGTTAAACACATTTCTCACATGTGAGTTCTAAAGCATGTTTTATATAGACGTACGTAGCCTGCTGAACAACGCGACAGTTAAACACATTTCTCACATGTCACCTCTAAAGCATGTTTTATATAGACGTACGTAGCCTGCTGAACAACGCGACAGTTAAACACATTTCTCACATTTCAGCTCTAAAGCATGTTTTATATAGACGTACGTAGCCTTGGTTGACGATTAGATTTTTAGATTGTGTTTGTTCTTTATTCACTTTATTTAAAATATCTACAAACAAATTTAAACGACACTTTGTCATGTGAATGAGACCTTGCCAATGCGCAACATTTTAGGTATAGAATTACGTTTATTATGAAAACCAAAACAGTACGTTTACATGAAAAAATATTTATATTAAACTGAAACCCAATGTTCAACATGGCGATATTCATTCAATTTTTGTAAATTATATATGCTGCGATTAAACGCTTTAAAAAAAAAAAACTACAACCTAAAATTGAACCTTTGATGGATTCCATCCACATTGTTATAAACTGTATATTAATTATGTTAATTATCAGTACGTCCACATTAATGCCTATTTGAATTATTGTTAGTGCCAAGAAAATTCCCTCTACACCACCCACTCCACCATCATCGCCGCCGTTTTCGAAACTCAAAATAGTCTTAAATACATCAATTTATAACATAATTGTTATGTTAACATTAGAAGATAAATTCAAGTTATATTATCAAAATAACCACTTAATTATATGAGTGATAAAATTGCCTTTACTAATAGTTAATCAACCACACCTGTTTTTATGTAAGCTCAAAGTAGATCATTTCAACCCGTTTTTAAGTATTATTTATAAACTTAAATGGTATTTAAATAAGTTGCAAGTGTTATTTAAACATTTGTTTTTTTTTCTTGTCATGTCCAACACAAGGCGTTTTTCAAAGACTTGATTAAGTTTAAGATATGAATGAAAGCATGGTACTTATTAACGGTATTGAGTTGAAACGTTTTCAACAAGCATGATAATTCTACTCAGATTTGTGACTAAAGAACTGAACTAAATACATATTTTTTCTTCCTTTCTCCAGAAAATCATCCAAGAAGTCAGAAAGTTAAATCATATGATTAAACTTGGTCCAAATGACCATCTACTATACTTAATCAACATTGTTCAGAATTAACCTAAGAAAATCAATTTGTGACAAAATCTCTTGACAGTAATAGTTTATACATATATTCATTTTCTACAGGCATGCCATCTTCGGCCTTGGCCAGACGTATTTCCATGAATGTCCCAAAACCTCCGCCACCCGTTCGCCGGACCTCGTCAATCACGAACGCCCAAAATCCGGCAGTGTTACAGAAATATCGAAACTCGCCACCACGGCAACTGAACAATCAGCCTCCCAGTCAAAACCATAGCAACCAGGCTTTGCATGTCGGTGCCAATCCAAATGGAGGATACGTTCAGCACAATCATCGTCGAAGCTTAAGTGCAACCGGCAGTTCTGAACCGGAACACTCTTACGCTGAGTTGACCGAAATTCAGGCAAGCATTCAAGCTCGACAACAACAACAGCTACAACAACAACAGGGGCAGTATTCGAGTGGAGGTCAAGGTCACAGCATCCAAGGTCAGGGTCAAGGTGGATATGGGGTAATGTCAGCTCCAGCGACTCCGCAGTATGCTCAACCGGTCACGTCTGCCCATTGTCCTATGAACAATGCCGTGGTGAACAGTCTGAACGCCAGGTTCGCGGGCATGAGCACTCAGCCAGTGGGTCCGACTGGCCAACAGTCACAGTATCAGTCTAGTTCTCTCGTTGCTAGTGTTAATAGTCAGACAAATTACCAAACACAGAGTCAGAACTCATTAAAAAGTGGCGGGGCAGATTTTCCTGATTTGCCGCCACCACCCTCCGAAGATGAACTGAAGCAAATGGAACAAATTTACAGTGTGCCAAAACAGAGCTATCCGCAGACTCAGTCGTACAATGCGCAAGTGTCGAATACTTCTGTACAAATGCGTAATCCCTCATTGCAGTATCAGACTACCCCGAACATTAATCCATTGGGAGGGACTGATGTGCGGCAATCGTTGATATCGGAATTGAAAGCGGGAAATAGGTTAAGGAAAATGTCTAACAGTGAAGGTGGATCGAATTGCTGATGTTACCATCATTGTGTAATAAAAAATTGTTGCCATAGTTACGTTATTGGTTATGTTGAGGACAATGGCACATGTTGGTGTTGTTTGTTTTGCTGAATTAAGTGTACTTGTACAGTGCTTTAGTTGTGTGAGAAAAAAAAAATGTTACAAGAATGTTTCTGTTCTAACTTGCTATTTTTTTAAACAAGATAGTGTATCAGTCTGTGGCAATTCTGTACATTGAAAAGATGTTATATCAGTATGACACTTTGGGGTTTTATCTTTTATGTTCTTTAAATTTAAAAAATGATACAGTGAGATATATATTGTAGGGTTAAATTAAAACAGTCTGTGAAACACTGGATAATTGAAAAGAATTCACAAAAGAATTTTTTTTATAGACAACAGATATGACATATTATAGATCTTTTTCTGATTTTACCAACATTAAATTTTTTGTTTTTTTTTCCCGAAAACTAGCTGACAAACTTGTTCCATACAATATTGAACTGATTCTGGCAATTTTGAATCGGTACCAAAAATTCCGTACACAGACTTGAATTGTAAATTTAAAAAAAAAAAAATCAAAATTCTGAAATCTCAGCTATTTTACCACTTCATTTCTGATAAAAAAGATAATGGAGACATCTTATCATCAGCTAGTCTTTTGGAGAAAACTTACCAAGTATGTAGTGTGACCGTTTTTTGGTTTTAGCAATTTAGTGAATCCTTTTACATGTGACCTTCACTAAAAGTCGATTCAGGACATTCAGGACAGAATATATATATATTGGCATAACAAGGTGCCTTTAAGAGCTTAACGTAATTTCTACTTTTTGGATACTGAGCACTGGTTAGGAACGCGCGATGGTGTGTTGTCTAAGGAATTCTAGTTTACGTCTCTGTGTATAGAAAGGCAACTTGTATATTTGATTGTAAATATCTATTTGACTGTGTGGATATTTTTATTATTATCATTATTTTAGTTTTACATATTTTAATATGTTTGATTGGTTTTAATGTTCATGCTTTCAGGTAATTAATGTATACAACTTATATTTCCTTGAAATCCAGATGGAGAATTTCATTGTTTTAATGAAAATACTAATTTAATTATGCATATTTTAAATTTATTTTGAAGAGAAAGTTATCATTTTATTGCAATTCTATTGAGACTGAATTGTAATTGTGTAGTTTTATTGCAGTTTGCTGTCTTGTTCAATATTCACATGATATTTTTAAATTAAAACGAGCCATTGAAATTGCTTATTGATTTTAGTCATGCAACCAAATTTCTACCACTCTTAGATTCACACATTACATTTTCTGCATTATCTTTAAGAAGAGTGATAACTGTAGACACATTTTGATACTCAATATGATATATATTTTACACCTGTGATCTCTGTTGAAAATGATCATAATTTTAAGAATGATGTGTTTCAAAAGTAAAATAGCCACAAATGCTTAATTTAGTTGTGTTTGCATTGAAAACAAAGCATATTATTTGCCCATTGAGAGCCCTTTTGGCTTTCATATTATGTGGAGTTAAAGGACCTTAGAGAAAACAATAACAGGTTTCTGTTGTTATAATTATAATATTTTTCAGAAAGTGAATATTCCGTTGGATGGACATGTACATTAATTGATTAGTAATTATGGTAAATCATTGTTTGAATGTGTTGAAAATGTAATGATCAAGCTATTTTATGCCAAATATTTTTTTATTTACTAATACAGACAATTTTCTATATATTCTGACATTTTGTGAACAATTGTTAAAACGTCTTCTTAAAATTTAAAATGACATGCATTTGCTTGATGTACATTACCAGAACATATACAGTTTTTATTAAATTCAGTACTTTTACGCATTCTATTGTGATTTTCTTATGAGGTACAACAGGAAATAATGCATTTCATTTGATGATATAAACAGAATCTCGATCGATTTCATAGCTTTATAATTATTTATTCCAGTAAAAAAAAATGTATTCAGATTTTAACGTCCACATTTTTTTCACCGATCTTTGAACATTAATTTTACCAACTCATTTTTCCTCATCCATCATCGCATGTGAACTAGCATATATGTAGATGAAAACCAATCACGAGTGTGAATTCTGGGTACATTTACTCAAAGCTCCTTTTTGAAAGTAAAGTTCTTAACATCATACAATTCATTGAGAGTGTGTGGCTGTTTCTTGTACAGTTTATTTTAAATGAAACTGTTTTTATTCTGGTTAAAGGCCTAGTTTAATCAATTATTTGACCCCCCCCCATCTGTCATATTGTACTCCTGTGTATTGGCACCTTGGCACCTTGCTGTGGCCACAGTGTTCCGACTCATTTCAGCTGAGATCAATAAACTGCTGCAATTGAAACAGTGCACTCAGCCATTGCTCAGTCAGGTGAGTAAAAAGATGGCAGATAATGATAAGAGATTTTATGATGGACCAATACACAGAGTGGAATACCCTATGGAGAGGCCAGACATTCCTTAAACTAGGCGTTTAAGAATCAATATAAGGTTCTAATATTACTATTTGAGGCGCGTCGTGGGAAAACTGGACTTAATGCATGTGCGTAAAGTGTCGTCCCGGATTAGCCTGTGCAGTCCGCACAGGCTGATCCGGGACGGCACTTTCCGCCTACAGTGTATTTATGTTTGGAAGAGACTTCCTTGAAACAGAAAATACCATAAAAGCGGAAAGTGCCGTCCTGGATTAGCCTGTGCGGACTGCACAGGCTAATCAGGGACGACACTTTACGCACATGTATTAAGACCGGTTTTCTCACGACGCGCCACATATTTATTATTTAAAATACTGATTTTCACGTTGTCTAAAGTTGTATTAAAAATGTTGACTTTAGTATAACTTAAGATTTTCCATAGGAGCTTTGTATATATGGACCCTGCGGTGGTATTCACAAAGCATCTGAAGTTAAATATTATACTTTATTGAACTGATATAAATGCTATTCTTTATGTTGACTTACAATCCTTATTCTCTTCTTAGTACAAAAGTGATTATTTTAGTCGTGTGTACATCTTTATTAAAATATAAACTGCTCTACCGACTGTATACTTGTATTAACTGTGGATAAATAACTGTAGTCATACAATGACTATTGTTGCAATTAATAGACCTGTTTTAACGAATGTTCATGCCTATATAACGGTTTAAAATTAATACATTAAATTAATACAGTTACTGTAGATGTATAATAAATTTGTTTGAAATTAATAACACTGTTTTGAGAAAATTGTCATCGCATGCATCCATTGTGTATTTCATCATCGTTTTGTGTCCTTCATTTTGTGGTGCAGATAGCGTGCAATGATTTTACCGCGTAATCAAATGAGGTGTGTCGTGGGAAATTGGGCTTAATGCATCTGCGTAAAGTGTCATCCCGGATTAGCCTGCATATTCTGCAGAAAGTGTCGTCCCGGATTAGCCTGTGTGGACTGCACAGGCTAATCCGGGACAACACTTTACACACATGCATTAAGTCCGGGCGTCCCGCAACATTACTAAAATATTTGTGGAGTAAATGTTTTTTGAAGAGGTTCAGAATTGTATGTGTATGAACATTTGTCGTTATAAATAAGGAAATTGTTAAGACTCTGTATTGTTAAAATTGGTTTATCATATTTTCATATTTCCCTTTAAATTACAAAGAAATTGTTAAGAACAACCATTTTTGAATTCGATTGCATCACATAATATTTTATTGCATTTTATAAATGTTTAAAATATGTCCAAGCACCACACTCGGCAATAAAAAAGTATGTTTCGCAGATAACTGTATAAGAAACAAATATAGGATACAACAAGATTCTCAACAGTAAAACAACAGCGTGGTTCTAATTCCTAAAATGAGCCGTCTTTCTCATTTTATTAAAATCAAACGAGATAATATAATATATATGTACTTAATCAGCAAGTAGAATCTATGGATCTTTTTATTGTTACTTACATTGGTGCTTGCAATATTGTGATGTACATGTTTCTGTACGTGTCTCTGTAAATAAAACACTAACATATGTGGTGAGAATGATTTAATACATAAATTTAACGAAGTATGGGAAATAAAGATGTCTGTGTTTTAACTAGCTTATGTGTTATAAGAATTAACCCACATATCTACGTTGCTGGGTCACGTTATTTTGTATGAGTTTAGAAGGTGTTGTGTGAATCTGTGAATGAACCTCTGCTGGTGATAGTGGAAACATTGTAAATAAACACAGTAACTGTGTTCTCGTGTCTTACTTATTTTTGAACACAATATTTGTACACCCGCTATGTTTATCTGTTTGTTTGATTGTTTGTTTTACGCAGCTTTACGCCAAAAAGCTATTAACGGAATTACATGCAAATTCATGGGTAGGTTGGAAATGCCGCCAATTCGCAATTTATATTATCCCATCACCAGGCGTGCATTGATGAAATAAACCCCCATGGAATAAACTTAGCTGTATACACACACAGTGCGATAAAGCACGCGCAGTCTAATAACGTCATCTTGTTGATTTTCGTGACGTCATTTAATGTTTTCGTAATATTAAGTGTGTTTTCTTTCTTATGTTTTGCTGGTTTGTCTGTATCACCTCCGGGATTTAGAATTCCTTTATTATTACGAGATGACCCATCACTTAAAAATCTATGTGTTTTGTAGTTACCGATCTGCCTTATCTACGCTGTCCCAGTGCGTTCTAGTTAGTTTTTGGTAGTATCTAAAACATATGGCTACCCATATACAGTACAGAGCAAAAAAGTTAACCTGTAGTGACGCATTGATTTTGCTCGTCTTTATCTCATACTTTTCACCTGCCCCAAACTGAACTTCTTTAATTAGTCTTAATATCTAGTTATATACTCGGAAACAGAAACCATGAAGGTGTCGGGTTAAAAGCGCGTTTAATGAAGAAATATTGAATTCCGTAACGCCTGAATTCCTCAGCTACTATTAAGTAGGATAGGAGTTTGACAAAAAATAATTTCACATATACAATAGTAAATGGGATTTTCACCTTTCTACATGTATTAAGTAAGAGGGGAGTTTGTAAAAAATATTGTATTTCACATTAAACAATAGTAAAAGGGCATTTTACCTTTAAGACTTTCTACTTAGGTCTTTCGCCCCACGGCACAGTCCGGTTGCAGAGTGCAAACGCACTGGGTATCACGTTTCAACATTATTATATCTTGTGTCCACAATACAAATGAATAAAATGCATGAAACGTACATTTTATCGCAGTGGCTTCCCTTTTCTTTTGTGTATAGCAAGGGAGATCACATGAATGGTCACATTGAAGAACAACAACTCGTCCAACGATTTATGAACAAATAAACAACAGTTACTTCCCTTTGTCCGTAGCAGGAACCAGGACCGGAGATTGTCGTTAAGTTCGATACATATTCATACGTCGAGCATGTTGACAATAAAATACGTACCTTGAAAGCCAGAAGGTGCCAGCAGCATATATGCAAAGGAGGCTTTCAATAGACTAAATTTTTAAAAATATAAAAGATACTAAAACTTGCTGGGCCAGCAGTAGAGAATCCCTTATTAACACCTTTATGTCTTTTATCCTCATTCAATTGACCAATCGTCTTTAAACAAAATGATATACAAAACGAATCCAGATTACACTGGGGTCACTGTCTTGGAACGCGGGACTGAATAATGATTAGGCAATATTTATGAAAACACGATACATTGTCAATTTAGTGCTAAATCCCGTCTGTCATGATATGCGTCATAATGTCATACGTTGTCATGATGTGTTGTTATACAGGTAAATTACCAAGTAAAGCAGCACACTTCAAGCAGCAATTTAAACAATACATTTAAACAGCGATGTAAACTGCAAGTTATTCTAGTATAACAATGCGTTGAGAAACAAGTTCCATATACTTGTATGCAACCACTGGACGTGTTAAACAACAAGATAAATAACAGAATCTGTCCCAAATACACTAATCTAGTTCAGTAAGTTCTGTCTTTCCCAAAGAATGCATGTTTCGTTAATTTGAGACTCAAAAGAAATGGAAATATCTTGTAGAAATAGAATTTGGTCGAGTGAACTGAGGATATACGTCAAACGTCTGTTATCAATGCGTTAGGCATTTATCAAAACATCGCTTAGATTTTAGAGTCATTGATGCTTCTATGTTCTGCCTTGGTGTATTTCTTGTTAACTACCAAAGGATATATCCCAGACGAAATTGGCATTTAAGGTTAAAAAAAATGTTTGTTGCAGGTAACCCGACCTACCCTAAAAAAATGCGCCGACCCTGGAACATTTTATTGGGTTTGTCAGATTGATTTTTGGTTGATTTACCCTTTTCAATAATTAAATGTGTTCTTGGATAAATAAGTGTTTTGTTTTGATAGTATCCACTTATAAACAATGTTTAAAGATATACTGATACGTTTTGAATATATATTCAGGTTTAGAATCTTCAAGATGACCATTTACCAAAAAAAAAAAAAAAAAAATATTCCCGACCTACCTACCCTAATTTTTTTTGGGCATGTTACCTGAAAAAACATAATTTTTTTACGCCTTATCAAAACATCGCTTAGATTTTAGAATAACTGATGCTTCTATGTATGCCTTGGTGTAGTTCTTGTTTACTACCGAACATATCCCAGACAATATTGACATATGCATTTTACATATTTGCAGCATGTAAATTGACTGCGCATCCTGTTTACGCAACGTTGGTTGTTGAACTTGTTCTGTTCGCATTTCCTGGCACAACGTTCTCTGTCGTAATACATCAATGTGTTTCGTGCAAAAATATCACCGATATTGCAGAAATGTGTTTATGTTGCCTACGTTCCTGGTAAACATGATTATATCCTTACGGTGTTCACCTATTTTGTTTGACATTTTCCCATTAGTTACGGATACATGTTGTCAAGTTTTGCAAAATAAAATTGAACACTATTAACAGTGAAGTGGTCTAACCTTTATTAATATCCTTTATTAACATCCAAAATCAATTTAGAATAATAATTTAATTATTAATTGTCATGGACATTTTTATTTACCAAGAACGATACCTTTTGAAAATTAAATGTTAAAGGGACCTGTCCACAGATTGACGAATTGACAATTTTCAAACTTTTTGTCACAGATTCGAAAAATAAAAGAAGAGTGTATATAAAGGAGTGAAATAACACCACTGACCTAAAACCTAAAAATATACAAAATACCGTTTCGTTCATTAGTAATCATAAGCTATAATCGATTAGATAAAAATATGAAGCGTTATTAACGCTAAACTATGGCAAATTTTGGAGTGTTTCTGTTGTTTTCGTTGAGATTTGTAAAAAAAGCGTGATTCACTTACGTAAAAGAAAAAATACATCATCAACTATATAAGTCCGAATGGCCGTAAAGTAACGAGTTACACTTTTGAACCGGTGGTCTGAGGTTCGAACCCCGGTGGGATTAACTTTTGTTTCTTTTTTTTATTGTCTTGTTAAAGCACTTGGACTTTTTATATCAGATGCTTTAATTTGACATGATATGACGTTTTATGTCATATTTTAAAACTGCAAAAATCTGTGAACGAGTCCCTTTAATAGCACACTTTTGCAAGGATATAACTGCAGTTATGTGATTGTATTTTAAAGCATCTTGACAATAGGTTTTTAATGACCTTGAAGACACACAATAAATGCACTTATTCTGCGTGTGCATTCCTAAATGAAAGCTGTCGTGTCTAAGAGCTTCTGGCAGCAATCGACGCGGTTATATCATAAATCAATGCTAGAGAATGAATTTTAGCTGTAGATTTATAACACAGCTGTGGAGAATATTTCATAGTTGTTATTCAAACAGGTTTTGAAATAAATGACAACGACGAGTGTTGTAAAACATGTTTGATATTGATATGTAATCTGTTGTTGAATTTACGTCAAAATGAGTGAGTGTAAATATATATATACAAAATAACATCCGGAGCAAGAGGTCAAGTGTACATACATATGTATTAATTGTTTTTATAAACACATGCTTGATGGAAATACATAGAAAATTTTCTATGAATAATTAACAGGCTGTCAACCAAGTTTACACGGAATATATAGTAATATAGGAATCATATTAGAATATTTTTACCAAAAATATAGGACCTTGTGTCTATTTTTTCGAGAGAAAATAGAAATTTATAGAAAAATTGTTCTTTATAAGGATGATATGGGATCAAGTGTGTGTGTGTGTATTTCGAAGTTTATGAGGTCCTTCCGCGCCTGAGGCTGCATTATGTGAGGACTCGGAGTGTGTCCCAGCACTCCTACCTAATTAATTTACTAGAGGCTCACGAAAGTTGGGACGAATTTTTAATCATAGCTGCAATTTCCAGCTATTTATTTTTTACTGAAAGATATTTTAATTTTGGTGTGGTCTTGTGCTGTGGGGGGAAACCGAAGTACCCGGAGGAAACCCCACCTGTCCGGTATGGTGACCACCAACCAAACTCACTTGCGCCGGGAGTGGGAAGCGAACCCGGGACGCCTAGGTGAGAAGCGAGTGTACCAACCACTGCGCTTGCCGGACAGCCATATGGGATCAATATCTACCCCGATAAGTAATATAGTTTTAATGAACAAAACTTTGCTAAACATATTCATGGTAATCAATTTGAGACATACATGTCATGGCCAAAATAATTTGAGTAGATCTATTTAAGTTTGATACGAACTTTGAGCGAGAAAAAAAAATCAACGTATAGGTTCGCGATATACTGTTCACAGACCAATTTCAGAAGCGTTAATGACCAAAATTTATAAAAAAAATATAGGAACATTTTTTAAAATATAAGGCATATATAGGAAATATAGCCGGTTTCTCAAAACATAGGATTTCTTTCCAAAATAAGGAAAATATAGGAATATATGTTGACAGCCTGAAATTTGTAATTTAGACCGTCGAACAAAGTATTAACACAATCGTACATAATCAAGCTGAACAACGCGACAGTTAAACACATTTCTCACATTTCAGTTCTAAAGCATGTTTTATATAGACGTACGTAGCCTGCTGAACAACGCGACAGTTAAACACATTTCTCACATGTCAGCTCTAAAGCATGTTTTATATAGACGTACGTAGCCTGCTGAACAACGCGACAGTTAAACACATTTCTCACATTTCAGGTCTAAAGCATGTTTTATATAGACGTACGTAGCCTGCTGAACAACGCGACAGTTAGACACATTTCTCACATTTCAGCTCTAAAGCATGTTTTATATAGACGTACGTAGCCTGCTGAACAACGCGACAGTTAAACACATTTCTCACATTTCAGCTCTAAAGCATGTTTTATAAAGACGTACGTAGCCTGCTGAACAACGCGACAGTTAAACACATTTCTCACATTTCAGCTCTAAAGCATGTTTTATATAGACGTACGTAGCCTGCTGAACAACGCGACAGTTAAACACATTTCTCACATTTCAGCTCTAAAGCATGTTTTATATAGACGTACGTAGCCTGCTGAACAACGCGACAGTTAAACACATTTCTCACATTTCAGCTCTAAAGCATGTTTTATATAGACGTACGTAGCCTGCTGAACAACGCGACAGTTAAACACATTTCTCACATTTCAGTTCTAAAGCATGTTTTATATAGACGTACGTAGCCTGCTGAACAACGCGACAGTTAAACACATTTCTCACATTTCAGTTCTAAAGCATGTTTTATATAGACGTACGTAGCCTGCTGAACAACGCGACAGTTAAACACATTTCTCACATTTCAGTTCTAAAGCATGTTTTATATAGACGTACGTAGCCTGCTGAACAACGCGACAGTTAAACACATTTCTCACATTTCAGCTCTAAAGCATGTTTTATATAGACGTACGTAGCCTGCTGAACAACGCGACAGTTAAACACATTTCTCACATTTCAGTTCTAAACCATGTTTTATATAGACGTACGTAGCCTGCTGAACAACGCGACAGTTAAACACATTTCTCACATTTCAGCTCTAAAGCATGTTTTATATAGACGTACGTAGCCTGCTGAACAACGCGACAGTTAAACACATTTCTCACATTTCAGTTCTAAAGCATGTTTTATATAGACGTACGTAGCCTGCTGAACAACGCGACAGTTAAACACATTTCTCACATTTCAGCTCTAAAGCATGTTTTATATATACGTACGTAGCATGCTGAACAACGCGACAGTTAAACACATTTCTCACATTTCAGTTCTAAACCATGTTTTATATAGACGTACGTAGCCTGCTGAACAACGCGACAGTTAAACACATTTCTCACATTTCAGCTCTAAAGCATGTTTTATATAGACGTACGTAGCCTGCTGAACAACGCGACAGTTAAACACATTTCTCACATTTCAGCTCTAAAGCATGTTTTATATAGACGTACGTAGCCTGCTGAACAACGCGACAGTTAAACACATTTCTCACATTTCAGTTCTAAAGCATGTTTTATATAGACGTACGTAGCCTGCTGAACAACGCGACAGTTAAACACATTTCTCACATTTCAGTTCTAAACCATGTTTTATATAGACGTACGTAGCCTGCTGAACAACGCGACAGTTAAACACATTTCTCACATTTCAGCTCTAAAGCATGTTTTATATAGACGTACGTAGCCTGCTGAACAACGCGACAGTTAAACACATTTCTCACATTTCAGCTCTAAAGCATGTTTTATATAGACGTACGTAGCCTGCTGAACAACGCGACAGTTAAACACATTTCTCACATTTCAGTTCTAAACCATGTTTTATATAGACGTACGTATCCTGCTGAACAACGCGACAGTTAGACACATTTCTCACATTTCAGTTCTAAAGCATGTTTTATATAGACGTACGTAGCCTGCTGAACAACGCGACAGTTAAACACATTTCTCACATGTCAGTTCTAAACCATGTTTTATATAGACGTACGTAGCCTGCTGAAAAACGCGACAGTTAAACACATTTCTCACATTTCAGTTCTAAAGCATGTTTTATATAGACGTACGTAGCCTGCTGAACAACGCGACAGTTAAACACATTTCTCACATTTCAGTTCTAAAGCATGTTTTATATAGACGTACGTAGCCTGCTGAACAACGCGACAGTTAAACACATTTCTCACATTTCAGTTCTAAAGCATGTTTTATATAGACGTACGTAGCCTGCTGAACAACGCGACAGTTAAACACATTTCTCACATTTCAGTTCTAAAGCATGTTTTATATAGACGTACGTAGCCTGCTGAACAACGCGACAGTTAAACACATTTCTCACATTTCAGTTCTAAAGCATGTTTTATATAGACGTACGTAGCCTGCTGAACAACGCGACAGTTAAGCACATTTCTCACATTTCAGTTCTAAAGCATGTTTTATATAGACGTACGTAGCCTGCTGAACAACGCGACAGTTAAACACATTTCTCACATTTCAGTTCTAAAGCATGTTTTATATAGACGTACGTAGCCTGCTGAACAACGCGACAGTTAAACACATTTCTCACATTTCAGTTCTAAAGCATGTTTTATATAGACGTACGTAGCCTGCTGAACAACGCGACAGTTAAACACATTTCTCACATTTCAGTTCTAAACCATGTTTTATATAGACGTACGTAGCCTGCTGAACAACGCGACAGTTAAACACATTTCTCACATTTCAGCTCTAAAGCATGTTTTATATAGACGTACGTAGCCTGCTGAACAACGCGACAGTTAAACACATTTCTCACATTTCAGTTCTAAACCATGTTTTATATAGACGTACGTAGCCTGCTGAACAACGCGACAGTTAAACACATTTCTCACATTTCAGCTCTAAACCATGTTTTATATAGACGTACGTAGCCTGCTGAACAACGCGACAGTTAAACACACTTCTCACATTTCAGTTCTAAACCATGTTTTATATAGACGTACGTAGCCTTGGTTGACGATTAGATTTTTAGATTGTATTTGTTCTTTATTCACTTTATTTAAAATATCTACAAACAAATTTAAACGACACTTTGTCATGTGAATCAGACCTTGCCAATGCGCAACATTTTAGGTATAGAATTACATTTATTATGAAAACCAAAACAGTACGTTTACATGAAAAAATATTTATATTACACTGAAACCCAATGTTCAACATGGCGATATTCATTCAATTTTTGTAAATTATATATGCTGCGATTAAACGCTTTAAAAAAAAAAAAATACGACCTAAAATTGAACCTTTGATGGATTCCTTCCACATTGTTATAAACTGTATATTAATTATGTTAAGTATCAGTACGTCCACATTAATGCCTATTCGAATTATTGTTAGTGCCAAGACAATTCCCTCTACACCACCCACTCCACCATCATCGCCGCCGTTTTCGAAACTCAAAATAGTCTTAAATACATCAATTTATAACATAATTGTTATAACCACTTAATTCTATGAGTGATAAAATTGCCGTTACTAATAGTTAATCAACCCACCTGTTTTTTTGTAAGCTCATAGTATTTCTAATTTGCTTAGTTCGTGTTATCGTTATCAAATCGGGAGACGTTACGTCTACAAACGAGTAGAGTATGTTATTTTAAAACTACCTAACGTAAAGCTAGACTTATTCGAAGCAGCTTGCGTTCGGTAATTAAAAAAATAGACACGAATTATTCTATGATAAAGTATTTGCCATAACGTACTTGTTCCCAAACGGTTGAGACAGACACCTATTGATCACGGGTTGCACCAATAAACATAAATGTTAAAGGCCTAGTTTAGTCCTCCTTTATCACCCCCACCCCCAATCTGGGGTATAGCACCCCTGTGTATTGGCACCCTGCTGTGGTCACAGTGTGGTCACAGTGTGGCGACCCTTATCAGCTTATATCAATACACTGCTGCAGAAGAAACAGTGCACTTAGCCATTGTTCAGTCAGCTGAGAAAAAAGATTGCATATAATGATAAGAGATTTATGGTGGACCAATACACAGAGTGGAATACCCCACGGAGAGGCCAGACATTAATTAAACGAGGCCATTTAAAAATGGAGACTGTTTGGTTAAATCGTATTTTAACAGTAGTGTGGAGTAAAAACAAGTACGTGTTTTCACATTTAGCTATGTGGATGACTGAATTGGAATTAACGTAATCAACACTATTTTCATTGACAAAATTGTATCTTTGTTTAAACTTTACTTTTAAACTGTAGAACACACTTTTTTTTCTCAGCAAATGTAAATGCATGCACGATTTTATGAATGATTTTGAATGGAGACATTAAATCACAATCTATTTTCATAAGCATCAGTTATCAATAAGGAGCTACAGCTAATAAATACAACATCTACATAGGGTTATTATAGAAAGTATTCTAGTTGGGTACGCCAGCAATCGGTTGTAATACTTATATGAACCACTTTCGTACCACATGTTACCAATAATATTGAAAATAACGTAGCCGACTACAGGATATAAACAGGGTGTTGAACTGTTTCATATATACTTTTATGAATTATTATACTACAAAGTAATATATTTACTGTACTTGTGATGATATGCATGAGAACGATGTTAATTGTTCATTTGATATTACGTCTTGGTAAAACTCCGACAATATTGGTCTGTTCAAATATTACTGCAATAAATGTTCGTTGCCTTTACCGCTACTACTTTATGAAAGCAATTCATTTCATGCTGCGTACTACATGCAGAAAAAAGTGAAAGGAATAAGTGAATTATACCCTGATAATTTAAATGTAGTTAGAGCGAAATGCTCGTAATAACATTCGATCACTTCACTATGGGTTACACTTGTTGACGGAGAAGCGTTTATAGAGAATACTAGGTTAGTGTTGAATACAAATAAGTTTATGTAGCGAGGCTTAGAAAACCTAAACCACGAATGTTTTAGGTTTTCGTGCCGAGCAAATAAACGTTTTTTTTATTCAACACTTGCCTAGTTATTTTTATTTATCCCATCATTTACTGTCTTTATTTTGAAAATAAACGATAGAAAATCGCTAAATAACACGAAAAACATATAATGGCGTCACAAAAATAAACAGAATGCCGTCATTATAATGCGCATGTTTGCTATATTCATCCCACGGGGTATTATTTCGTCAATGCAGGCGTGATGATGAGATAAAAGTTACTGCCATTCTAGTGCATCTATCGGTCTTTTTCTAGCACTTCGTACGTGCAAACACAATGGATGGATATCGTTTAAATGTACTGTTGTTCTCTAAATGAAATACCTTACAACACGAACTGGGTCATACCAGATGATACTTTTTACAGGCATTTACAACTTCCAATTAACATCTACAGACTTCATTTAAATTAAGAAGGTAATAAAATGGTGCACTTGTTCATAGGAATTTGCATTCTTCTGCATTTGCGTTATTCAAAACATTTGTACCAGCAGAATCTCATAATTCATTAAATGTCTTGAAAGCTTTTCCGAAGTGTCTATCATAAGTTCCATTGGCGCCTCTCTGAACACGTGCAGCATGTAAACGAGATTACATGTCTTATCTTTTTCTTTATTCCCATATAAAAAGTTCCACATTTAAAAAAATTTGTCAATGAAAATAGTAAAATCAAACAGAGCAAAAATATTAACAAGAATATGGCGTTTACATATTTCACGGGCTGTTGGCATGTGCACATCACTGACAAATGTTCCCTTTATTACGAAATCAAATCATGCGCTTAACGTAACATAAAAAATTTGGTTTCTGGTATTTTTTCAACTGCTTGTAGAGTACTGTATTAAAATATGAACAAAGCCAAACTCCAGTTGCGACAGCAGGAGAGAACTCTTATTAGCAGCCCGATGTCCTTTATTTATGGCAAGTGACTAATTGCCAAAATATTACACAGCACATCATAAAAACACATAACAAAAACTGAACACACATGAATAAAACTGGGGTCACCGCCTTGGAACGGTCAATGCAAAGCATTGGGGGTTTAAACCGGTTTAAAGCCAAGAATTATTCACAAAACATGTTAGTGTAAATAAAAATTAACCTCAGAGCATCGCAATTCAAATTAAACAGCAATAAAAGAGAATGCCTTTCAATTTAATTACCATTTAATAACTCAATGGCTAGATGCAAACCAGAGTAGCAGAATTGTAGGCACGTTAAAATGATACAAAAAACAAGTATCTACTATATCTCGTTTTTAATAAAAAGCTTTGAAGACATAGGATCATATAGTTCAATTTTCAGATCATCGTCATGAAATTTCAGTAACTGACAACTGCCCTACTTGAATCAGAAGGAGGGGGGGGGGGGAATGGCCGTAGAAATAATTTCATGACCAATCCCCACACAAGTGGGAATCGAATCCGCGATCCTCGGATTTGTAGTCCAGCGCTCTACCAACTTAGCTAGCCGGCCCGGCTAGAGGGTATAGATATAACAAAAATGGCGCTTAGTCAAAAATGTCAAAAGCGTTAAATACGATTAATACATGTATTCGTTCAAAGCAAAAATAATAATTATATAAAACACAATCAAAACGGATGATTAATAACACATGTTAGGTTAAGCCGTTCTTCGTAGTTCCCCACCACTACCTCCATAATAATAGACCAAGTTTAATTACAGAAATATCTCTCATATTCATTCAAGAAAATAGATGTTAAATCTTAAATGTAACATTTGTTCGAGGTGATTGGAAACTCTCAAAAGAAATGGAAATGTCCTCTATACATATAATAAACATGTACACACAGAAAATGCTTCACAGACATAGTTTAGATTAAAGTAGATTAACTTAACCAGGTTTAAGCATTTTTTCAGAAATTGAGACTCTTTAAAGTAAAGGAAATATCTTGTAAAAATAGAATTTGGTCAAGTGAGCCGAGGATACACGTCAAACGTTTGTTATCAACGCGTTAGTCAATTAATAAAACATCATTTAGATTTTAGAATCAATGCTGTTGTCAGCCGTGGTGTATATCGTGTTTACTCTCAAACTTAATATCCCAGAAAATTTTTCTGAAATTGATGTTTTTTATTGGGTTTAGTATACAGTGGATATTAAAATATAACTTTAATATGATTGATATTGACTCAAATTGACATTTTCAATTAACATATTTGCAGCATGTAGATTGACTGTGCGCCCTGTTTATGCAATGTCGGTTGTTCTGTTCGCATTTCGTGGCGCATCATTCTCTGTCGTAAAAAGTCAATGGGCTTCGTGGTAAAAAAACATCACGATAGAAAATTGATGCCTACTGTATTCACTTATTTTGTTCGAAATTTCTCATTAGTTACCGACACTTATTATCATGTTTTGCAAAGAAAATATTCAACACATTCAAGAGTTATGTCAACAAGCTTATTATAAGATTTGGCATTTACATTTCCAACCGTTTATTATATTTTTTACGGTATTTTTCCATTATTTCTCATGACAGAAGACTAAAAGTTGAACCACTAACATCAACATAATTGTCATCATTTCTAAATTGGAAACCAGATCGTTATCATCATCATCGTCACCATCTTCATTGGCATCAGTTGCATCGTTATCAGAATCATCTTCATCATCGTCACCATCATTATCATCATCATCATCTTCATCATCATCATCATCATCATCATCATCATCATCATCATCATCATCATCATCATCATCATCATCATCATCATCATTATCACCATTATCATCATCAGCATCATCATCATCATCATCATCAACAACAACAACAACTTAATCATCATTATCATCCTCATCATTATCATCGCCATCATCGTCATCATGAAGCAAAGATATTAGAATCTCTGGCCGAGGTATACCTAACCTACTGAAAACAATCTCGATGGCTTATAATGCGGTTTACGGTTAAGCACTCTGAATACAATACATAATATTGTTGTAATTGCCTCCTTTTTTCTGATTAAATGTTACTGCATAGTTGGCACATAGTCTACTGCACAGTTCGATTTTTCACGAAAATCAAAATCAAAAACCAAGTTCAAACATGTGATTTTGTGGAACACACTCGTTGGAGGTAGTGTGTGTAGCTCTACCATCAGACAGTAGTTTGCATTTATGATCAACATGAAGTCAAATTACATTCAGATAAATACTGATTCCTCGCAGTTTACCTTCCACGAAACTGCCGCTTAGTCGTTATGTTCTTATCGTAGTAAATGTTTAGGCTTTTCAAAACACCGATTAGAAGAGGACTAAGACTGGTAAATGAAAACAACTTGTGCGTATTATATTTCTCATAATTGCGGAATGCTATTGATTTACAAACTCACGTATATAATGTCGATGGCAAACGAGTACATCGCCATATATTTTGCAACGATGGTATTATCAACGAGCCATTATTTTATTTAAAAATGGATTGTTTATTACAACACTCCAGCTTATTACTCCATTATATTCTAACATGTTTTAATTACTTTAAATTAGATATAACTGCAATTTATTATTTCTCCCATGAATGCTTTTCAAAAGAGATTATGTTAAAAAGTGCATTATTCATCAAACCGTTCAAGATTAATGCTACTTTTATTCATTGCTGAGGGCAAAAACAATTCTGTCCGCGACACCACCATCGCCGCCATTTTCTAAACTCTAAGAAGTATTAATTCCATCGACTTCTACATAATAATTACATTATTCTTTGAAAATCACTTCAAAAGTTCTGGTTCTGGGTTAAGGTACAATATCATAATGGACACTTCAATCTCAGAGTGATAAAATTGCCATTACTTGTAGTCGATCAACCACCCCTGCTTTGTAAGCTCATAAACTATTCTAAGTATTTCTGATTTGCTTAGTTCGTGTTATCGATATCAAATCGGGAGACGTTATGTCTAGAAACGATTAGAGTATGTTATTTTAAAATTTCGAAATATAGGATTAGACGTTTTCAAGGCAGCATGCGTTTGGAAATAATAATAAAGAGACACAAATTATTCTGTTTGAAAGTATTTGTCTCAACAATACATGTTCCAAAACGGTTGATGAAAACGCCAGTTAGACATAAGTTTAAATAAGTGTAAAACAACATAATTCTCTTGTAAAAAGTAATAAACAGTATTGTTGTGTATATATCAAATATCCTATTTTAGTATGTTGATATTAAAATGGGCATTAAAATACCGAAATGTTTTTCATTTACTTACAGTAGGTCAACCATTATTATTGCGCAATATTGTAGTCGTGATTTTGAATCCAAATGGAACCTCGTTTCAACAAAATTGTCTTAGTATAAATTTTTCTTCTCTATTATTTCTCTTCAAAAAATAAATTTGATAAAAATAGGAAATTTCACTTGTACACGTCATAAAGTCGTGTACTAAACGGTAATATATTTATAAAAACCACATTACTTGAAATATGCATGACCCTTTCGTTCATTGTTCATTATGATGCGCTTAAATATGTAGCAGGTAGGTAAAACTGGTCAAAGATGTTTGAATATTTCTGCAATAACAATACATGTACGTGTGTGCTATGTTTCTCCTGCGTCCATATTAAGACAAAATAAAACATTGTTCTACATAGAAATCCTTAAATCTTGAATATTATAGTGAAATATTGGAGCGAATGATACATTCGGTCTAGTGTAATAAAGTTTGAGCACTTCTCTATGGGTTGTGTGTAATCACTTTCTATGGTTGGTAATCGTAATGGCAAAGAACATGCATGGACCATTCTAGACAGTGCATTTGTCGGCCTAGATCTCGGCCTATGATGTCGGCACGTCGTAAGTGTTCAGACGACCGATATGAATATGGTTAAAATATACAACTATGCTATAAATGCAATACCATACATCTATGCTCATAATGGAATACCAAACACACGAACTACGTTGTTCAAGATGATACTTTTATAATGCATTAACAGCATACAATTAGCATCTGCAAGCTATAATTAACTTTAGAGACTTGCGTAGAAAATTGCATTTTTATGCAACTAGGCGTAGATTAATCATTTTCTCCAGCAGCATCTCATAACTCATGAAATGTTTTGCACGCGTTTCCGCAGTGTCTCTCATTAATCAAACCGGCGCTACTCTCAACACGTGCAGTTTTATCGAGAAATTAATGATTTTTATCTGTTTGTTGTTTTCTATATGAAACATCGAAATCAAAAAAGGAAACGAAAATAATAAAACTGTCCATAAACAGTGAAAATTATATATAGCGAGGTGTCATTGTAATTAAAATGGTAATACCCATCAACATAAATATATTTCGTTATTCTGTTATGGCATTGAATGGTAACATTTGTTTACATTATTTTTTTCGCATTATGTTTTCGCAGTAACAAATAACATAAGACATATTATTTCTTTGATCATAAAAAGTAGTACAAAAGGTCAGTCGTCTTCAAGATTCTAGCATATGAAAATACTTTTGACTTTGGCATCAAATGCACTGGTAAATCGAAAGTAACCGCCAATATCAGCTCGATAAGGATTCAAGTATAATTATTATTGGAATCTCTGGCTGAGATATGTCAAACTTGTATTGTTCAAAAGCTCGATGGCTTATAATGCGGTTAAGTACTCTGCATGTACTTTTAAGTACTCAAGATGATATGTTTATAATGCATTTACAACAAACAATTAACAGTTGTAGACTACAATTATCTGAGGAAAGTTATAAAATGGTACACTGGTGCATAGCAAATTGCATTGTTATGTACCACAGGTAGTTAAATCATTTTCTTTATCTTATAACGCATTAAATGTTTTGCACGGGTTTCCGCAGTGTCTGTCATTAATCTAACCGGCGCTACTCTCAACACGTGCAGGTTTTACGAGAGATTACATATATTACCTCTGTTGTTTTTCTATATGAAACCAGGGTTTCCCGCAGGATTTCTTGAAGGCATGTCGGCATCCCCGACACCACCTCCGTGATCGTTCCAATTCAACCCCTTAGTCCCCCTCCACCCGAAGCGGCTGTTCAGTTTTACCCCCACCTCCATGAAATCGGCCGCATCACCCTTACCCCAACTCCCCAAAATCGGCCTCATCGCGCGACCCCACCTTTCCGAAATCGGTTGCGACGTTCGAAATTCCGGCGGCGATCAAATCGGCAGTATTGTTTTTATTTTATTTATTCATTTTATTTATGGAATTAATTTTGAATCACGCATGGTTTTGTTGAAAAGCCTAGCCGTTTTTCCGCCTTTAAATTCTGTCATGACCGCTATTTTTTTTTCAAAACTTTTTTTACTTCATTAATTGTTTTCTGATGCGAAAGAAATCAATCGTTATACTACATGCGGACATTATAAGCCGAAAAATCACCGTTGTTTATAAATACTGGTATATGCGGTTCATAATCTAAATAACATACTGTCCTTATCTCCATGTAAAAAGCATGTTTTTCTACGAAAGCGCACACAAATTATGTTGCCATGCACAAGGTCACGGATGCCTAATGAGAAACGTGCGTGTACTGGCCACATGCAGTGTTTATGTAAACAAAATTAAGTGTGACACCGTTAAATTGTGTTTTAAAATGAGGCTCTATATTACATTTTTCGTTTGCATATTTTTGATCGTCAATTTGAGAAATGGATAAGAAAATTACCGGAATAAAATAAAACGTTCAATATAGTAATCAAAATGTTTCAAAATGCATGTTCACTTTTTCACGGCAACGCTAGTATTTGTTGTCAAACACTTTTTTAGATGTTAGTAAGGTATAAACTCCGCCCTAAAAATCGCCGTATTTGAATGGCTTATGAGGCGGGACTACACAGTTCAGTCACTTGTCAATCACACTGTTGGAAGTGAGACCTGGTCGATCAATACGGCGTTCGTTTATGGCCCTGAGGTAAAAGATCGGTGTAATAGATAAATAAAGCATGTCGGCTTTATTTAAGGGTGTCGGCAAATGACTAACTGCTTTGAAGGCATGTCGGGCCCGACAATCGAAACAGTCCTGCGGGAAACCCTGGAAACATCGAGAATTCAAAAGTGGAAATGGACATAGTAGAAATGTCCATGAACAATGAATATTATATATAGCGAGGTGTAATTGTAATAAAAATGGAAATGCCATTCAAAATAAATATATTTCGTATTGTACTATGCTATTGAATGGTAACGTTCCTTTAAAGTGTTTTGTCATACAATATTTTTGCAATAACAGCTAAGATAAGAAATATTATTTCTTTGATCATAAGAACATAGTGCCAATAGTCAATCGTCTTCAAGATTATAAGATATGAAAATACATTTTAGTTCAAATGCACTGATGTGAAATCGAAAAGGAACCGCCAATGTCAGCACGACGCATTGCGGATTCACGTGTAATTATTATCTGAATTTCTTGCTGAGATATACCAAACCTATATTCATTAAACGATCCATGGCTAATATTGCGTTTAAGAACTCGGAATACTATGCATAATATTGTTGTAATTGGCGTCTTTTTTTCTAATTAAATGTTAATGCGTAGTTGTTACATACTCTTCCGGACAGTTTGATCTTCCACGAAAACAAGCACACCTGGTGCTTAAATGTGAAACGTGAGTTTTTGGAATACACGTGTTGGAGCTAGCTGGTTTAGTTATAGTATGCATAGAATGCATATAATTTCAACAGTCAAACTACATACATATACATATTGATCGCTCGCAATTAACGTAACTGTCGCTTATTCGTTATTTCCTTATCATACCAAACTTTAAGACTTACCATAATAACATGGTTTGAATGTACTGAAGAAACTTCTGAAGAAGACGAAGACCGGTAAGTCAACAACATTTTGCTAAACTGAACAACGCCTATGATTGCAATCACATGTTTGTTAAACAACTCTGCGTTTGCATTAGCACAGAACACTCTAAAATGGGGGCGTGAAACTGTATTAAAATGCAATGTTTATGATACCTTCCCGATGCAGTAAAATAACTCATTATGCGGATGTATAAAGTAAGCATTGGTTTAAATCGCGTTTTTTGTTTAGAAATAAAAAGGATGTAACACCAGATTGATTTTACACAGCTTTTCTCGTTCCGTTGTCAGCATTGAGAATCTTTTTTTATGATATGTATAATATCAAAGTTGTATCATATCACTGATGGAGACTATACTCGACAGCATGTCCTACCTTTGTAACGCAAATAAAACATTAAAGTACTTTTAACTATTATTAATAATGTTAAGACATAAAATGTACATATATTTCACACAAGCATGGTTTTACAGAACATTTCTAATAGAGTTTATAATTTCTGTGAAATATCACAGTTGCTATATTACTTATAGTGCAAAAGAAAAGACAATATATTCAATAATTCATACGTTAATGGAAACAATAAAATACATATTGTACATTAAATTAGTATTAGTATAATTGAGACAAATCAATAATTTCCAATCCGTTCTACATGTACTACGCCGCGTCTACATTTAGCCAAGATCAATGTGATATTTATTAGATGCTATGTCGATCTACATGGGATATCAATGATCGCTATGGTTAATTATTGCGAGGAATAATGTCAAACTCCTCGCAGCGGTTACCTCCCCTATCGGATAACGGCAACCACTGCTATCACAAGTAAAATCCTTCCAGATCTGGAAGGATTGCGTGTTTGTAACTTTTACTTATTTAATGCAACTCAGGGCAATTTTCTACATTATTGGACTTTTTATACATCGTTTGCAGTCAATAATGAAATCAGAAAAAGAAAATAACTAATTTAAACCATAAACAATAGTTAGATGATTTAAATCGATCATCATCACGTGGTTTGTTATGACGACAGGGATTTTATTAGAGCTATGCTAGGAAAAAGTCAAATCTCTGCGCGGAGGTTGGAACAATGTATGTTTGAACTCATATGCAATTGATATTTTTTCTTCAGATGTTTTTAAGCAGCACATCATGGGGCATGCAGCTGTGCAGATGCATCTGTAATAACGGTAGATCTAGATGGAGATCTCAACATAATGTATTTTTCCCTATCTTTATTCCCTATTTTATTCCCTATTTTATTTATTTTATTTATTTTATTCCTATTTATTCCCTATTTTATTCCCTATTTTTCCCTATCTGTATTAGTACTAATTTAATAAAAAATGTATTACACTTAATAAAACTGTATTAAACATGGTGCATTGCAATTAGAGAACCATTACTGCTAAACCTTGCTGAAAAGTACAAAATGTGCATAACATACAACATATACATTATTTGCTAGAACTGTTACATACTATCGCTTTACTGGATATGAACCAGTTAAAAAGTATTGTACATAAAGGTTATTATTTTAATATAAATATCCACGTGATATGCATGACCTAAGTATTTAGTATGTGGAAGAAAATAGTGCATTTCTGTTCTATTCGAAGTTTACTGTTATTACTTCAGTAAACTACAGTAAATTTGTTTCATGCTATTTATATAGTTAAGTAGTGGATAATACTTTGAATAATACCTTGACCATATTACGTTGGGTCGAGTGATATAATACGAGTTGCTTCTACCACTGTGTGTTGTATTTGGAACTAGATTTACTTCCTGAAAATGTGCATTGTTATGGAACATTCTAGTGCTCATGTCGGATTTTTGCTAACACTCAATCGATTAATATGGTTTAATTTTACAGCTATTCTCTTAATGTAATACTTAACAACACGAACTAGGTTATTCTAATTTTAACCAGCATTTACCACGTACAATTAACATCGACAGACTGTAATTAAGGTTAGCGAAAATAAATAATGGTGCACTTGTACATAGGAAATAACATGGTTATGTATCAGCTCGATCTAAAACATTTGTACCAGCTGCATCCAATAACTCATTAAATGTTTTGAAAGCTTTACCGAAGTGTCTATCGTTAGTTCCATCGGCGCCTCTCTAAACACGTACAGCATTTAAGCGAGACCACATGTCTTATCTGTTTGTTGATTCCTATTTGAAAATCGAAATTTCAAAAATGGAAACGAACACAATGATAGAGTACATATTGAAAATAATAAATAGTCTGTTTTTATCGTTATTTAAGCGACCTTACCTTTCTAAATTGTAATTTGCTATTGAAGAGTAAAACCCCTTGAAAGTCAATTGTCTTATAAATGTTTTTGAATAATTTAACATCAAACATAAATATTTCTTTGATCATACTAACTTAGTGAAAATTGTCAATCGTCTACAATATTCTAGCATATGAAACTTCTTGTCAGTTTTCCAATTAAATGCACAGAACAAAGGAAAATGTGCAGACAATGTCATAGCATTCCAGGTTCAAGCATAACAAGAGATGTTTGTAAAACATGTACGGCCCCCAACTTGCAGCCAAGTCGTGAATATGTGCAATTGTTAAGAGATGTTTTTAATATTGTATGTGCACATTAACACATGGGGAGGAAATTAAAGGTGATGCTTTACAAAGTAAATATAAAGCTGAAAGAAAGATAGAGTATAATTATGGATTTATTTTTACAGTCTATTATATAAGGATACCTGTTTTCTGTTTGATTTAAACATCAGATAGGCCAAAACATCTCTAGACATGCTGTGAAAACAAAATGGTCTACGGAAAAAACAGTTTTCATGTTACAAGCCCATGTGACCTTGACCTTTGATCAGTTGGCCTAAAAAATTGATAGGAGTCTTCCTTTTCTCCCGAGTAACCAACATACCAACTTGGATGATCGTAGGTCAAAGCGTATTTACATATCGTGCGGAAACGAAAGTGTCTACAGAGGAAACAGTTTTCATGTTACAAGCCTCTGTCACCTTGACCTTTGACCTGTTGACCTCAAAATTGACAGGCCTCTTCCTTTCCTCCCAAGTAACCAGTATACCAACTTAACTGATCGTAGGTCAAAACGTTCTCTAGATATCGTGCGGAAACAAATTTCATGATACAAGCCCCTGTGACCTTGACCTTTGACCTGTTGACCTCAAAATCAACAGGCGTCTTCCTTTCCTCCCAAGTAACCAGCATACCAACTTAAATGATCGTATGTCAAAGCGTTCTCTAGATATATTGCGGAAACGAAATGGTCTACGGATAGACCGACCGACCATCCGAGCGACCGACCGACAGGTGCGAAGCAATATACCACCACTTCTTCGAAGTGGGCATAATTATTGAGAAGAAAGCGTTTTTGTACTTTTTTGTAACATTGGCCTTGACCTTGATCTCACCCACCCAATATGCAATCCCAAGCGTGGTTTAGATACAATGTATCTATGTATGAAGTTTCATTCAAATATCTTGATGCATTCTAAAGTTATTGAGCGGAAACCATTTTTCTATTTTTAATAACGAAGACCTTGACCTCAACCACCCTATATCTATATATGCAATCCCAAGCGAGGTTTCGATATATGGTATCTATGTTTGAAGTTTCATTGAAATATCTCGATGCGTTCTCAAGTTATTGAGCGGAAACCGTTTTTCTATTTTTAGTAATGGTGACCAATCCCAAGCAAGGTTTCGATATATGGTATCTGTGTATGAAGTTTTATTAAAATATCTCGATTCGTTTACAAGTTATTGAGCGGATACGGTTTTCCTATTTTTAGCAACGGTGACCTTGACCCCACCCACCCCATATGCAATCTCAACCAAGGCTTTGACATAAGGTATATATGTGTGAAGTATCATTAAATTATCTAGATGCGTTCTCAAGTTTTTCAGCAGAAACCGTTTTTCTATTTCTTGTTATGGTGACCTTGATCTTGACCCCACCCACGCCATATGCAATCCAAAGCGAGGTCTCGATATATGGCATCTACGTATGAAGTTTCATTAAGATATCTTTATGGATTCTAAATTATTGAGCGTAAACCGTTTTTCTATTTTTGATAACGGTGAAATTGACCCCACCCAACCCATATGCAATCCCAAAGGAGGTTTCGATATAAGGTATATATATATATGAAGTTTCATTAAAATATCTCAATGCGTTCTCAAGTTATTGAGCGGAGACCGTTTTTTTCTATTTTTAGTAACAGTGATCTTGACCTTGACCCCACCCACCCCATATGCAATCCGAAGTGAGGTCTCAATACAAGGTATCTATGTATGAAGTTTCATAAAAATACCTCGATGCGTTCTCAAGTTATTGAGCGGAGACCGTTTGTCTATTTTTAGTAACGGTGACATCGACCTTGATTCCACCCACCCCATATGCAATCCCAAGCGAGGTCTCAATATAAGGTATCTATGTATAAAGTTTCATACAAAGATCTCGATGCGTTCTCAAGTTATTGAGCGAAAACCGTTTTTATATTTTTGGTAACGGTGACCTTGACCTTGACCCCACCCACCCCAGATGGAATCCCAAGCGAGGTTTCAATATAAGGTATCTATGTATGAAGTTTCATTAAAATATCTCAATGCATTCTCAAGTTATTGAGCGGAGACCGTTTCTTTTATTTTAAGTAACAGTGACCTTGACCTTGACCCCACCCACCCCATATGCAATCCCAAGAGAGGTCTCAATATAAGGTATCTATGAATAAAGTTTCATAAAAATATCTCGATGCGTTATCAAGTCATTGAGCGGAGACCGTCATTCTATTTTGAGTAACGGTGACCTTGACCTTGACCCCACCCACCCCATATGAATCCCAATCGAGGTCTCGATATAAGGTATCTATGTATGAAGTTTCATTAAAAAATATCTCAATGCGTTCTCAAGTTATTGAGCGGAAACTGTTTTTGTATTTTTAGCAAAGGTGACCTTGACCTTTGAACTGTTGACCTCAAAATCAGTATGCGTCTTCCTTTCCTCCCAAGTAACCAGCATACTAACTTAAATGATCGTAGGTCAAAGCGTTCTCTAGATATCGTGCGAAAACGAAATGGACTACGGACAGACCGACCATCCGACCGACCGACCGACAGACAGGTGCAAAGTAATATACCCCCACTTCTTCGAAGGGGGGCATAATTATTTTTGGTAAAGCTGTCTGTTAGAACAAAAAACCTATGATGATCAAATGGCTTATAATGCGCTTAAGCACATGGAATACAATGCAAAGTATTGTTAAAATTGCCAGTTTTTTTTACATTTTGCATACGAGACCATGGAATAGATTTGAATAACACATTATGATTAGATCTCAATTTAGACTTACCTTTATGACAGATGCATCCGCACATCAGTCTGCATCATGGGCCGCGTAGAAATGACATGAAGAAACACTTTTTTGAACGTTTATATTTAACGATTAGTTTAGAAAATTTAATGGACATAATACACAGGTGCTCAAAATTTCTGAGTATTATCACTTTGTCATGTTTTCCGGATGCGAATCGACAGTCTACAGCCTAGATAAATTGCCAATAATTATCCCGATTGGGACTAAAAAATGAACACACGATTTGAAAATGTATTACGATAACACTTTTAATTCAAATGGTCACTTAAATAAGGAAATTGCTTTATGTACCAAGAACGACTCTGTGATACCAATTGCGTTTATATTGCATACATTGTATTTCTACAAGACTTAACACCATTAACCCATTTAATGTATTTTTACCGGAATAGTCTGCTGTTATAAACATTGTATTTAAATACAGTTGAACGACCCCAGATTAGAACGTATTTGCTAATGCAATATAACTTCATCTGTATTTACCAAACATTCCATTGCTAATGTATGAGTTGTACGGTTCCTCCCTGATCAAACAATGTAGAAATACGTAAAATGCAAATGTATATTTTCAAATATGCTACAAATGAAACGAAAATTGAAATAATGAAATTGTACTATATCTTATATTTGCGAAATTTTAAAGTATGCACAGTTTTTAAATAATAAATACATGTATTTAGCTTAAACCGCACAGGAATAATAAACATGTTCAATGTTTTGCTCAAAGATTAATTGTTCACCGCAAAATAAAATTTACATTTTACATATGCCTACACCTGTTTGATCAGGTAGAACAGCGCCTATGATTTTAATCGAATGCTTGTTAAACACAATTGCGTTTGCATTGGCCCACCAAACACTAAAGTGAGGGCGTGAAACAGTATTATTTTAAGCACTGTTTATTATACCTTCTCGATGCAGTAAAATAAGCATAAAGCAGGTCAATAAAATACAGTGGTTTAAGAAGTGTTTTCGTGTAGAAATATAATGATTTTTACACAGCTATTCTCGTTTCGATGGCACCATTGTGGAAGTTAACAATTCAAATTTAAGTGTTTGTTTTATATTACTGGACAGCATATCATGTATTTCTAAGGTTAATAAAAACATACAAATACAACATAAACACAAACGGCCTAGAATAAAAACAAAATAATCCAATCTGTTTACAACGCCATGTCCCATTGGACTATCTATATATGAATTCAATAATATTGCGACGGCGTTGGACATAAATGATCATTAGGACAGAATATGTTGCAAAGAAAAGTGTAATATTTCGAATACTAATGTAGTTCGTAATTTCCCAAAATGATTGATAAACAGCACACCATGGCTCATGCAGATGTGCAGATGTATCGGCAATAACGAGGAGATCTCAACATATAATGTCTTGCTTATATCTTTATTACTGTTTCACTTAATAACAAAAAGTATTACATTTAATACAACTATAATGCACTTAGTGCACTGCAATTTGATATATGTAACTGCTCAACATCACTCCTTTGCCTTAAATGCTCAAAAGTACTATAAGTGCATAAACATTATGTGTTATATCTGATACATACCATTGGTTTATTGGAATTGAGCTATGAGTTATTAAGTAGTGTACTGAAAGATAATAGTTTTATATAAATATCACTGTGATATGTATGACCAATTATTTCATTGTTCCTATTATATTCTTTAATATAATGTATGTTGGAGAAAATACGTCAATTCTGTTCTATTCGAAGTTTGGTGCAATTACTTTATTTAAATAAAGTTAATTTGTTTCATGCTATGTAGTACCATAAATGGAGAATACCAGTGAATGATCATATCAGTTTGGGTCCATGGAAATAATACGATTTACTAATTTCACTATTGATTCTATATAGAACTAGCTTTGCTTTCTTAGTTTTGTAATATACATTTAACACGGACTGACTGATATTATTATAGCCAACTTATATATTGGTCAACTGGTGCATGGACGATTGCATCGTTATGCATCAGATTTGGTTAAAGTATTTGCAGCAGCAGCATCCCATAACTCATTCCACGTCTTGAAAGCTTTACCGAAGTGTCTAGCATTAGTTCCATCGGCGCCGCTCTGAACACGTGAAGCATTTGAGCTAGACGACATGTGGTATCTGATATCTTCTTTTGTTGTATACATTATTGGTCTCTAGTCTTAAATGCTCACCATGAGTATAACGTATTGTACTGTAACGTACCAATGACGAACACGTACAGACCATATGAAGTATGCGACAGTGTAACTATCAATATAATGGTACCCTATTGATTACATATGTACAGACGAATTTCTACAAGTACTAGAATAATCCCGCTCGTATAAACATTACAATAATTTCTTTGAATTAGATGATCTGATTTATTTCCTTATTGATGCTTACGTTGAAGAATAAATTATTTACCAAATCGAAATTCGTGATGCTACAAACATCGATCATTGGTAGTGCAATACTTTCCTTTTGTCATGCTTTTACATTCCTTTTACATTTTACACACTGGTCTGTTTTGAAGTTTCCATCACTGTCTTTAACGTACGCCCTTTTTAAAGAATAATTCGCGTCTAATTATTTGTATGACAGAAGATGTCTAGCTAAACCTTTGGATATTTTATTTTTGATTTTATCATTTGTAGAAATAGTTTCTCCTGATTCGATATGGAAAGGAGGTACTAAGCATATAAGAAATACACAGAGCAATGCATATGCAAATGAACTTGCAAGAAACAGCATGTGTGGTTGAGTGAATACTTACTTAAAGCATTTAATCAATTATATAATATATAAGTTTACTGGTATTACAAATATAAACCACGAGCTCGGAAGGGTCGTCTATAGTTCCAAAGATTGCAGGTATGAAAGCCGACTAGATGAAACATATTGTGTGTGCATTCCAAAGTGTATTACAAAGTGAAAGCTGTCATTTCAACCGGGATGCTGATAGCAACCGATACTTTAATATCATAAATCAGTGTTAATCTAACTTTAGCTTTAGATTGATACAACAGCTGCTTGGGAGGGGTTTGGTTCGGCGTTATTTAAACATTTGCACTAGCGCAATTGCATAACCCATTAAATGTTTGCCTAGCATTTAATTTACCGAAGTGGCCGTAATTAATTTATCCGTCGTAACTCAAAACAGGTGCAGTACATGCTATATGAACCATATATAATTCAACAGTGGAAACGACATTAATAAAACTGTCTATAAACAACGGAAATTATATGATGCAGTTATAAAAGTGACATTAACCTAATAAATTTATTTTGTAACTGTATTGTGATATTGAAAGGTAACGTCCCTTTAAAAGTTTTTTTGTCAATGACAATTACCATCGAATGTGTGCAATTAGTTACTCGGTTTAAAAAAAATTCTTTTCAGTGTCCTATGGTAAATGTCAGGATGCTTTTGGTTCAGGTATAATTATAATTGGAACGCAATCTAAAATATATACCACAAATATATTTTCATAAAACGCTCAATGGCTTGTAAAGCACCCTAAATATAATGCATTATTGCTACGCTTACCATGTCATCTTAATTACAACTTGATGCACCATTTCATTTGCTATCAACAAATTAAAAGCTAAAATAAAAATTCTGATGTTATGGTATTATTGTTGCAATTGGCATTTGGTCTTATTACACCTTACTGCACAGTTTGCATCTAGTAACAATTACATCTTATTGCACAGTTTGATTTTCCACGACAGGAACGTGGAACAAACGTCTATAAATTATCATGCAAGACATTGCGAAAGCATTGCAGGGTGCCTTTATCATTACGATCTGTACATGTGCACACCAGACTCAAATGTTCCGTTATACTGCCTTCCATTCATATAAGCGGTCATATTGCAGGGAACCGCTCCTTTCAAATTCTTGCACGTACCTAGGTTTAGACCAATGTTTTTTCTTAAACAGCTTACGTTATGCTTGCACATATTAAGCAGTTCCTATTAAATTCAATTACACGAAACTTAAGCAAATAGTCATCGCCTGAACTTAACACGCCATCAAAGCTGTGAACATATTCTATTTCGGGCAAACACAAATCGAGGATTAATGTCATACGCATTCAATACACAAGTGAGCTTACTACGGCTTTAGAAGTTAATGCTGAACACCTGTTTGTACGGACTGTTTTATTTTGTATTTTATATCAATGTCTTAACATTTAGTAAAGTACATGCTAAGAAGTGTCGGTATATGCCAAACGTTAGGAACAACACACTTTGGTTAAGGATCAGTCATAACAAATACTATTTATCTTGTCTGGCAATGTAGTATTTTTCTCCAAGGGTATACGAAAACTGTTGTGCAGTATTATTTAACGAATTACAATGCACTTAGTGCAACATAATTTGGATAAGTGTAATGCATTTTTGATTGAGTGTAACAGTAATTAAGATATGAAGAACCCATTATGATGATATCTCCTTTATCAACGTTTATATGTGCATGTTTCATAATGTGCTGCCGCTTACCGATCACCTGGAGAAACTACGAACTGCTTATATTCGAAATCATACTCCTCGCAGCGGTTACTTCCCTCTTAATGGTCTTCAGTAAGCACTGCCACCGCGAAAAAAATTCTTCCAGAGTTGGAGGGATTTACGTTTAGAACATTATTTTTTTCATAATTATTTGATACAATATAGACAGAAATATGGCATTGTTGCGTTATTGGTCCAGGTATATATGAGTTATACATAGCGACACAAGGGTCATGCGATCTGACTTTGGACCGTCGCGCCGGCAGGAATAAAATACGAGCTTCTATAGGAAATAATTATAGCTCTGTATGGAGGCTGATTCAAAATAATACAAACTTTCTCGCAATAGTCAGTAATTAGTTATTATTATTTCAGTAAACAACCCGCATAATGCTTCTATTTAAAGATGGTGCGGCTATCGTAAACATTCACACTTGAATACATTTACACAGCCTAACGTTAGAGTGTTTTGTGCCAATTTGAAAGCAATATAATTCAAACGCAACTGTGTTTTATAAATATGCGATTGCAATCATAGGCGGTGTACCATTCCTACCTGATGAAACAAACGTAGAAACAGGTGAAATGTAAATGTAATTTATGGAAATAATTTATTCAGTGAACAACCAGACTTGGAGAGACTATGAATTCGCAAAAGCGATGTCCTATAAACAATTATGTCATAATACTGGCGTGAAGATCTCGTACAAATAAACTACAAATTTAAATTATAATCTGCTGGTAAATCATAAATTGTTTGTAGAAGATTTGAACCGTGTGAATTGTGTACGGAAATGTTTCAATATACATTTCCCTTATAATTGTCATAAAATACGAAATCAATGTATTCTTTGAAGTAAATATAGTTATCAATAGTGATTGACCGTTGCTCAAAATATACGAAAATGTATGCAACCATTAAAAAGTTAGTGTCGCCTTTTAACACTTGTTCATATTTTGCAAATTATTAATCATACTGTTTAGCGTATCGATGATAAATATTTTTTTTCATAACTTTATGTACACAATCATGATACTTTTACCTCTACTTTCCACTTATTTTTATTTTTTTAAAGAATGTGAAGAAAAATCTCACATGAACCTAACAACATTATTAACAACATTTACCATAATTTAATGTCTGCTGTCAGGTGTACCGAGGTGGAAGGGTTTATTGGTTACTTGTCTAAAATGCTCTGCAGGAGTTCATAATTTTCAGTTGATATTGCATGATGTTGTCACTGTGAATAAGTACATCAGACAGACTATATCTAGTAGACGACTGCCATAATTAGTAACATCTGGACGAAAGTGGTGTTTGTAAGTATTACAATATTATGTGTAATTAACTGTTAATTACGCTGTTATAATTATAATAATTACTTTTAATCAGATGTTGCTTTAGCTACTAATTGACAGTTGGTGCATAACGAAATAGATTTTAGTAACGTAAATAGTATAAAAATACTGATTGAAGTATTTTTGCCGCGACCAATGAATTAAAAAAATATATAATTCAGATATCACCTCACAAACGTATCTTGATATTCATCGCAAATACACGTATTTTACTGCAAATGTATATTCTGGACGTTGATATACTGTACAAGGATTAATTATAAAAGTTTAGCAGTAATGGTCTTGGATAAGACGACAATTTCAGTGATTGGCCTAGGATTGATCGATGTCGACCTTGTTTCTATTTGAACCGACTATTGGAACAAAAAATTAGATTAGTTTTTTTCTAACTTGCATATTCGATTTTTCACACAGTGGCAGGTTGCTTGACTGTCACCACACTTTTGTTCAATACTGGTTTTTCAATCGGAGATTTTCAATTAGATTGCAGTTTGATTGGTAGAGTTAGGTCTATTTTGATGTTTTTATCAACAGTCTTTCAAACATTAAATTTACATAATTACCTTCTAATATAATAGGTAAGGTCTATTTTTATATTCTATAACAAGCTGTAAAGCGTTACGTTTGGTAGTTTATTCCGTTGCCGACATAACGTCTCCTGGTTTGTTTATGGTAACAGGGTAAATAAACTAGAAAATGAGAAATACTTCATACTATGCATATAAATATTACCTGGAAAGAAACAAAAACAGGTGTGGCTGATTGACCACGTAGTTCCATTCATAGTTAATGTTCATGACAAAACCTAATCCAGAACTGGAACATTTTGTGAGGAGTTCCGGTGCGTAGTTTATAAGCTGGTAAGATGAAAAGTTACTTCTGGTATGTTGTAAAAAATGGTGGTGGCGGTGCGGGGCTTGATTGGGGAGTACGAAATAAACCACAGTAACATAAATTGTTGACTAATATATTACATGCATATAGTTGAACATGTGATTTACCAGGGTCCATACTCACCAACCCATTCTTAAGATTTAAGAATAAAGAACATTATTATATACCTGTTTAAAATCTTAACAAAATACATGCTTTATCAATCGGTGTAATACATGTCGACAGAAAAAATATATACAAACGTAGGAGTTTTGTCAATATAAGTCAATAGAAGTTGCTTTGAAAACAGAATTCATCAAAGAATATTATTTTCGAGAAATTGTAACAGTTTAAAGAGGGATGGCGGATTTCGGCATTCATACGCTCATTTTTTTGGCACTGTTTAGGCCTTCAATTTTAATATTATTTTTTATTTTACCAAATATTTGAAATATAACCAAAACACGCCAGCAAATGCACATTAAACCGAACTTGCTTTAAGTGAATTTGTATGTCAATCGGTAAACAACTTTTTAAAATATCGTACAAATACCCCCCAAATGTAGCGGATTTAAGCACTGCGCCAGTAATGTTGTTATTTTTGCAGACATGAACCGTTATGTCATTTTAGTTACGAAATATATTTTCTAAAATAATACTGTTTCCCAGTGATATTATTTTTTTATTCAATATTGTGTATGAAGTGCATTAAACCGTATTGTAAGCACAATACCAGTATCATGATATTTTGTGCACAATACTTATTTTAACTAATAAATGCCAAATACTTTCAAAAATTAAGTTCGATATTACAGTAGGTGTACTAATACGAATCGAAAGTAACATAAACTTGTTTGGTATATTATATTTCTACCTTTTTAATAATTCATTTGTAATGACCCTTTACGATACATACAAGTACTATAAGAAGTAACCACTGGATAACACAGTAAAGTGTAACATTTTATAACCTCTCTTCACACCCATTTAGGCTCCTGACAATTTCATACAAATCTACCCATGTTGCAAATATAACGCTCTGTGCATATCCCGAGGCCAACATATGCATTTTTCTGCATTTATAAAAATGCTTACGAACACGCGAGGGCAATCATCTTGCACTTACCTTCAAACGTTCTTTAAAAATTTTAGTTGAATTTGTTAGGAACATGTTCTTGAAATATACCTTTAATTATAACAATTTATGACACCTGTCAATCATTAAAAACACATTTTGTTACCAGCCCACGATAAATAATATGCACTCATGTCATGTTATGAACTAAATTGCCTTTCCAAAGTGCTTCAATTTGCTTTAGTAATAATAAATGCACTTACGAGTGGTGCTTCGTGGTTTGGTTAGAACCGAGTACAACAATTTGCTATGAAAGTTGCAAAGGAATGTGAAGGATGCACTCTACGAGTAGGAAATGCAAAGAAACGTGTCTGTTATTTTTTAATAATTCACAGGGCGCATACGGTTAAGTAGTATTTTTATGTCCGTTTGTTTACGCAACTTGAACATAAAAAGAGTTTTAAATCTGATTCTAGTTTAGGCCGCTTTGCCATGTACGCATGATCCGTTATCCGTATCCGTGTCCGCAACCTTTCATGCTTCCGTGGTCTGCATGGACATGTGAGTTAAGATTATTTTCTATACATACTTGTATGTACTTTATTTGTTATATACTGTATAATAATCAATCATGATTAAAATATTTTATTTGACTAGATTAACATCGATTCATCGCCAGTCACGCTTTTCAGAAAATATATTATATGCGTACTTGGTGGACAAGTTCAATTTTCATTTACTAATTGACATTTGTGAAGATGTTCCTAATTTCCTTACATTGCAATAGTATTATGTTTAAAAACAACATAATTTTAGTACCGTGGTGGGTTGGAACGCACAGTCCAGCTGACAGTTTACATGCATGTATTACATTTAACTTCAATGCAATTACAAGTACGGTCACTACCACTACTGTCGCCGTATATCGCAGATCAACATCACGTTGGTTTTTTTTAATCGCAAGTAAAAGTTGACTCGGGCAATCAATTTCAGCAGACCGCAAATGTGTTAGCGAATTTCAGCCGTGCGTCCATCGTCCGGCGATCTTACGGTCACCGTACGATTGCTTATAAATGTTGACGCACGGCCAATGCATAGTTATCGCTCAATCACCGCAAGTTGTTTCGCAAGGTCGCAGCAAGACAGCAAATGTATCTGGCATAAACATCAACATTTATTTCGTAAATATCCTAATTGTATTGATGCCATTTACTACTTTAATTTGACATGTACATCAGGAAGATACTATGGTAAAATTTTTAAAATTGTAAAAAAAAACACGCACAAAATAATCCTTCACCTGAAAAGTGAAATAAGTAATAATATACTCAATTTGTTTTAATAGAAAAACGATTGGATATCGATTAAAAGTAGGACCTAGTATCACAATTCATGTATTTTTAATTTATCGCACATATATGGATTTTCATAGCTAATGATTAATCTGGACGTTTATATAATTTAGGTTGATTAATTGAAACAATTTAGCCGCATCGTCTTCGAGAATAACCTCCATTTATGTGATGTTACAAATATAATCTATATCCGAATTATTATGATACATTACCACTTGGTTTATTTTGCACACTATCAGTGACATCTTAATTGCCTCGACATTATTTTGTTTAATATAAGATTTTCAATGTTAAACATTTAGGTTGACTGGTGCAAAACGTAAATGTCTATTTTGATATTAATGTCAACTCTTTACGAAACTATAAATCTACACAACTTACTAGTACAATGCTTAACGTTTTTTTAGTTATATTTCCGACAACAATTTGTACAGTTTTGCGTTTGACAATTTTAAAACAAGTCTTATGTGGTAAAGACACAGCGTCTCCAAATTTGATTATGATAACGAATAGGCTAGATTAATTAAGCAAATTAGAAATACTAACGCCTATGAATATAGACATAAACAAAGAAGAAACAGGTGTGGCTGCTAGACTACTAAGTAAACGAAATAATCATTCATAGATTGAAGTGTTTATTTTGATAATAAAGCGCACACCAGAACTGGAACGTTTGGTTAGGCGTTTCAGTGCTAAATAGTCTATGTGTCGATCGGATGAAGAGTTACGTCTAAGACTTTAGATGATGGAAGAAGGAACTGTTTCTGCAATTTGTTATAAGTTTAAGAGATTTCCTTTTCAAGTGTAAATATTTTTTTGTGAAACCATGACTTAACATTGACAGACTGTAATTAAGTTCAGCGAAATAATATAATGGTAAACTAATGCATGGAATATTGCATCGTTATTTATCAGCTTTATAAAAAACATTTGGACCATAAGAATCTCATACCTCATTAAATGTTTTGAAAGCTTTATTGAAGTGTCTATTATTAGTTCCATCAAAACCTCTCTGAACACCTGCAGCATTTAAGCGAGATTACATGTTTTATATTTGTGTTGTGTTCTTTATAAAAATTCGACATTGTTAAAGTGTAAACGAAAATATTAATACATAAGGAGAAAAACAATTACAAATATTCTGTCCATTGTTATTGAAGTGGCATAAACCTTCAAAATAAAACGAATACTAAGTTATTTTTGAAAAGGAGAAGTTTATCTTGCAAGGCCTAGAAAGCCGGTAGCGCGGAGTGTTATTTCGTCAATGACGATGAGAAGATGGGATACAAATATATTTCGTAATTGTGTTATGTTATTGAAGCGAAATGTCATTTTAATATATGTTGCCTTATAATCTTTGTTTCAGTAACAATTAACATCAAACAATAGTGTTTCTTTTTATTTAAAACTGTGTAACCGAGTGATATCAGTTGATAGTCGTCAAGCTGCTAACATATGACAATTTTAATTTGCCATCAAATGCACTGATAAATATATTGGATTGTCTGTCTACTCTGGGCATGAGATTACACGTATTTCCTGTTTCTGTTTTGTATATGAAAAATCGATAATTCAAAAGTGCAAACAAAAATAATAAAGCTGTCCATAAACAATGAACATTATAATTGTTCAGTAAGTGGCCGTTTTTATTAAAGTGACGTTACCCTTCTAAACATATTTATTTTGTAATTGTATTATTTTATTGTCCTTTAAAGGCCTGTTTCCATATAATATTTTTGCAATTACACTTGCCATTAAACAATATTATTTTTGCCACTATATACTGGGATTCAAGATCCTATTTTTCAGCTTTCGTAAAAAGCATATGTACCGCATATGTCAGCCTGCTTCTGGTTCAGGTATAATTATGACTGAATCGCAGTCTGAAAGATATACCACTATCTTATTGCACAGTTTGATTTTTTCACGATTTATTAAGTGGTAAAATGTAAACTGTGATTTCGTGGAACAAACGTCTATAAAAAATCATGCAATACATTGTGCAAACATTACATAGTGGAAACATTAAACAGGGAAAATGCAAATGCAATTTGTGGAAATAATTTATTCTGTGAATAACCAAACTTAAAGATACTGTGAATTCGCAAACGTGATCTCATACATTATAAACATTTATAAAATAGTAATGGCGTTAAGATGATATACAAATAAACTGCAAGTATAATATTTGAAATTCTAATCTATTGGTATGCAAACATTAAATAGTTAGAGTCGCCTTTCAACATTTGTTTACATTTTGCTTATTATTTATGATGTTTTACCATATCAAATATAAATAATTATAAATATTTGTTTTATTTTGACTTTATATACACACTCAGCGTACTTTTACCTCTATATGCCACTAATGTTTTATTTTGTTAAAATAATTTGAAGAGAAATGTCACTTGAAAGCGAACTTATATTTAGCTTTATAGCGCGCTCAAAATTGTAAACAACATCGACTATAATTTAATGTTTGCTGTAATGTTCATAAAAAAATTTAAATTGATGGTACATGCTGTTGTCAATGTGAATAAGTATATTCACTCTATCTTGTATGCTCAGCGTATATCTTGTAGACGGTTTTCATCAATGAGCCTTTATTGGTAACGTCTGGTACGAAAGTGGTTGTGTAAGAATTACATTAATCTTTGTAGTTAACTTCGCTGTAATGATTATAATAATTACTTAGAGTCAGATGTTACTTTAGCTGCTAATTGATAATTGGTGCTTAACAAAATACATTGTGATTTAAAGTTCTCGGTAAACATCAAAAGTAAAATATATCTATAAAAATGCGCAGGTTTTTGTTGAGGTCAATGAGAAACGATTATATATAGTTCAGATATCACCTCTTAAATGTATTGTATATCTATCGCAAATAAATGTATTGTGTATCAATGTTTATTTTGGACGTTTATATACTTTACGTTGATTAATCATAACAGTTTAGCAGCATGGTCTTGGATACGACCACAGTTTCAGTGATTGGCCTAACATTGATCGATGTCCGACCTTTTGTCTATTCTAAACGACTATTGGAACAAAAAGATTAGTTTGTGTAACATTCACATTCAAATTTTACACAAGTGGCAGATTACTTGACTGTCACCACACGTTTGTTCAATTCTGCGTTTCAATCGGAGATTTTGCAATAGATTACATTTGGATTGACTGGTCAATCAATAGGGACTACTTGATGAGTCTGGTTTGATGTTTTCATAAACAGTCTTAGAAACTGTAAATGTACACAAGTATTAAACAATACCTACTAATATAGTAGGTAAGGTCTATTTTTACATCCTACAACAAGCTATATAGCGTTACCTTTGGTAGATTATTCATTTGCAGACATAACGTCTCATGATTAGTTAATGGTAAATAACAGGCTAAATAAACTAAGAAAATTAGAAATATGCATATACTATGCATATACGTATTACCTTCAAAGAAACAATAATCAGGCGTGGCTGATTGAATACGTAGTTAAAGCAAAGTTTTATTCATTCATAGTTTATTTTGATAACAAAACCTATCCCAGAACTGGAACATATTCATTTGGTTATGTGTTTCGGTGCCTAGTAGTGTATATGTTAGAAACCAGCAAACCTAATTCCCATAGGGTCCAATTGTAAAATTGCAAAATCTCCTGGCGTCTTTCGCCACTTTTCTTTGTGTCTGAAGTTTAGAGTCTGGTTGCTTTTCTCTACTTTCAAAATAAAAAAATATGTTATGCTTCATCTAAAAGAAAATACCTGTTACTTCATTGTAGTCACCGGTAAGAAACACAGAATGCATTCGTGATGTCGCAAAAGGATAAAACGTGCTGAATTAAAGTAATATGTCTTCACGATACATCAAAATGCACCGAAGACACACCATGTTCGGGAAATAATTATTTTAAAATGTCCGTTATATGAAATGGCTCTGTTAACAGAAAAAATAACGACCATTTTGATATACGGACTACATTCGACCACCGGGGAATTCCCAATTATTTACTGGAATCTGACCTATAAGCTGATAAAAGGAAGAGTTACTCATTGTAGATTAGAAAACGGTATATGCGGTGCGGGGATTGATTTGCCATAACGACATAAACCGCAATTCAATAAATTGTAAACCAATATACATACATGGATATAGTTTTGAATGAGTTTTACCAGATAATGTAATATAGGTTGAACAGAAATTATAATGATTTTTTTTATTCAGACGCATTTTTATTGATGAATTTTGTTGTTTATATTAATATCAATCTTTCGTAAAATTTACAGTACAACGAAACAACAATATAATTAAAGAATTATACGTTAATGTATTATCTTAAAGTACAGTTTTTATTATGTCGTGCAACATTTTATTTGCTCATAGTAAGCGTACATACATACTTGCACATCTTACAGTACAGTTAACGAGACTATACGTGGGGAATTTATGGCATCTTGTTTGCAAAATCTATATGCATGAAAATGTGTCTGATATAATGCACTTCTTGACATTTACATAAATATTTTGTTCCTGGTTTCTTACATTACTATTATATTTTGATGTAAACGATAATTGGCTATTTAATGGAGACTGCAACTGTTATGAAATGGATAGACGATGATATGTATATTGAATTACCAATGAATTAGGAATATTTGTAGTGCAGTCAAACACACAATAACATACATATGCATCATTATATGCATTGATCAAAGAACATTTAAGATTTACAATGCATCTTAATGGGGAGGATAGGCGGTTGAGCACCGCAACAGAAGCAGGATGGCATGCACTGGAGTGTATACACATGTAGTAAAATCATTGCGTGCGATGCACAAGAAACACTCATGACAATTACAAGAGAAAGGTTATCAACAAGAAGAAATGAAGAAGCCGAGATAATTGTTTTGTTATTTCTTTCCAAAATTACAGCTTTTTTAATTTTAGATAAACATAATTTATAATTACGACAAGATGTTATTGCTTTGGCAATTCGTGTTTTGATCTTGCCATTTGTAATGGAGTCTTTAAAAATCGATAAACTTTCAAATGTATGCGAAATATAAGAATATATGCGTAAAGTGTATGTAAACAAAGCGTATATGTATATAGTCATAAAATCAAATACACGTACGAACTATTAAGAATTTAGTCTCATTGGCTGCTTTAGAATTTAGCTCAAAATACAATTTAATATAATATACATTTTAATTTTTAAACAATAACAAAATGTAAGTAATATTGCGGAAATGCAGACATAAACTTAACGTTATGTCATTTAAGTTGCAAAATATCTTTTCTTACATAATATTATATTATTTCCCATTCATAGTACTTTTACTCATAAATACGTCATAAGTGTATTAAAACATATATCGTATACGGGGTAACGATTTGATAACAAAGTAAAGTATCTCTTGTAGTATTCTAACAGTCAAACAATATTTCGTCACACCCACTAATGCTCTTGACAATTTCTTGCAGATCTTCCCATATTTCAACTATAACTCTCACTGCATCACAGAACTTGTTTGCCCTTGCTTTCGGTAATCACTGCCTAGATTTTAAGGAAACTTTACAGAATTGATCAGTAACAAGTCTAGTTGTGCATACCTTCGGAATGTCGTGGTCGGTGGATTTTAGGCGGTGTTATGGCCCGTTGAAATTTTTCACATCACAGAACTTGTATGCGCTTGTTTTTCATAACCACTGGCTGGAATTTGACGAAACGTCACAAGATTTATCAGTATCAAGTACAGTTTTGCATATCGTCATCATGTCGTGCTCCGTGGTTTTTGGGTGGAGTTATGACCCTTTGAAGTTGTTCACCTAAGTTACATTGTATGTGCTTGTTCTCTGTATCACCTGATTTGGATGAAAGTTCAAAGAATTAATCATTACCAAGTCTAATTGTGCATATCGTCCGAATGTCACGATCTGCAGATTTTGGGCGGAGTTATGGCCCTTTGAAGTTTCTGACATAACATAACTCGTGTGTGCTTGGTTTCCGTAACCATTGGCAGAAATTCGACATAACAATCGCATGATTGATCAGTACGAAGTGGTGTTGTGCAGCTTCGGCATGGTAGCTGGAATTTTGGCTGATTTATGGCGGTGCTTGGGGGAGACATGTATATTTTTTCAAACACAAGCTCTAGTTATCATTGAGGTTCCATGCCTGAAAGGTCTCGTGCTAGACAGAGCAATATGTAAATTGTAACCAATCGCAATACCGGACTGATAGTAGCTACATTATTAGTATACAATTTGAGCAGGACAGATCGTTGTACAGCGTAATAATTTGCATGTTTGAATAGTAGATGATTTTAAAGTCATTATTGGTGTTCAATACAAATATTGTTTAAGAACTGGTTATAATCAACGCCAAAGTAGGCTAAGGAAAATGTATTGTATACTTAGCTCTATTGCACATATCTCTTTTTTATAAAGTCAAGGCGTCGTCATAATTTGTTTTTCCTATTTATGTTTTGTGACTGCTTAGTGTTTTAAGTGCTGTAGATTGTATTGTATAGGCAATTGTAAACTTTGTATTACTAATGAACACTGAGGTGTTCCTCTTTCCAACTCGACTGCTTTATAGTCAGATACAAAACGGTTACGAAACCTGTTCACGTCTAAATATAGCATGTGCACAGTCAATAGAAATGCCGTTACAAGGTAGGTCGTTTTCGAAAGTACGGAAGGCTGATTGATCATTTTTATTTAAATTTTGTTTTGTACAGGAACAAAACAGGTTTATCAAAAACATTTTCAATGATGGAAGTAGTCCTTCAGAGCTCTGACGGAGACACGAGGTCACGTAGTAAACTAGCCTAATACCCTTTAGGTTATGACACTGAGTTGTGGCTTGTGACTGGAAAACTACAATACATCCTTTATTTATAATAAAGTCGCCATACTGCCACAGCACAGTGACAAACAGTAAAAATAAAACAAACACATGCTATAAAGAACGCGTATCATCAAAGCAAACCATGGTACATGATATGATGAGAAATGAACACATCACAATATGGTTGGTACATGACATGACAAGAAATGTGCACATCACAATAAGGGTGGTACATGGCATGATGAGAAATGTATACATCATGATAAAAGTTGTACATGAAATGATAAGAAATGTACACATCACAATAAGGGTAGTACATGACATAGTTTATTTTGATAACAAAACCTATCCCAGAACTGGAACATATTCATTTGGTTATGTGTTTCGGTGCCTAGTAGTGTATATGTTAGAAACCAGCAAACCTAATTCCCATAGGGTCCAATTGTAAAATAGCAAAATCTCCTGGCGTCTTTCGCCACTTTTCTTTGTGTCTGAAGTTTAGAGTCTGGTTGCTTTTCTCTACTTTCAAAATAAAAAAATATGTTATGCTTCATCTAAAAGAAAATACATGTTACTGGATTGTAGTCACCCGTAAGAAACACAGAATGCATTCGTGATGTCGCAAAAGGATAAAACGTGCTGAATTAAAGTAATTTGTCTTCACGATACATCAAAATGCACCGAAGACACACCATGTTCGGGAAATAATTATTTTAAAATGTCCGTTATATGAAATGGCTCTGTTAACAGAAAAAATAACGACCATTTTGATATACGGACTACATTCGACCACCGGGGAATTCCCAATTATTTACTGGAATCTGACCTATAAGCTGATAAAAGGAAGAGTTACTCATTGTAGATTAGAAAACGGTATATGCGGTGCGGGGATTGATTTGCCATAACGACATAAACCGCAATTCAATAAATTGTAAACCAATATACATACATGGATATAGTTTTGAATGAGTTTTACCAGATAATGTAATATAGGTTGAACAGAAATTATAATGATTTTTTTTATTCAGACGCATTTTTATTGATGAATTTTGTTGTTTATATTAATATCAATCTTTCGTAAAATTTACAGTACAACGAAACAACAATATAATTAAAGAATTATACGTTAATGTATTATCTTAAAGTACAGTTTTTATTATGTCGTGCAACATTTTATTTGCTCATAGTAAGCGTACAGACATACTTGCACATCTTACAGTACAGTTAACGAGACTATATGTGGGGAATTTATGGCATCTTGTTGGCAAAATCTATATGCATGAAAATGTGTCTGATATAATGCACTTCTTGACATTTACATAAATATTTTGTTCCTGGTTTCTTACATTACTATTATATTTTGATGTAAACGATAATTGGCTATTTAATGGAGACTGCAACTGTTATGAAATGGATAGACGATGATATGTATATTGAATTACCAATGAATTAGGAATATTTGTAGTGCAGTCAAACACACAATAACATACATATGCATCATTATATGCTTTGATCAAAGAACATTTAAGATTTACAATGCATCTTAATGGGGAGGATAGGCGGTTGAGCACCGCAACAGAAGCAGGATGGCATGCACTGGAGTGTATACACATGTAGTCAAATCATTGCATGCGATACACAAGAAACACTCATAACAATTACAAGAGAAAGGTTATCAACAAGAAGAAAATGAAGAAGCCATGATAATTGTTTTGTTATTCCTTTCCAAAATTACAGCTTTTTTAATTATAGATAAACATAATTTATAATTACGACAATACGTTATTGCTTTGTCATTTCGTGATTTGATCTTGCCATTTGTAATGGAGTCTTTAAAAATCGATAAACTTTCAAATGTATGCGAAATATAAGAATATATGCGTAAAGTGTATGTAAACAAAGCGTATATGTATATAGTCATAAAATCAAATACACGTACGAACTATCAAGAATTATAGTCTTATTGGCTGCTTTAGAATTTAATTAAAAATACAATTTAATATAATATACATTTTAATTTTTAAACAATAACAAAATGTAAGTAATATTGCGGAAATGCAAACATGAACTTAACGTTATGTCATTTTAGTTGCAAAATATCTTTTCTTACATAATATTATATTATTTCCCATTCATAGTACTTTTACTGATAAATACGTAAAAAGTGTATTAAAACATATATCGTATACGGCGTAACGATTGGATAACAAAGTAAAGTATCTCTTGTACTATTCTAACAGTCAAACAGATTTTATAATATTTCGTCACACCCACTAATGCTCTTGACAATTTCTTGCAGATCTTCCCATATTTCAACTATAACTCTCACTGCATAACAGAACTTGTTTGCCCTTGTTTTCGGTAATCACTGGTTAGATTTTAAGGAAACTTTACACGATTGATCAGTAACAAGTCAAGTTGTGCATATCTTCGGAATGTCTTGGTCGGTGGATTTTAGGCGGCGTTATGGCCCGTTGAAGTTGTTCACATCACAGCACTTGTATGCGCTTGTTTTTCATAACCACTGGCTGGAATTTGACGAAACGTCACAAGATTTATCAGTATCAAGTACAGTTTTGCATATCGTCATCATGTCGTGCTCGGTGGTTTTTGGGTGGAGTTATGACCCTTTGAAGTTGTTCACCTAAGTTACATTGAATGTGCTTGTTCTCTGTATCACCTGATTTGGATGAAAGTTCAGAGAATTAATCATTACCAAGTCTAATTGTGCATATCGTCCGAATGTCACGATCTGCAGATTTTGGGCGGAGTTATGGCCCTTTGAAGTTTCTGACATAACATAACTCGTGTGTGCTTGTTTTCCGTAACCATTGGCAGAAATTCGACAAAACAATCGCATGATTGATCAGTACAAAGTGGTGTTGTGCATCTTCGGCATGGTAGCTGGAATTTTGGCTGAGTTATGGCGGTGCCTGGGGGAGACATGTATATTTTTTTCAAACACAAGCTCTAGTTATCATTGAGGTTCCATGCCTGAAAGGTCTCGTGCTAAACATAGCAATATGTAAATTGTAACCAATAGAAATACCGGACTGATAGTAGCTACATTATTAGTATACAATTTGAGCAGGACAGATCGTTGTACAGCGTAATAATTTGCATGTTTGAATAGTAGATGATTTTAAAGTCATTATTGGTGTTCAATACAATTATTGTTTAAGCACTGGTTATACTTAACGCCAAAGTAGGCTAAGGAAAATGTATTGTATACTTAGCTCTATTGCACATATCTCTTTTTTATAAAGTCAAGGCGTCGGCATAATTTGTTTTCCTATTTATGTTTAGTGACTGCTTCGTGTTTTAAGTGCTGTAGATTGTATTGTATAGGCAACTGTAAACTTTGTCTTACTAGTGAACACTGAGGTGTTCCTCTTTCCAACTCGACTGCTTTATAGTCAGATACAAAACGGTTACGAAATCTTTTCACGTCTAAATATAGCATGTGCACAGTCAATAGAAATGCCGTTACAAGGTAGGTCGTTTTCGAAAGTACGGAAGGCTGATTGATCATTTTTATTTAAATTTTGTTTTGTACAGGAACAAAACAGGTTTATCAAAAACATTTTCAATGATGGAAGTAGTCCATCAGAGCTCTGACGGAGACACGAGGTCACGTAGTAAACTAGCCTAATACCCTTTAGGTTATGACACTGAGTTGTGGCTTGTGACAGGAGAAATACAATACATACTTTATATATTATAAAGTCGCCATACTGCCATAGTGACAAACAGTAAAAATAAAATAAACACATGCCATAAAGAACGTGTATCATCAAAGCAAACCATGGTACATGATATGATGAGAAATGAACAAATCACAATAAGGTTGGTACATGACATGATAAGAAATGTGCACATCACAATAAGGGTGGTACATGACACGATGAGAAATGTGCACATCACAATAAGGGTGGTACATGGCGTGATGAGAAATGTACAGATCATAATAAGGGTGGTACATGACATGATGAGAAATGTACACATCACAATAAGGGTGGTATATGGCATGATAAGAAATGTCCACATCATAATGGGGTGCTACATGACATTATGAGAAATGTGCACATCACAATAAGGGTGGTACATGGCATGATGAGAAATGTGCACATCATAATAAGGGTTGTACATGACATGATGAGAAATGTACACATCATAATAAGGGTGGTACATGGCATGATGAGAAGTGTACACATCATAATAAGGGTGGTACATGGCATGATCAGAAATGTACACATCATAATGGGGTGATACATGACATGATGAGAAATGTACACATCACAATAAGGGTGGTACATGGCATGATGAGAAATGTACACATCACAATAAGGGTGGTACATGGCATGATGAGAAATGTACACATCACAATAAGGGTGGTACATGGCATGATTAGAAATGTACACATCACAATAAGGGTGGTACATGGCATGATGAGAAATGTACACATCTCAATAAGGGTGGTACATGGCATGATGAGAAATGTACACATCACAATAAGGGTGGTACATGGCATGATGAGAAATGTACACATCACAATAAGGGTGGTACATGGCATGATGAGAAATGTACACATCATAATGGGGTGATATATGGCTTGATGAAAAATGTACACATCATAATGGGATGATACATGGCATGATGAGAAATGTACACATCACATAAGGGTGGTACATGGCATGATGAGAAATGTGCACATCACAATAAGGGTGGTACATGGCATGATGAGAAATGTACACATCACAATAAGGGTGGTACATGGCATGATGAGAAATGTACACATCACAATAAGGGTGGTACATGGCATGATGAGAAATGTACACATCACAATAAGGGTGGTACATGACATGATGAGAAATGTACACATCACAATTAGGGTGGTACATGGCATGATGAGAAATGTACACATCATAATGGGGTGATACATGACATGATGAGAAATGTACACATCACAATAAGGGTGGTACATGACATGATGAGAAATGTCCACATCACAATAAGAGTGGTACATGACATGATGAGAAATGTACACATCACAATAAGGGTGGTACATGAGATGATGAGAAATGTACACATCATAATGGGGTGATACATGTCATGATGAGAAATGTGCACATCATAATAAGGGTGGAACATGGCATGATAAGAAATGTACACATCATAATGGGGTGATACATGACATGATGAGAAATGTACACATCATAATAAGGGTGATACATGGCATAATAAGAAATGTACACATCATAATAAGGGTGGTACATGTCATAATAAGAAATGTACACATCATAATAAGGGTGGTACATGGCATAATAAGAAATATACAGGTCATAATAAGGGTGGTACATGACATAATAAGAAATGTACACATAATAAGGGTGGTACATGACATAATAAGAAATGTGCACATAATAAGGGTGGTACATGACATAATAAGAAATGTACACATAAAATAAGGGTGGTACATGACATAATGAGAAATGTGCACATCATAATAAGGGTGGTGCATGAAATAATGAGAATTGCACACATCATAATATTAAGTACTTTACCAAACATAAGGAGTTTGTATACCGCCATAAAGATGGTACATAACATAGGAACATTTACAGTATAATAAGGATGGTAGTTAACATATAAGGTATATAAATTATAGACAACACAATATGGATGGTATAAAACAAAAGCGGAAGTATATACACAACAAAATAATTACAGAACATTATGAGGTATGCACACACCATACAATAGTGAACATACTTGAGGACATTACACAGCGCAATACGAAGAGAACATTACAAAATGAGGAATGTACACAACATAATAAGTATCGTACATAACGTAATGAAGATTGGACACATCATAATTAGCACGGTATGTAACATTATGCGGAGTGTACACATCATAATAAGGATGTTTACAGAACATTACAAAGATGGTCAGCCAAAGACAGCTTTGGCGTTCAGAACATATTAAACAAGTAGTTGGGGATATTGTTATACGTTTTAAAATATATGCCTGTACAGTAACAATATATTTAGCGTGTGTAAGACTCATAATGAGGCTTCATTGCTCTTTTTACATCGAAATAAAATTAAAATATGCCTCTATAATATTTAGCGAATGTACCTGAAAGTGGTATTACTGAGTCGATAAAGTCAAAATTAACTTTTGCATCTTGGAAACAACTCTAATTAATAGTATACAAAATATATATCAATCCCAAATACTCACTACTTTTTAATATTTGTTCACATGTTGCCCAACTCCTCACAGCGATTGTCCATGCTTCGTAGCACTGGTATCAATGTCGAAAAGCTGGGGAGAAAACCGCTAGGAGTTTGATATTTTGCTAATTATTAATATAAAGTGTTATATTAAAATTGTGTATAATTATTTATTAGGTTATATCTTTTGAACGAGTATACACGATCGAAAATTTAATATAAACACCAACGCGTGGACACAGATATGATGTAGTGCATCGTAACGTAATTCGTTAAATTCACGAAACAATGTTGTGACCATAATTTGAAGAAAAAAAAAACGCTTTTTATCAAGCTGCAGTGTTAATCCTGAATGGCAATTTATTTATTACGACACTCACGTTTGTCGGATCTTTTCTGCAGCCGAAATATCATTTCTTATCCTAGAACACAACACCATGGTGTCATTCCAGATTTTCTCCATAGTATTAATGCTTGCAGCGTACCATTCTGTTTGTAAATGGCTGTTCATGGACCCACGCGGATCACGGATTAGTTGCACCATCTTCAGGCGTGGATTTATATCAAGCAACTCGGACGTTAGTTGAAAATCCATGCGTAGAACCTTGACAAGGCGGTGTCTCGACTGTTGGCATGATTGAACAAGTATAGAAACGCATGCGGGGTGTTGTTTTGACATACCTGGTGACTTGCTACAGTTAACATACGGGAGCCAACTGGGCGCTGCAAATAAAAAGTGATTCAGCGTTATAGAACTGTTATTATCCAGTAATACAAAGAATATTATTAAATATAAACACAGTGAAACTCCAGCTGGATAGAACTCTTATAAGCATCACAAGGTCCTTTATTTAAGGCAAGTTACTAATTGCCAAAACCAGAATTATTTATACTGTATGTTAATATTAATACAAATTTAACTCATTGCATCGCAATTTAAATTAAACAGTAATAAAAGAGAATACTAATTCACTTAAACTACAATGTAACTACTCTAATGTTCAGATGTAAATCAGATTAGCAGAATTGCAACCTTCTGAGGAAAGCAATGCAAGAAAATCAAGTAGCAATTACAGCTCTTCTAGTTAAAAAGACTTATAAATATAGCGTCATATTGTTAAATTTTAGGATCATCGTCATGCAATACAGGTAGAAGCCGTAATGCTGGGTATACAAAGACAGATTTAAGTCATACATGGACCATGTACCTATTAATAATGGTGCGGTGCTAGTATTTGTAATTTCATCGACGTGTCTTTGCAGTTTGCAGGCAAAGATGTCATTTAGCAGCGAAAAGGCATGCTCGCTGGATCTAGGGTCTGTGGCTCGTCTGAAAATATCAAAACAAGAGACACAAGATTGTCTATATCGGTCCACTGGCTTATTAAGTAAGACGTGTCAGAAGGGAAGGACCTTGATGAGCCATGTAAAATATAAAAAAAAGCCCCGCTCTCTGGCGGCCATGATACAAATAATGAATACAGGGTTAGTGTTGAATAAAGATTAGTTTATTTAACGAGGATTAGAAAACCCGAACCACGATCCTTGGCATTTCTGTCTTTATTTGAAAATACATGAAAGAAAACATCCTTAATGCAACGAAAACATAAGAAGACTTTGAAACATATGCTTTCTCGAATTTAAAACTGACTAATATAAATTTAATAGAAACAATAATGATTATGTTATTATTTAGGTTTGGTGGACTTACAAATCTCGACCGCGGAGATAGTTCCAGCTCATTTTCTGACGCAAAGGTTCCAAACAGTAAAATAAGTCTTTATTCCAGCTAAGAACCTCTCCCAAATATGTGCATCTGGTGCGCATGTAGGCCAATAGAATGACGTCACGTTCTACTCCGTGGTTGTTGGTGTTGTTGCAAAAAAGTATTTATTTATACGTATTATCATAATACATCAGACACGGAAAAGTTACCACGAAAGGTTATGCATAATTGCGATAATTGCATCAATAATACAATGTAAAATTGACGTAGTATTTAATAAAAACGATGTAATTACCCCAACATAAAATTGGTTTTCATACAAAATTGTATTTACCGTCACCCGTCCTTGAGCTAGTTTTTAATGCAGCTGAATTGTCGTTATCTGTTGCTTCTAAATCATTTGGTCTGCTCACACTGCTGTGGATCGGTTTCTGCGAGGTCCTATACCAGATATGCGCACCACTGCCTATTAACATAGATTGCAACACTAACAACAACAACAACACAACAACAACAACACCACAAAAAACGAGAACAACAACAAAACAAGCAAACAAAAGAAAAGAAACGATATATTTGCTGCGCTCGCTTTTCCATCTTAACCAACACGCTTTTACTAATATTTCTAACTATTACAGAGTTAACGAGTGTAAGGCTAATGTTTGCGAGATATGTTATCCAATTTGCGTATTCGAATACCAGGTGTTTACACAATGAGCAGTTGAACAAGCTTTTGAAGAGTTTGTAATTATCGATCAAAAGAAAATCATTATTTTGAAAGGAGCTGAATGAATTACTCTATTATAAATTCATTACGGTGTTATCACTGTATTAGACGTGTCATATCAATACAGTATTACTTCTATAAAAATAAAGTTATGGTATAAATAAACTCAAGAAACATGTGTGGGGACCGAGTATAAAATTATAGAAAATACGTCAGTCGTGTAAGTAAGGAATAGAGTTTACGAAAACCAGTCAATTTGTTCGAGTTGTGTATGGCGTGAATTTAAATGAAAAATACTGTTTTAATATAACGTGATCTCTTTATTATCATGTCCATCTTTCATTCCGGTCTCGAAGGCAGATAACTTGCACAACATGACCCCTTAAACGAATATAGCACGGATGGCTGAACTCACGGCCCCTTATCATATATCACAGTAAGTCGCACAACCTGCGGGGTGACAATTGATAGATTTGTAGTGGAAAACTGTAAATAGTCGATTTTTAAGAGACGTTTCTGATTCTGATAACCTAGAGAGTTTAGATAGTCATTTGTATAATTGAAAATACCGAGTTTTCTACAGTTGAAAAACAGAGATTTCCTTCCCGCGCGTTGACATAGCGCTGAGACGTATCCATACATATTATTTAAGAAATATTTGCATACCGTGAAATTCATTTGTTAATTGATTTTAAATGCATAACTTCATTCTTATAAGTTTAAGTAAATTTACAGTTTCCACAATAACTTTATTTTTTTTTAAATACTTATGGTAATCAAAATGGGGCCGTTTTAAATATAAAAAAAACGATCTTATAAAAAGATAGTAATCTAAAACTTTTAATTTTAATGTGTTGCTTGCATTTTACTACACATGCAGTCTGTTACTGCAACTCTTAACACTAAAAATGCAGTTTCAATAAACATGTAAATAGATTACTTTATTAAACAGTTGAGTTGTTTAAACTATATAAAGACAAATACCCCGATACTTTATCTTATTAAACAACAAGAGATGTATGTACAATATGTATGCCTCCGACTTGCAGCCTTTGTTTATCACAGAAGTTTACTGTTTCTGATAAATCTAAGCTGAGACATGTTAACCATTACCTTCATAGGAGTTGTCTTCTCTGCAAGAGCATTCTTTGACGACTCGACCCAAGTATTCAGCATACTTATGATCCTAGGTTAAAGCGTTTTCTAGATATTGTGTGGAAACGGTTTTCATGTTACAAGCCCCTGTGCCCTTGACCTCTGACTGGTTGACTTCAAAATCGATAGGCTTCTTCCTTTCATCCCGAGTAACCAGCATAAAATTTGGATGATCGTAGGTCAGAGCGTTCTCTAGATATCCTGCGGAAACAGAATGGTCTTCGGAGAAAACAGTTTTCATGTTGCAAGCCCCTGTGACCTTGTCCTCTGATTTGTGGACCTCAAAATTGAGAGGTGTCTTCCTTTTCACCCGAGTAACCAGCATACCGACTTGGATGATCGTAGGTCAAAGCGTATTCTACATATCATGCGCAAACGAAATGGTCTACAGAGGAAACAGTTTTCATGTTACAAGCCTCTGTCACCTTGACCTTTGACCTGTTGACCTAAAAATAGATAGGCGTCTTCCGTTCCTTCCAAGTAACCGTAGGTCAAAGCGTTCTCTAGATATCGTGCGGAAACGAATTTCATGGTACAAGCCCCCTGTGATCTTGACCTTTGACCTGTTGAAATCAAAATCAATTTGCGTCTTCCTTCCTCCCATGTAACCAGCATACCAACCTAAATGATCGTAGGTCAAAGCGTTCTCTTATATCGTGCGGAAACGAAATGGTGTACGGAAAGACCGACCGACCATCCGATCGACCGACCGACCGACCGATGGACAGGTGCAAAGCAATATAACCCCACTTCTTCGAAGGGGGCATACTAAATAGATTTTTAAATACAGCTTTGCCAGAGTTTGTAGATTTTTTGTTTCGTGGATCCACCGACTTGACTTGTGTTAAAAATACAAAAAAATGGAGTAAAACCAATATTTTTAAAATAATAAACCAAAAACGATTGATAACAATAATTTATTTTCAATAATGTTAATTGCCATGTTTATTGCAAAAATAATATGTTTATTATACACTTGTATTCTGATGATTTTATATAAAAAAATTCGCCTCAATCTTCACTGTTTTTCCCCCAAATATATCTGAAAAACTATAAATAATAATTATTTGGCCATATCGTTTCAATAAAAATTCGAACACACATGTGTGCGAACAAAACCCATAATACTAAGTACACTTTAAAGACGTTCGCAACAATTTCTATCCAACGACAGATGTTCTTAAACATTTGCACAAACATGCGTCAGTGTATCCTATAACTAAAACAGTCTTAAAATATAGGGGTCACCAGCCTTGTTCCCGAAATACTGGGTTTTGAATACATTACCTGTCGAAGCCCCTTTTTTCAGTGTGTGTGACTGGCAATGTGGAATTAAATAAAGCGTTCATATTCAAACAAGGATGGAGATTTTTAAATGCATCTTTTATTATATGTTTCGTTTGGCAGTATACAAGTGAAGTTTAATAATAAATCGCGCTTTATCTACAGTTACCATTTTCAAAATGACTTATAATGGACGCTTAAGGAGGTTAATTAAGCGTTTAATATGCCTATGAAAACATCAATACATAATCAAATATGCGAATATCTTTTGTTCCAAACGACTGATTTAAAAAAAAAATCACATATATACATACGTAATTGTATACTGTAAATAAAACAGTCTTCAAATATATTAGTCACTCTCCTAGTTCCGGAAATATTGGGTTTGGAATACGGTACCTGTCGAAGACTCTTCTTTCAGTTTGGATTGTTTCAATGTTTTATGTATATAGCAGAGCTTTTTTTTCAAACAAGGCTATGGTTCTTTCAACTGATCTGTTTTCACATGTTTTGTTTGGCAATATAAAAACGCTTGACCTACATTTACTGTTAAAATAATTAATTTGACTGGACATTTAAGTAGGTCAAATGGGTACTAATAATGCTTTCTGAAACGTCGTTGTTAGCAAATGCATCAATATAGTATGTTCCGAACGACAGATTTTCTAAAAAATTCGCACTTACATGCATTAATGTATACTTACACCAAAAAAAAAAAAGAATAGGTCACCGAACTTGTTTGGGAAATATTGGACTTTAAATAGGGTACCTGTGTAGCCTTTTTCATGTTTCGTTTTAACATTGTTTACGTAAACAACGTATCAATTGCCAAATAGAATGGAGATATTAAATGTATCTTTTCTGAACTGATTTGTTTGAACATACATTGTATAAGTGTGTTTTTGATTTTTATATATGCTCTATGAACTTTAACTATTAAAACAATTTATTAAAATGGACATTAGAGATGGTCAAATATATGTACGGGAATGTACCGAAAATACCTGTTGAAACATCAAATTACACATAGGACCAAATGTGTGAATATATTAAGTTTCAAATCTCTGATTTTCTTTAAACCTGGCTTAGGCATGTGTTAATGTACACCAACAACTAAAACAGTCATATAAGTATGGGCCACCGTGCTTGTTTGGGAAATAGTGGACTCTGAACACGGTAGTTGGTGAACCTTTTTATCATTCACGATGCGTCTTCAAGGTGTAACTTTTCAAAGATAGGTTGAAATTATCTGTAGATTTTAATTAGTTTCAGATGTTTTGACAGCATATAAAGATATTGTGATTAATGACACACTACATAAACACTATCCATTGACTGGGATTTAAAGACTTGCAAATATAACCTTTTATTGATTGATATTAGTCTATTTTAACCTATATACAATAAAGAAAAATGTAGCAAAATGAGAAATTAACCCAATTATTTTCTATTTGTTGCGAACGTCTTTAAGCATGAACTACTTCTATAATGGGTTCAATAATGTGAGGTCAGTTGTCTGTGATATAATGAACACAAATATCATTTGTCATATCGAATGCAAGCATACATTTAATATTTAATAAACTGAAATAATTGTCATATATAACGTATACATCTTCAGATATATGCGTTGTTTGTCATATCAATAAATAAACAATATTTAACACATTTCAACTGTCACATACCAACTATTTTCTTTTACAAACTATAACTTATTTTATAACAGTAACTACACACTTTTGTTTACTTGCATCCAGTATGTCTATGTGTCACCAGTATGTGTCTATGTGAAATAAACGCATCCTGTGTGTAACTATCATGGTGAGATACCAAGATAAGACCAGTAGGCACCCCGGGTGTTATTATCAGATAAGCCCGGGAGATGCCATTAAACTTGACCAATGTGTACGATGCGACGAAAGTTCAATGCATGTTCAAACTAGAACGTTACAAATGACCAAACGAATCTTTGTTTATTTTAAATTAAATTATAAAGATACTTAATCATTGTATATATTCGATCCGTTAGAATCTAAGCGATATCATCGATATCAGTAATGATACAAATCAAAAAAAAAAAAAACACAACCCACCAAAAATTTCCTTCATTTGTTCTGTGTTTATATTAACAAAAGGGTGAGTATATTTTACTCAAAAAGGTCCAAACGATTTTAAAAATATTAGTTAAAAAAACACATTACCAGATCGGTAAAATATCTTATTTCCAAAACCGTTGTAACCTGAGCGATCTCTTTTTGCGAATAAAAGATATTTAACATTTTCTTGATCCTGGCTGTGGGGGGGGGGGGGGCAATCAGGATGCAATGGGTTGAGAATGTTGTTACTTTTACAGTGTTCAATTGTTACGTAAATTAAACAAATATCAAATTAAAAAGCTAGTAAATCTAATATTCGTGAAGATGAATGACATAAACGTCTCATTGTTACATTTGAGATTTTTAGTAGATGTATTGGTGTTGTAATTTAACCATAAGCAATACAACCGTATAGGAATTTTATTGTTTAAGGGTAAAATTGTACTTTTCCAATAATTACCTTTTTTAAATGATGATAGAAAATATAAATATATGTACCTAGCATCAGTCCATTGTTATAAACAATCGTCAATGCTACGGCTAAGGATGCACAGAGGAAAAGAAAGGCGACTCGCTGCTTGAGACCTGCAAAGAAAAAGACCGGGTAAACAGAGCAAAATTTCATTTTTTTTTACTGTTGGCGGAAGCCAACGGTCTTAAGGTGGGCGATTTTGAGATATTGAATCGCGTGTCCTACTTTTTTTTTTACTTTGCAGGCTGACTCGTGAAAATATTGTTTCTTTGACCACTCATGAAACAAAATACGATCGTACACTGCATTAAACAAATTTTCTTTTTAGTTCATGCTTTTGAACGATAAATAAAAAAAATGCGCGAGATATGCTGAAGCGTCACAAGTTTTGTGTAATATGACGTCATAAATATGACGTTATGACGATTCCAAAATTGTCGATCACTGTTGTGGTGGGAAAATAGTGCCATTCTTACTGCGTCGTTGTCGCTTAATTATATTTGTATTGAATTTTATAATGTGTTTTTGTTGTTTAAAAAGGCCGATGTAAACACTGACGATTAGGGTATTGACATACTTTCAAAAAATAAACATAAAAACAAAATTAAAAGTAGTTCCATATAACCAAGAGTGAAATGATAAAACATTATCATTTCACTCGACCTAGAGTGAAATGATCGGGTTATCATTCACTGGTATTCTCCACTCATTCACCGCATTGCATGTTATAAAAATGAATACAATGTATCATGTGTATACAATGATAAATAAATGAAATTGCTCATGTCTATGAAGTTAAAATACTTACGTGAATGATGCATTTCAAACCATTGTTTCATTTAAATTGACAGCATTTAATGAAACATAATCCATGTCATAAACCAGCACCAAACGACGTGAAGTCTAACACTTATAAAAGTGTGTTTGTTTATTATAGTGTCACCCCTCGGGATTAAGGGCCAGCCAGTTTGACTTATGAGACACCTTTCTAATGATGAACATCTTTACTCCCGATTCCTATCCTATATGCCGGGCTCTTGGCAGGAAGGCAGTCGGTACCCCTTGATTTAACTAGCTGCTGGGTAGGCAACCGGCCAATCAGAACAAGTTCTGAGTAGGACTCGAACCTTCGACCTCCCGCTCCGTAGGCGAACGCCCTAACCACTAGGCCACGGAGACGGTATTTATATATAACTTATATTTAACAAAAAATCAAGTTGCTTATATACAATGTAGTTGGTTTAAATTTAATTGATGTTGAGGTGATAAATCTTTTGCTGAAAACATCGTGATTTTTTTTATAAACCCCCTGCAATCGCCTGCATATAAAAATCAAAGTGGTCACGTTTATGACGACGATTCTCATTTCCTTTAAAACCGACTGAACAACACAGCTTGATTTTTCCCACTCATGGCTGTTTTTTTTAAAAAGTTTTGTAATATTTGATATAAAAGCCATGATTCAACGGCCCAGTGGAATTCAAATGTCGCAGAATGAATCTCCATCATTTGAAAGCTGTAGTAAGATTTTGTAATATAAAAGCATGAATTTAAATTGTCAAATTAAACTGAACATTTAAGTTCTGATCTATATTACCAGTTACACAGCTACCTTAAATCACTTACTGAAAAGAAACGTAGATCTACATAGGTTGTTTATTGATGTTAACATACTAAATATTTTATATGACGTAAAACTTATTAACTGTTTTATATGATTCATATTAACTAACTTAATGTTTTACATGAATGATATTAAATGATGATAACGTATATATTGTTACTGAATGGCAGTCTGTGTCAAAGTACGAACAAATAAAAGTAATCCGAAGAAGTGTGTCACACTTTGGATGATTCAATATGGCAATTCAACATTTTAAATTAGGGTGTTAATGTACACTTTAGTATTATATATTGTATACGAAAACATTATATAAATATCATATGGCAGCTTGTGTGACATTGATATTGTCAACCCGAGGGCAGAATGCCACCCGAGGCGAATGGTGAGTGGGAAATTCTGTTTCGAGGGTTAACAATATCAATGTCACACATGCTGCCATTTTATATTTATTTTACTATACCGAACAAACTTGTGTAAAAAAAGGTAAACACATGCTTATTTCTACCCATCAAGATTGAAGAATGCCTAAATCTTCTTTCATCTTTAGAAAAACTCGCACTATTTTTCTGACAATTAACTTTGAATTGACTCGCTTGTTTACACAAGAATAGTGACGTTACGACTATATGACGACAAGAGAGGCAATCTTTTCGTGATGTAACTAAAAAAACTGCCGCAGTAATTTGCACTTATGTGACATTCAAAATGTCAGCGCGGTCAAATGACCTGACAGTCACTTTCGCTTGGTCACGTGTCAAAAAGGTTGAAATGTAGACACAATTGACGTTACGACGGACCGATGATTGACAGGTCGATTAGCCAATCAGATTGCGGCACTGATAAGCATGAGCAGAAACCGCAATTTTATCCGTCATACTGACCAACATGTCTGACATTCAATTGTTATGTTTGTGTAGTCATGTTTTTGTGGCGTGTAACCTTTAGAAAAAGTAGAAGTGAAAGTCCGTTCAATTCTACGAAAGCATGAGCATACGCGTAATGATGAAGTGGTTTACACAGTCACAGGATTTATAAACGCACATGTGTTGTAGGCAGAATTAAAAATGAATACATTCGTAGATCTGCGTTAAATTGTCAAAGTCTCGAAAATGTACTAAGGAAATGAGTGTTCAAAAAAGGATAACTCATACGTACAAAGTGTTGTCTATAAGTTTTATATACGGATTTATCACCAAAATTGGCTGACAAGTTTACAATTTTCAGGAGCATCTTGAAGTTGATTTGTTACTGCTCTCTCTATGAAATCCACTTCAACATCAAGACTAACCGAAGACATTTTGAATTGGACAAAAATCGAAAAGTGGAAGTGATTGTGAAAAATGTTCGGAAACTGACCGCAAACAAGCCGTCAAAACAAACTGGCGCCCGGAGAAAGTTCAAGATCGCTGAAAACGTTTTTAATACTGCAATACTTCAGTGTGATTACTATATATTAATACTTATTAAATACAAAACAACACAATTGATTATTAATATATGTCTAATGAACAATTGCAATTTAATATCTGAGGGTAAAATGGATTTATTTTGCAATTAGAGTACCGTAAAAGACAGCAATTAAACGTAAACAAAGGGAGACTATGCGTGCTTAGCAACATTGAACAAATGAAAGTATCGACCTAATGTACGGGGAATAAATTAAAGGAAGGATAAATAAATATTTAGGATGTCAAAATACGGGTTGGACCAAGATAACCATCTCCAATGCCTTGTGGGTTATACCCGCAGACATTGTCTGTTAGTCGTCTTGGACCAATACAACTGTGGAAACACAAGAAAGTATCGGAGGTAAGGTAGGTTCTTAATCATTTATATGTAACTGAAAAGACCACACACATCCGTAATGTAAGTCAAGTAATTTTTCTTGTTTACATTTGCAGAAAGCTTTCTGTAAGATGCGTCTTTTATCCACAGTGCGATCATTTTGACATTTTGACACTACTGTAGGTTCGGTCTCCCCGTGAATTTAACGATTTCCTCAGCGTTCATGCTACATTTTTTCAACGTAAGAGGCTGACACAAAGCTTGTGCATTGTACTTCATGTACGTTATTCCAGAGCCTACCGGTATATTGGCTAGCGTACCGACTCGTAACGCCACGTTTTTTGACGGTCATAAACATAGTAGTCTCCCTTGAAATCGGTGGGCGTGGTTAACTCAGATATGTCGTAACGTCAATTGAGGTATATTAAAATGTAATACTAAAATGTGAGCCATTCATAATTCAATTTAAATTTCATGGAACTCGTAAAACTCCGTTCTAACGTACATACTTGAAAAGTACAACTATTATTGCTAACGCAATCTGAAGTAGTTGGAAACAGCAATTTAATTTATAATTTGACATGAGTGCAAATAATCTAGCTTGGGAGGAAAGCACAATATTTTGGTTTATGATTGGCAGGTGTCATAAAATGTATGTGAACTGTTATCATTGAATATCTTCTCCAAAAACGTATGCTTAGCAAATTTAGTTATATAAATCTAACAGCAACTACATTTCAATTTGTATTTACCTGGTCGTATTTGTTAATGCAGAGTTATACCTGTTAGTCTTCCTTTGCTGGTATGAAAATATATACATAAAATAAGGACTATACTTGAAATTTTGAAATTGTCAAGAGCATAAGTGTATAGAAGTGAATAAGTGTCATATGTTTGCTGTAGGAATATAACTATGGATAAGCATTTTAGTTGTTATCAATGGCTATACAATTTAAAATGGCGTTGCATTGTTCTGAGGTGCAGACGTCATTCTTAAAATGTATATTTGGATCCGTTTATAATAAGGACCTTCTTTGTATTGCAATTACATCTTTTAATATCGTTGCATGTTGGTATTGAAAGAAATGATGCGTATAAAATATCGACACTTATCTGATACCGTCATTGTGTATATCATGCTTCAGAATACTGTATACGTATTAATAAATAAAAACAATATGAGTGTGAAAAATAGATTACCAAACTTAGACATGGTCGCATTTTAATACGCATAGTCACATATATTCATTTTTGTCGCCTATATTTTACACATTATCACTTTCATAAACCGTTTAGCTAAAACCAGTATTCTTCAAACTATTAAGGAGTTCATTACACAAAACTAGGTTAGACTTAAAAATTAATTCCAATATATGTACAATAACACATTTGTAGATATTTCGAATGATTTACTCTTCAATAACCTGTATATCAATAATAATGAAAGCTCAAATTATGGATATAGATACTGCAGCATTTATTACCGCCTTTTCTCATCAACATTGTCTTGTAGAAGATAATCTTTCTCAGGGAATTGCCAGCTGCTATTCTTCAAAGACCGCACACAATGATTTGACTGTAACAACTGCATGCCATATTGCATCTGTTGTAGCGTTCAGAGCCAAATTCTCACCATTACTTTACATTGTAAATTGGCAGTATTATTTGATCATTGCATACATTAATGTACAGGCATGTAAAGGCGACATAAATTGAACTGACAAAGGCTTGCTAAGTATTTTTTTACTTTGTAAATTATAATGTGCAGATATGTCCATGATAGCTGTTGCAATCTTCATTTCATACTGCAGACATAACAAGAACATCGTCTGTAGCCCCCAAAAAGAAACAATTTATTATACTGGCCCAGAAGTGCATCGTTTTTGGTGTTAATGTGTGAATTTGGTGTTAATGTGTGAATTTCGCGCTGTTAAATAACGAATACTGATTAGATATACTGTACTGTACTCAAAATAAACACTTCAGTATATGAATGAAACTTTGCTTTAACTGAGTAGTCAATCAGCCACACCGGTTAATTTCTTTCTGTATCAAATCGGGAAATGCTAAGAGTAAACGTGTATACACTTGTTTCAAAATTGCAAAACGTAAAGTTATACAGCAAGAAGTCGTAAATATATATAATATAAATGAAACCCCCGAATCATCAGTTAGAGAGAAACCCATATTGACGTCGTCTATTCCTTTATTTAAAGCATTTATATGTTATATTATTATAGAGCTTAATTATTTTTTTTAGTATTTTTGTTCACGTACTGTTTCAAAGAAAACATTACAATACACCTACATGTGTATACTCCTTAATATCCCTATTCGTTTGGCACCAGTCGTCCTAAATGTAAAACATTGAAAACCTCCGAATAAAAAACGTTTTCAAAAATAGTGTGGTGACAGTAAGGTGATATCAGTGTGGAAAGTGGAAATCAATCGTACTTATCTTATACTAATTAGTCTATTAAGTCGTTTGGAATAGACAGAAAATCGACATACGTAGATCAAGTTTATCTCAAACTGAAATTGTTGTCTTTTGCAAAGAAAACTGTCAGTCTTCATTACATCACCATAAAGCATATACACGTGAAAGGCTGCTAATCACAAAGTTTAATGGTAAACACATATAGGGAGTACTAGTGTTAGGCGAGTGTTGGATAAAGATTTAGTTAATCTTGCGTAGCTTGGAAACTTCATCTTTTCCAAAACGCACCTAATATTCTTTTGATCCTTTTACGCTATGCTAATAAGTCATGTAAAATTTGGTTTTCCAGTTTTAACACTGGGCTTTTTATTTACTACAAACGTCATCATTTGGTATGCCGTCACATTGAAATACATAGCGTTCTAAAAATAACGATCGAATAAACGTGTGCTAAAAATTGCGATCGGTGGAAGCTAAAGTTTATAGGATGGGTTGTTATCCGTTCGATTCAGCTGTAGTAATAGGATAAAAGAAATAACTTAAATAATACAATTTCTTGAGTCGTTGGTTGCTTGAAGTATGGTAACATTCTGGTAATGGGTGAGAAATGGCTTCTTACTTTATTACACGTTGAATAAAAATATTTAATTGCATAAATAAGATTTGATCTGAATATTCACTTGTATGTTACATTAGTTAAGATTTTCCCGAGGAGCTTTGTGTATACCAGCACTAGAATATACATTTGATACAAAATGTTTATATTTTCAATAAATGAAATTTACATCAGAGCGATGTTACCGGAACTACATACTATGTGTTTTAGCCTCAGATAGTATAAATATGCGTTACGTTTGACGATAACGGAGCACTTTAAACGACAGTCTATATTCTTAAGCACCAATTATCAATTAGTAGCAAAACTGACATATAATTCATAGTAATTATATGTGATTATTTTACTTTATTACGTAATTAAGATTATTGTAATAGTAAAACAAACCACGTTCGTACCATATGTTAACATTAACGAGTCATTGATAATAACATAACTGCTACCTACAAGATTTAGTCTGTGCGATTTTTATGTCTTATTCGTATTGACAACAACATGTGCCTTCAATTGTAAAATGCTGCTGAATAAACAGTTCGGGCACTCTTGTCAAATTTAAAACAAGTGATAAGTAACATATTATACGTCGCAGGAAACACGTATACTCAAAATAACGATCAAAGCAGTTTAGAACCGTGAGGGTGGGATATACCAAAGTATCAGTTCATTTTCATAAAATGAGGAAAACTAGAACGATGTAAGCCTTGTTTGTTGTTCATTTTAATAATTATTTATAATGTAAAATAGGATGCTTGCATTTATATGTTTAAATGTATCTTATGCGATAACAACGTGAAATTATTCTAAATAATGTCTCACACTGTTTCGTAGATATAATCGCTTTAATCATGGCTGTTCAATGCATGAATTCATTGCAGACATTAACTTTGCATCGTACGTGTTTCTACATTTGTTTGATCAGGTACTGGTACTGGCAAACCCTGGAAACGTCTAAAGTGATTCATCGTGGCAGGATCGTTGTATTATCATTGGATTACTAGTCAGATCCAAACTAGTGAGGCCATGCTGGCGCCGTACCGCTACTGGAACTGACTGCAACATGTAGGACAAATCCAGGCTCCCAATCGTTAGGGTTCCGCGGATCGTAGCAAACGCATCGTCGTTGATGTGCGATATCCGGTTGTGGCTGAGGTGGAGAAACACACTGAAGCTGCTGAGGCAAGTCATGAAGTGGTCAAATATCCTGGCTGGAATATTGGCTATGTGATTGTAATTCAGACTTTAAAACTAAATAGGACGGACCTTGCTTTAAATAGGCGAGGTTAGTGGGGAACGCGGCCAAGTTGACGTTGTCTCCGTACATGTTGGCGTAGGGTTCCCAGTTTATTCCTCCGGTAAGATTGCAAGTGAAGCCAGGTTTGCAGGTGGGGTTTTCGAGAAGTCCATCCATGACTGCCATCCTGGTAGCCAACAAGGCAACGAACAGCAAACAAGTAACCTGCAGATACCGTAAAAATGATTTACATAAACAGCGCTGAAATTGTTAGATTTGTGTTGGCTTGCTTTAATTGTTAATCACTATGCTTTACGTGTTGTGGACGCGTTATTTGTGTTCGTCAAAACTAAATGTAGAAAACATATATATTATGTCCATATGCTGTTTAGGTTACATAACGTATTTATTTTGATATTCATTATGTCTTATTATTTTAACAAATTACTATGGTATGTCTACCAGGTAGCTACTTTTTCTCGAAGAATAACAGATATTTGTCAAAAATTTACATGACAAATATATGTATAATAAAACAGGAAATCTTTAGATTAGAATATTATTTCTCACAGCCCAAAACTGTGAAACTGCCTCTTTATAATAACACCCTCTATCATAACTGAGACACTAAAATTTACTGTTTGCGAAATTGATTTAATTTGTATTGGTTGTATTAATTTAATATATGAGATTTGTAACCTTGTTTCATTTAATATTTTTAGAATCGTGTTTGTATCTCCTTAATCAACGCTATAATTGAAAATAGTTAAACCGGTTTACCTAGACTAGTTTATAACTGCCGTTTAACTATTTCAATTAACATTAATTAACCGGTTATTCTAGAATCTTTCAAATTTGAAACTGCATGAACGCAAGTAAAACATCCTATGTGAATTACTTGTAATGCTGTGATTGATTGATCCACTTAATTTGGTTACTAAAATAAACTGTCTGAGCAGAAATAGATTTTCCCGGTTCAACCGATTTATAACGTAATTGATTGATTATGCATGCATTTTATTCTTCTGTCAAACTAGCAAGTATAAATAAATGGTTATACATACACGGGAATACATTCGGTCTTTTATTCAGAGCAATCAAATCATAGAGCAATGGAATTTAATTGGCATACCAGTTAACTTGTGTTATATATACGCAAATGCTCTTCCAAATTGTATGCATAATTGTAAATTGTAAAGTACATCTGCGTTGCTCTTTCAAATCCCTTTATTTAAACTTATCGTTATATCTTTTGGAGTAAAATGGCAACAATGTAATAATAAGTTGAAACTTAAGAGAGGACGTATTCATGAAGGTTATTGTCAACACACTTAAGCATACTTGGTAATTATTTATATTATTCAATAAATAATTGTAAATTTGTAAATGTATCAAAGTACTTAATGTCTTTTCACATTTAAATATTCTAAGTAGTTTGCCTTAAGTCTTAAAATAATTTTCTGTATTCAATAAATAATTGTAAATGTGTACATGTATCAAAGTTTTTTTTTTAACATTTAAAATAGTAAGTAGTTTGCCTTAAGTTTTGAACTAATTTTCTGTATTCAATAAATAATTGTAAGTGTGTAAATGTATCAAAGTACTTGATTTTTTTTTCACATTTAAAATACTAAGTAGTTTGCCTTAAGTTTAAAACTAATTTTCTGTATTCAATAAATAATTGCAAACGTGTAAATGTATCAAAGTACTTAATGTTTTTTCTTCATTTAAAATACTAAGTAGTTTGCCTTAAGTTTTGAACTAATTTTCTGTATTCAATAAATAATTGTAAACGTGTAAATATATCAAAGTACTTTTTATTTTTCTCATTTAAAAAACTAAGTAGTTTGCCTTAAGTTTAAAACTAATTTTCTGTATTCAATAAATAATTGTAAATGTGTAAATGTATCAAAGTACTTAATGTTTTTTTCACATTTAAATACTAAGTAGTTTGCCTTAAGTTTTAAACTAATTTTCTGTATTCATTACCTTGAAAAGAAACACAAGCTGCATGCTGCGTGCTTTCTTAATATGTGTGAGATTATAATTTAATAAACACATACTTACGGTTATAATGGAACATATCCTAAAGCTAATCCATTAATACTTCGTTTACTTAAATATTTATTTTGAACGAATTATTAAGCATTTAATCGCTTGTTATTAGTTGATATTTCATCGTGTGTGCAATTTTTGTTCATATCTTACTTCTAGAAGATAATAATAAACATTTTTGTTTCCCATAAAACCTTACTATCTTAAAAAAACTTGAAAGGAACTGGTTGTGTTTCTGATGTAGATCTATAAAAAATATTATGATGCAACTATAATCCATACCTAACACTTGTGAATATAATATCATAGACATTATTATCAATGACATAAAGATGTAAAATTAAAGACTTTTATTACTATCTGGCTATCTCATCGATAAGACTTGTTGAAAGAATTAAGAAAATACATTGACCTGTAAAATGCGAAATTGTGGAACTGGATCAAATGCATACAGGTGGTAGGGTACCTTTTTTACAGAAACAGATTCGCATTCATTACAACATCGGTAATAAATTGAGCAATGTTTGCAGCATTGTTTTGTCATTTGAAACAACATTAAATGTATATAATATTTGGACACTGGTGCTACATATGTAGCATTGTTATAGTTACAACTGTGTCGAACAGATTCAGAATATGTATATTTAAACTTACAACACATAGATCTGGCTCCATTTATTATTATTTTTTTTCCATCATCACGCCGACATTGACGAGACACTGGACTTTATTTCCACACTTGGATAAGGCAAATAGGCACAGTATTATGACGTAATTTTGATGGTATTCATTTATGTTTTAGTAATATTTTGTATGTTTTATTTCGTTTATTATCAAACGAAAAACATAAAACAATAAGACAATTAAAATAAATAGAATACAGGGTAAGTATCTTTATCCCGCCAATAGGTTTACATGAAGTATGAAGGCCGTATTTCAATGCATGTCACTTATATAAAAGTGCTAACTTTCTAGGTAATAAAGTCTCAAAGCGTCCAACTTTATTGACACAAAGCATTCGGCCAGGAACGATAGACTTATATGCATATTTATAAATAAACCCATAAACATATACAGCAACATTGTAATTATACGAGGTAATACAAATTTTTAAAAGAGGAACCGTATATTATTAGTAAGCAACAATGTGTTTCTTCGCATTCAATTGAGAAATCTAGACATGACCAAGAATCCTGCACCAGGACCTCCTAAGATCTCTTAGTATATCATTGTCGTTTAATCTGATATGTTTTATAATTGTATAGCCTGTGATTAGCGTAATACATACGCATATTGGTGTAGTCGAAATATATTAATTTATTACGACCAATGCAACTACATTCCCCAACGAATTTAAACAGAATCAAGTTGGTACGATTGTATTTTGACGCCACTGTTCACGCTGATATTATCATCAGCAGCAGGCTACTCGAAATAATTAACTCAATCTTTTTTATTCAGAGCCGATCCAGCTTTCTTACGTGGAAAATGAAAGGCATTGGTGATATATTGTATCACCCACATGTGAAATGGTTTTAGCAGGTGCAGTGAGTCCTAGGGTATTATTACTTTCAAATATTAACTGAACTAGGGCTGGTTGATTTGGTAATTAGAACATGATTGTGTGAAGAAGGAATGTTAAACTGCAAGTCCATGTGTTAAATTACATGTCAACACATTATCTATAGAAACATATGGTTTGATTTTATATAATTACTATTTGGTGGAGCAACTGCTACTCTTTCGTCGCGGTTATGACAGACGCATTCATATCAAAATTAATTATTTGTTTAAATGTAAGTTAGTACGTAATGGATATAATGGAAATATAAACGTCTAAATACTGCAAATTATTGTCATATTAAATAAAAGTATGCATAATTATAGCAGTATATACGTGTTAACGCTTTTTATCACTACCAGGAGTCAAATGTACGTTTAACCTTCATCAAGTTTCTGAGCAAATTATTTTAAATTAAAAACTATGATAATGTCCCTCGGCTGCACACCTGTATTCATGGACCTTGAACTATGATAATGTCCCTCGGCTGCACACCTGTATTCATTGACCTTACAGCTAATTTAAATTGCATACACACCTATTCGAAACTATGTACCTTGAATCTTGTCCACCAGGGCCCATTTGCTCTAAACTTTAACGGCCAATTAAGCTAACAGTCTGATAACTTTAGATGTAAATAACATTAATATTCGGAGCAACTTGCTTAACAAACAGTTCGAAATTATTCCAGCATAGCAATTTAAATAGTATAAACTCACAGTTTTATATTGTTATGTTTAATTTATATAAATATCTTCATCCAAATTGTCAGGGCTGTTAGCTTAAATGGTCGTTAAATATTTGAGCAACCCACCCCAGGTACGGAACCTAGCTCTAGAAACGGAACTTAATAATAATAAACTAATTTTAGTCTCTGAAAACAAGCTACTGAAACTGTGTATGACATGTAAAGGTTGACAAAGCATTGTTCTTGCTTTATCTTACCAAGTTACATTTCATTGGGAGAGTTTTCAGTTACTGTCTAGAGCAAGATCAAAATGACAAGCACGTTATACAAGGAGTAAAGTAGGAGCAAAGTAAATATTATATATGATGAATTCGATATTTGACAGAAACGACTGCATCAGTCCTAAACGAAACTGTACATTAACCGAGCATTTGTGTGTCAGACAGCAATTATGTGGGTCAGTACGTGTGTGGACTTTAGGAAATAAACCTAAGGTTATAAACCCGGCTAGCTCAGTTGGTAGAGCGCTGGAGTGTCAATCCGGGGATCGTGAGTTCGAATCCCAGCCCGGCCACATAACTTGTATGGGGATTGGTCATTAAATTATTTCTACGGCCATTCTCCCCCTACCTCTGATTCGAGTAGGGCAGTTGTTAGTTACTCTCATAAGTATGTGCACAGAGTACTGGTAAACCAGCTTACCCAGGAAAATTGTGAGTAGGTTAACTGACCGCCGTGATATGACTGAAAAAACAAACAAACAATAAACCATGAGTAATATTACTAGACATAATTATGTTTCTTACTACTTCTAGAGAGCTTATTTGGGGTTATGAATTCTGCTAGCATGCTCAAAAGCGCAAAACGAGTTCTAATTCTATAAAACATTCTAGTTTTGCTTATGTTTCGACGACTGTTGCAGATCTGCAAGAACTCACCGAGATGCTTACGCTTTTATGATACCCTCTCATTTGGTTAACTTACCTGCTACACACTATATACGCACTGTATATTACGAGTTACAAACTCGGGTTTAACGAATAATCCTTCGCAAATGAATCTCTAAGCCATAATTTGCAGAACATATAAACCGGCTAATTTGTCACAATTCTATTACGGATAAAAACAGCTGCGCTCAAGTTTAAATTTGAAGACAAAAAGTAAAGTGACACTTTCGAGTTATCTATAAATGCGGTTTATTTGCAACATCAATTTTTATTCTGTAAACATTAAACATTGTTTTGATCATACTTGCCAGACCGATAGACACTGTTAGATAAACGAATAATGAAACTTAATAATGAAACTCCAGAGACATCACCAGGAGAGAAAGCATAATTAACATCCGCTGGTTCTTTATTTAAGGCAAGTGATCAAAACCTATATAACACAGGACAATACGCACAACACAACACTAACATAACAATGACTAAACTGGGGTCATCGCATTAGAACGTTCAATGTAAAGCATAGGGTTGAAACCGGTTTGAAGGCATGACGAATTTCACACAGAGCACAGAATTTATCAAAATATACACACTTGTTCATACATTTAAAATCATAGCATTGAGATTCAAATTAAATAATCATAAAAGAGAATATTAATGCAATAGAATTACAATTTAATTACTCAATGATTAAATGTTTACCAGATCAACAGAGAGGCAACTTTCTGAGGCATGATGAGAGCCGTTTCTTCCCGATCATGTTAACGGTTGAAGCGTAAGTAATGCTTTTCCATTCTCAATTATGGATACAAATTTATTTAATATGTGTATGTTTTGCTTTGGACTAATTGAACAGGTATCAATAAATTGTTGTATGCATATACATATCGTTATTTTTCGAAAGGGACATCTAACTTCTAGAAATTATATGCACTCAGAATATATGAACTAACTGCCTTCCGACATTAAACTGATTTGATCTAACCTAATACCTGTCAAAATATCTTGAGTAAATGGTTTAAAATACTGGATACTATTTTTAAATAAGCATTGTCTCAAGAACTAGAATATGTATAGACAAGACGTGATGAATAGCGTTGTGAAATTATATGGTATAACTTCATCACTTTCACATCATAATTTTTTTTTATATAGAAAGAGATATGTGAATATATCTTATACAAAGATATATGTCGAAAGTATATTGCTGATTTATATTGATATCGTGACTTGAAAATATTATTTTTACATAAGATCTGACATCGATATATAAAATGACTTTCACGCTTGGTTAACATTGCCAACAAGAATAATTAACTCAACAATGCGTTTCATGCAATATTACTAACATATTTCACTATCAGGATGCTTTCCTTAAAGAATGTAAGATTTACAGTGATCAAGCTAACACTTCAATCAACGTCGCTATAGATAACATTCCCTTTGAGAAATATAAGACAATGAAGATGTGTTATATCAACAAACTTACCCTGAAGAACCCACACGTGAAATGTTTATATTAGGCGCTATAGAGTCAATCACGTAATCTTTATTAACGAGTATGGGCGGTAAATGTGTTCTATGAATGAAGTAGGTATATATGAAGAAAAATTCTTAGTTATGTTATGTTTAACAAATTTTTTATTGGGTGACGTAAGTAATACTTTTATATTAATGTGAAGTAAGTGTTGATTCGCAGCAACATTATCTCATGCACATAAAAATGTCTTCAATGCGGCATTTATCCACTACAATGCATATAAAACAACGACGCCGTAAATAAAGGCCACCACAATCCACCATGCTATATGCGGATCTTAGGTCGTTGAAACTGATTTAATGTCAATGACATGTTTTCTGTGTTCAAGGTGACAGCATGCTGATGTTTTCACAGCAATTCAAGCTCAAGACAAAGTTGTTAGAAAAATATACAGTATTCATGTCTGAAAACTACCACAACTTGAACGGGTTTCTGAGTGGTTTCATTATGGAAATTCAAGACTGAAATAATATCATTAAGAGCCTAACGCAAGCAGTGTTTCTCAGTAAAACACATATTTCATACAGCAAAGTCTTAGGTAATGCTCAAAGCGGTTTACATAACGGATATGTTTAATCTCTTGAACAAAACACCTGTCCACAAACTTTTCATCCATTGTTCATTTGAATTTTATGTTATCTTTGATATGTTGAAATTATTGCATTAGATTTGTATTATCTAAAATGTCAAAGACACGGATATCATATAATAAATCTAGATACATGGTTAGTAAAACTATTTTCTTTTTCTATGTTATAGTATATTTTCACATAGGATTATTAATTCTATGTTATTATTTTCTACGTTATAGTATATTTTCACATAGGATTATTCATTCTGTTCAAGATGTCAATCAGACTGATGCAGTCGTTTCTGTAAGAAATCGAATGCTTACCATTTTTTATCTTGCTCAAGACAGCAACAGCCTGAAAATTGTCACAAGGAAATGTAACCCAGTAAGATATAACAAGAAACAGGATGTATAGATATTTTTTATACACAGTTTCAGCAGTTTGTTTTCAGGGACTAAAATTCGTCTTAATGTCAAAAGGCAATACGTAGGTAAGTGTTCCAAATAAATAGTATGTTAGAAAATATTGTACATACACATATAATGCAATAGCAATATATTGGTCGTAAATAATCTTTGGATGTAGTCGCATTGTGATAAGAAGTATATACAAATTAATTGACAAAATGGCAATAACTAAAATGAGTAAATGTTGTTTGTATTATGTGAACAAATATTTCATATAGTCCCATACCGAAATCATTCCTGGATACTGACATAAACGATTAGCTCGTGACAAGTCACTTATATAAAGAATGAACTATGCATCGCATGATTATTGATATTACCTGTACAAAAAACATAGTGAGAACCGCTTTCAAAACGAAAAGAGCGACGTTAATTCATTAGACACGAAATTGGAATTACAAAATGTCAAACAAGAGTCTTAGCTTTAATTTACAAGTCGATCAGATAAGAACATCATTACAAATCTGTACACAAATCTACTAAGCAAGAGTTAATGTTGATACTAATTTGCTTGCTATGTCAAACCACGGGTGTTCAATATTAGGAAAACATATGAGGCGTGTCGTGGGTGGGAATACCGGCCTTAATGCATGTGCGTAAAGTGTCGTCCTGGATTAGCCTGTGCAGTCCTCACAGGCTAATCCAGGACAACACTTTCCACCTACAGTGGATTTATGTTTAGAAAAGAGTTTTTTTAAACCGAAAATACCATAAAAGCGGAAAGTGTCGTCCCGGATCAGCATGTGCGGACTGCACAGGCTGATCCGGGACGACACTTTAAGCACTGGTATTAAGCCCGATTTTCAAACGATACGCCTCATATCTTTCAGTGTTGAGGAGTCAACATGCTTATAAACTGTGAAAAGCTTCCGTTGATCTCAAACAAAGTAGCTAAAATAATGTATTCACTAATTATTTTGTAATTATTAATTGTTATTTTGTTGTCTAACAGAGTTAAACAACAAATGAGTTTGTTGTCCTCACATTCCACTGTCCCTCACCCACAACTATCCGAGTAAATCGTAAAAAATTGAAAAGAGATCAATCTCACCGTTTACATTCGAGGCAAATATTACATACACTTTTTGTCTGAATGCTACTGCATAATATAATCTATCCAAAACACAGAAACACTAAATATATATTCCGATTTCATGTATTTTAAACTGCCAAACACTCGCGTTCTGGTTTGACTACATTGTGTAAACTTACAACTCAAAATGAATGACGTAGTTGGTGTGACGTAATTAAACCCTTTAAAAACCAATATAATCTGGTTTAAAACAAAAGCAAATTGACTACGTCATTTTCGTGTCGTACTGACATCAGCAAATAAGATTTATTAATATTTTACTCTTGCTTTTTGAAAAAGGTGATTAAGAAATAGAGAACTATTTTTTTCCGGGTAGTACGCATTCATGCAAGCGAGTTATTAGGTCGAGGCCCGTCTAGATTTTTTAAATTTAAAACTTTAATTAGTGTTTGGTGTTTTTAAATTTCATTGAATAGAAATCAGGATAAATAGAATACACGGTAGGTGCCGGGAAGGAGAAAGTTTATCCGGTTCGATAAAGCTCGCCCAATTTTCATTTTCTAAGCCCCACCGGATAAACCTTCTCCATCCCGGCACCAACCATGTATTCTCTATATATACCCTGCTAATTATGAAAAATTATTGTATACTCGTAGCAGCTTACATCAACATAATAATATTATAATCATTTTATATTAGTTTAAAGCTCATGCAATTATGTGTGTATCCCCGAACTTTATTATTACAAATGTCATATGTAAACACATTTTTGTAGAAGCTGTGGCAGGTGAAACTTGATAAGGAATGTAACATATTTACCCATACATACAATACATATGTTTAGGACATAATTGGCATTATGTATATATTTATGTGTTTATATCCAAGACATATAACATTTATATTTTGATATCAAGTAGTAAATTGTCAAACATGCAACAAAGCAAATGCTGAACTATGATATTTTCTGTTTTTTTTATTCAACAAAAAAAAGCAAAAACACGAACAACAACAATATGAAACACATTTAGTCAGAAAACCACTATTTCCTACCACATTTCACAGTTCCTAGCTCATCTAATTTGTTCCTATTTTAGGGCGTAAATAAATTTTGCAATACAAACTCATTAACAATTGTTAAATTGATCATCGATGTTGTTATGTAAAATATCTGACAAAAACGCTATTCGAATATTGATAGCAGTTTCGGAATGAACCCATTCCCTATCAATTTAAACGAGATGATTTTCGGTGTAATATGGTATCCTGTTATCCCAAATTTGCAAGGTCAGTTTTACATTTATACCCTTAATTACTAGTAGAACGTAATTACCAACTTAGCCATCTATATTGTTATTATGTTTAAAATTAATATTTCCCGTTAATAATATACTGCATCTGCTAACCCCATATCACAAGCGGGGTCTTTTTTACATAGAAAAATGGATCGGCTGTGAAAAAAATTTTAGCAGTTTCGTTGGGGTATTCTAAACAGTTCAGATCATGGTAAGCACTGTGAAGAATTGTCAATAATATAAATGTAGCGAACTGGTTCCGTTTAAAATATGTTGGGGGGGGGGGGGGGTGGTGGTGGGGTGAATAACCTAATTTAGTCGTAGTGGTCGTAATAAAACTGTCTACAGGAATATACAAATGCATCACACAAGTCATGTGTCTCATAATTACAATGCATATCATAATAAACGACAAGAGTTCTTAGCAGCTCCTGATGCAGTTGAAGCCACAGGGTCGTTACTAGATTTTTGTTTAAATTATAACAAACTATATTCGGAACATTATAGCTCATGCTACTTCTTAATAATACCAGATTACTTTTAAATTTGTAGTAATTTTTATCAATTCAGTTTTGATGTACATTATCATGGATGCATATATACATATGCCATTTACCTAGTATGTATGGAAAGAAGAGTATTGTTAATGCTAGATGCATTGTTTCAATAAATATGGTAAATTAGAAAGTATATTGTGAGCCCGATTATTTTAGTCACTATATCGAGCATTGATATTGTCATTCTGCCTTCATGTAAAGCTACTCAAGGTGTTAAGCTGCTGTCTACATTGCTGAAATCGTATCCTGCGCTATTATTAATGGAACAAATTATAATGTTTAAAGTTTGGTTTGGTTTGAATCAGACCTACAAGACCTACAAGTCGTTTAGCAATAAGCATTTTTACAAAGTTTTTTAATATGGCATTTTTTCTAATTACCAATGATGTTTCACTGTCAGACTTTAATCAATGAATAACGAAATGTGTAATTAATGCGAAGCTATTTCTGTACCACAAAAATACCTCAATACCTTTGATCCAGTTCCACACTCCCAAGTAATCCAGGTTATTGCGTTTTATCGCCAAAACAGCATTCATTCTTGAACGAGTTTTATAACGAATGTGTGTTGTTATCTAAATGATAACCCCAGCTGGTAATAAAAGTTCTTCGTTTAGCACTTTAATGTCATTGAACATTATGTCGATTGTTATCTAAAGAACGTATATTAGGCATGGCTTATTATTAAAATAACTCCAGACATACCAGCAGTTATGTGAAAGAAAGTTAGGTTTTATGGAATTTAAAAAACTACTATTCTAAAAGTAGGAGATGAACATAAATTGCACAAAATGTACAGACACGTTTTGAAATGATCAATACTGCACTCTAAATTAAAAACATGTGTATAAATATAATCAAAGCGAAACTCCAGTCGCGTCAGCAGGAGAGAACTCTTATTAGCAGCCCGAGGTCCTTTATTTATGTCAAGTGACCAATTGCCAAAAAACTACACAGCACATCACAAAACCCGGTTTAAACCGGTTTCATGGGCGCCAAACCTCACTCTTAGCCCAGAAATATTCACTTAGAGGTACATGTCCACAATTGGCAACATGGAAACACAAAACAGACAGTATACAGCAAAAATAAAAATCGAATAACACTGGGGTTCCCGCCTTGGAACGGTCAATGCAAAAACACATAGGGGGCTTAAACTGCTTTATGGGCTCCCGAAACTCACACTTGGCCCAGAATTAATCACAAAACATTTAATTGTAAATAAAAATTAACATCATAGCATCGCAATTCAAATTAAACAGCAATACACGAAGTAACATGGGATACATTTCATTAAACGTTTAATCTGTAAGCGTTTTTACATGTTTACTACATCGTAGACACATATAATGTATATATCATATATTCACCTCGCTGTACATAACTAGAATGTGTTTCCAAGATGATGAATTTATAATAAAAGACGATCAAATTACCGCAAGCTGAGCTTAATGGGAACGAGCTTATATAAAATGATCGCCGTGAAAACGTTCTTTTGCGTTTCCTGTCATTTTTACTTGCTATATTTTCCAAATACATATATTAACTTCTAACGTCAATAAATTAACATATTAAACGAATATAATTGGAAATCTATTTCTGCACAGACAGTTTATTTGCGTAACCAATTTAAATAAATTAGATTCAAATAATAAATCATAACATTGCAGGTAGCTCACATGGTATGATTAACTTGCGAACATGTAGTTATACACGTGAAAACCGCGAATGAAAACGAAACGTCTAGTTATTTTTGATTGAAATGGTTTACCCCAGAATCAGCACATTGGATCGTTGCACAGATTTTCGTCTAAAGTATATTATGTTTAAAATACAACTGTTTAATTATTCACGTTTAATTATTCACGTTATTGACAAACGAGATTTAAAAATATTTAAAACAAGATATATACAATTTGAAAAAGTACATATACTGCACACGTGTCCTCAACTAACTTAGTTTACGTTGACAGCACTATATAGAAGAAGCTATGTATAAAACCTGTATCAGCTATTCACTCGTTATTTGAGACATTACACACATACCTTTACAGATCAAGTTTATCAGATTGTTATGTTTCTGTATTTTAAATACATTTCCATACAGTAGTCTAAAAGGTGTATTACATAACTAGACCTGAAATAACACTTTACAATAACATTGATCATTTTTCTTTAAAATACTTTTACATCATTAAAAGAACAAATTTGCCAACTATACTCGTTAATAAAGATAACGTGATATACTCTTTAGCACTTGTAAAATCATTTCACACGTGGGGTCTTCAGAGTAAGTTTACTGATGTAACACATCTTTACTGTCTACTATTTGTCGAGGGATATGTTATCTAGGGATACGTTGATTGAAATGTTAGCTTGATCACTGTCAATCTTACGTTCATTAAGGGCAACACCCTGATAGCGAAATCTATGAGCATAATTGCATTGATAGGCATTTTACTCAGTTAACTCATTGACTATGCAAACTAAGTGTGATACGTATTTTACCATATCAATGTCAACCCTAATATAGAAGGTACACATTTCTTGGTATCATAACCGCCGTATAAATCGGCAATAGTTTGAATAATTATATGTCTCACGAGAGAGTATTTGCATGTATACGTACACGTGAGTGTGCTTGAAGCGCAATATGTAATACATATTAAGTTGCATATAGATCACTTTCGCTAGCACAAAATCGAAAATACACATGTGCCAGGCAGTACTGACACAATTACCTGTTATAAACCATGTTAATGATGAAAATATTTATTCGTAGCAAATTGAATGAACATTGTACACACATTTAATATTAGCTTTAAGGTCATGAAATGCAGGTTTATCCCCGAAGGGTATTTTATACGATATTAATACACATTTTTGAAAAAGCTGTGGCAAGTGAAAAGTAAAATAAGAAAATTCACTGTTTACATATACTATTATATTAACGAAGTATATTTATACAATATAAATATCATTTGCATTACTTGTATGTGTATATGACAATTATACGTAACGTAGACTTAAATGTGTACATTCAAACGTAGACTTTTATACATTCATATTAGGCAGCATGTAGTGTAAAAATGCCAAAAAAACAACAACAAACAAAAGCTGAACTATTTTATGTTCTGGTTTCTTTCAACGCCCAAATACAAAACAACATATACGCATTTAGTCATTAAAAGACTATTTTCTACCATATATACTATTTGAAAACTAGCTCCTCTAATTCGTTCCTCTTATAGAGAGAGCATAATTAAAATGCACAATACTTACACATGACCAAATGTTCAGTTGTTCATCAACGTTATTATTTAAATTATCTGACCAAAAATAACGTTATTCTGATATAGGTAACTGTTGGGCAATAAAAAACCATGTACCTTTATTTAACCGAAGGGTTTCCCTATGTTCTTGCGTAATCAAAATGTTGTTTAGTGTTTTCACTAAATTAGAACGTAATTACCAATACAGCCATCCATATTTGAATTATATTTTTCAATAATAATAACCCATGATAATTTGCTGTACCAGCTAAGCACATTTCACACAAGGGGTCTTCACATTATGCTGTTATAACACATATCAACTGTCTTTTATTATGGATATTCAAAACCGGCTCTTAATAAAATATTGAGCCATTTCGTTCGGGTATTCGGAAGGGTTCAGATCACTATAGAGAACTGTACTAAACTGATTCTGTTTCAAAATGGTTAGGTTGTTAAAACCAGATTTAGTCGTATTGGTCGTAATACATCCGTCCACAACAATATCCATATGCATCACTATTATTATAATAAACGACAATGTTCGTATATGCGTTCTTAGGCGCTCTTGACGCAGGTTAAGCTTTTGACTGTTTCACATGATAATAAGCTCTGTTTTTTATTTTGGAAAATTATAGCTCTTGCTACATCCGTATGATATCAACTTCATACTATTAAATATAACATATTGATTTTTTTCTATTGACAAATACGGTTGAACGTTCAGGTATTAATGAATTAAAAACTTAACTTGTAATGAAAGCGAAGCTATTTCTGTCAGAAAAAAATACACACCAACAACTGAATTACTTTGCTTCTGTTCCACGCTTCCACACTATCTAGGTCAATACGTCTTCTCCAGTTAACAAAAATCAAGTTTGCGACGAGTTTTATCAGCTAAGAATACGGGTTGTTATTAAAAGATACAACAATCCAGATAGAAATAAAAGTTCTTTATTTAGCATTTTATTGTCAATTAAAATAATGACGATGATAATTTGTACGAGATTAAGCATGGTGTATACATCAGAAATAAAAGCACTAGCGCGCAAGATATTCTAAGGTTTTATGTGATTCAACGAATAATTATAATCGTACGACCGGAACATAAAACATAAATTGAACTATCAGGTAGCGATTGAAATGCTTAATAATTCGCTCAAATAAATATATAAATAAACGAAGTCACACGGGTTGAGCTGTATGATTCGTTTTAGTTTTTAACCTTTATTACGTGTTCATGAAAGCATTGCCAGATACATGTTAAAAATGTAACTTAATTTTCCATTACCAGGAATTTGTTTTGCTTGAAATAAAAATATACAATATGTTCTAAAATACTTGTTATATTTCCGTTTATTTATATGTGCCTGTTCTGCTAGATGAAAAAGAACATTGAAATAAAGTAACTTATGAATCGGAAACACCTAAATCTGCCCAGACAATTTTGTTTTTGTAACCAAATTAAATATTAAATGCTTCGTTAATACATGTATTGATTTAAGCATTTAACGGTTAATAATAATGATAGTGTGTAAAATATATGCGAAACATGAGAATGCAAGTGTATATTTGAAAAAAAAAACAAAAAACAAAACGCGTGTATGTGCATATTCACACGAACTAAAATATGACCTTTTTAAGTTGGGTAGCCTCGTTGAATTCATTTGAACTTTATTTTAAATATACATGTATTAAGCTATATCTGCAGAACGATAAATACAATTATATTGTCGTCATTGTAGTTACGAAATATATTTTCTAATGTACGTATATTTCTCACGCATAATATTTTTATTCATTAATACGAGCACATTGTATTAAAACATATGTTGCATGGAATGATACCGACATAATAATTATTAATTAAGTCTCGAAATTGTATAAGCATTAATTATTTCATGATTACACACATTCGAAATTAAGGTGTAATATAAAGGAAGTAATACTTATCTTGAAAGTAAAATATATTTGTACATTTACACCATTATACTGTTTTATGTCTCTTTACCATACACCTATGCGGTGTAAGCATTAGATAATGTAAAACTGCATGTATACACTCTCCTCACACCCACTTAACAATCGTCCATTGAAAGCCAAAAGGGCCTATCAGACTTCTTTGCACATATGCTGATTGGCCGTTTTTGCAATCAATGAACGTTATGCTCCAGCCAATTTATTGTAGAAGTACCCATATTTCATTTGCAATTGCATCTTCATATTTCCATGCCAACTATTATGCATCAATGCACACGACCACGCATGCAATCAAACTGTTCTTAGTGTCAGGTTCGTTAAGGTGAATTTGCTTAGCAAGTGTTCTGGACAAACATATTGTATTATAACAATTCATGCTTATGACACCTGCCAATGATGAAAAAAATCCAATTCACCTAAATGCACTCATGTCAAATCATAAAATATGTTGCTGTTTTAACTAATTCAAATTACCTTTGCTATAATGACTGTCCGTTTGATTGGAATATGTTATGTAGGTTTAAAAGTGGGATTTAACTAGTGAAAAGTACAAAAGCAGTAGGAATGACTCACGATACGAATAATGTATTATGCTTTAGTGTCCTTTAACCTGCTTTTATCTCCACTGCATTGGATTGACCGTTGGAAGGCGGTTTCATCTATTGTTAATATTTTTATACGTTGTGTCAGTTTTAGTTGTTGTACATGTTAATTGTATTGCATATAATTTGTTCAGTAACCTGATTTATAGGCAATGCGTTGTTGCCGTCCCTGATTATGATATTGATGGAGTAGCATCGTACATTTTTGCAATTTATTTAAAATGTCTCTCGAGTTGTTAAGCTCTCTTTAAGTCTGTTTGCCATCTTTGTTAATAAAGTAACTGTTTAGTCATTATTTATTAAAAGTGAATATTTTGTCTCAGTCAATTACTGAGTTGGCCGAGACTAACCTACAAATACTTTTTCCTACATAAACGACAACATAAAATGTACACATATTGAATTAACATATTGACTTGGCATCACACTTAGACTGCTTTCAGAACAAAAATAATGCCGCTAATACGACCATTTGGGAGTCTTAATAAAAGTCGTCTTTGTAGGGGTGGTCTTATTATCGAGGTACGGCAGATCACAGAGTCAGCAAAAGCATATGTCTTTGTTAATTAAATTTTTAATGAAAATAATGAAAAATAAATAGTATCAATAACCTTACTGTAAAACTCTTTGTCAGGAAAGTGACTTGCTTTGCGTGAATTCTGCGTATAGCTTTCCAGCATTCCACATGTGTTTTTTTTTTATAGAGAAGGAGCTATTTACATAAGCGCTTTGAAGCGTAAACCTGTGGTTCTAAGGCAATGCATGACATAATTGATTTCGTTGGCAAGGAAGCAGATGAATTTACACATACGATTCGAATTATTGTATGTCCATTAAGTGGACAATCACATTTATATGTCTCAGCACAATGTGCTCACATCAGGCATATATCCATGTAAGAACAAACCGAAACTACTTTGTCGAAATTTTAACATTCGGACATTTGCCTTAGCATATTGTTTCAGAATATAAATTTTGGAATACTACATGACGTCAGCCCCCTGACATCGTGTGAATGAGGACTGCAAATAACATATGCAAACGGAAGTATTGTTTGAAAAAATAAAACGGCTAAACACATGTCCATATTACTTTACATAATATATATTAGAGATATTTTCAAAAGATAAATATTGGTCAGTAATGTAGTTTATGTATCAAATACATTTTGAAAGATTTAAAACTTATAAAGACTTGAAGGTATACTATTGATTTAACACTGTTATAAACATCATCCACATATCCGGAATGCAAACCACGTCTGGCCCCGTGTTCACAAAGGATTAACTGCAGGATCAAGATCAATCTTAGCTGATCTTGATCTTCTAGCTCAAATGAGCCGAATCTTACAAATATTTAATTTTCGAAATAAAGTTTCTTCTAGATTAAATAAACATTAATGTTTGTTACGTTGTGATTAAAATCTTCATATCCGCCTGAAAATGTATGCTGAGAGGAGTCCATAATCATGTATAATACATATTAGACCAACAATTACATTTGATACAGATTTTTAGTGAACGCCATTTTTGAGACTGATCATGAAATATCTGGCTTAACTTGTTTTGTGAATATGGGGCCAGATCATCACCATCTCAAACTTTGATTAATGAAATGTGTTTTACTGATATGCACTGTTTGCGTAAGGTTCTAGACGTGTATTGTTTCAGTCTTGAATTTCCAGAATGAAAACAGAAACGTCTTGTATTGTGGTAGCATTCAACAATAAATTGTGTATATTTTTCTAGCAACTATTTTACGAGGATGTTTCGCCGTGAAACTAACTATTTAATTAACATATTAACTAACTAACTTTATTGCTAATACATATGTTCATCGGTTATACACCGAATAGTGTTTGTTGCGATAGATTCTGTTAGTATAATACCAAACCATGAACAATATATATGCATCGATATACGTGTACGGGCATGATATTCGTACATTGCGATATGATTAACATATTTAGTTTTGTGTTTCCGAGATTCATCGTGTCACCAATTTCTATTAAAACAGTTTACTTTCGTTTTCGAAATTTCCTCACTGAATTGCTTAAGAGCTATACAAAGAAGGCCAAATCCGTCATTTCAATATGTGCCATAATTATTATACTGAAAGTTAAAGTCTAGTAATAATACATCAACAATAAACCCGACGGTATTTTCTAGTTAACTCACTAAATACGAATTAATTAACTTTCTCATAAGTGTAATAAAACAGCATGAATTAAATATTTATTGATATGTTAAGGGTAATATCTAAGAAAGTGTAAATATACTTATCCTGAAGATATCTTTTGTTTGAATAGCCTTTTAACAAAATGTTATTGTTCCAATACTCTAACTCGCCATGACACCAAAAATTCATATACATTTATATAACGCAATATAGATTGCTAAATGCAAGGAGAAAATTACAGACATATGCCATTGCAACTATCTAACCTCTGATACATCCGTTGTTTAAACTATATCAAATAAATCGTTCCTCGTATTTAGTGTAATATGTATAGATACGACCACTTACGCATTGCACAAGGTTAAATAAATCATACATGTTTTACATGAAACATATATTCAAAAATTATTTTAACTATATGGCCCGAACAAACAGTATTTTGATATACTGAATCAACCGTGACAAAGGTATATCTCAATGAAGCCTTTACATTTATTACATGTACTTGAAGAAAACTGGTTCTCTGTGTAATATGCACTAAACTTGTAATAATATTTTTGCATTTATTCACTAAATCATACGCTAATTAACATCCATATTTCAATTACTTTTTAAATTGTTAATAATCTAGGATAATCTACTGCGCCTGGTAGAGCAATTTCACTCGTGGTTCTTCACATTATGTTGATATAGCACATCCCAACTGTCGTTCTTTTTTACGTAAGACACCTGGATCGGCTCTTAATAAAATATCGGGTAACCAGTGTGTAGAATGGTATTATGGTAGAAATGTTATAATGTAATTATGGTTGAAAACGATGAAGTGTCTGTTGGCAAACTTGATGTAGTTGTATTCCTAGTTGTGATCATCTGATATGCATTACACAGGTCATGTGCTATATACTTACTATCCATATCATAGCACACGGTTATGGCATGATAGGAGTTCTTGATACAGCTGGTTTTTCGTAGTCAATCCAGTCGAAAGAAACTCCGTCAGGAAAATAATACAGTACTCTTGCTACTTCCTTTTTATATAGGATAGTACGTTTTAATGTGTATTAATTCTTATCATTACAGTACCGATGTACCCTATAATGCATGCATGTATAACTATACGTTTCACCTATATGTTTATAGTTAAGTAAGATAGGTAGCTACTATATATTTAAACATTTTTAATGCGTATAAATACTAACAATTATTAACTAACCTATTAAGTATGCATGTATAAATATAAGCTACATCTATTATGTTTGTATTGTGTGATAAAGCTGATTTTTGCTTTTTTGACAAAGTGAGAAAACTAGTTGGTGTCTCTATAAACGAAGACACATATATCACGTCAATAATACCTATTCTGACTCTGTCCGACACAACATGAAACACTAGCCTTCTTACAATGTAGCGCAAGTTCGCAAATATGACGTATTATTTTTTCTATTGACAAATGCGATTTCACTTGTAGGCATTATCATTTTATTACAAAACCTGTAATGAATGTTAAGCTATTCCTGTAAGAAAAAAAGTGGTCCACACTGCCACATTTTTCAACATGATCTGGAGAGAACAACATTATTTAACTTTACAACGAGTTTAAACAGCGAGGAAAATGGGTTGTTATTAAAAGTTCTAATTTTCTCTAACTTTTAATAACCTCAAATAACATATTGCACCTGCTAAAACCAGTTATCGCGTGTTTTCTTCAATTACTTTGATATAACACAACCCAACTGTCATACGTTTTTGTAATACACCCGGATCAGCTATAAATGGAATAGGGAATAATTTGAATTCAAAACATGTGGGTAGGGTTTAAATGTGATAAATGTTCTTAATCCGTCTACACCAACCTGCATATGCATTACATTAGTCTCGCGCTACATTGTATAATACTTATTCCATACAAAGAATATCAAACGATAATAACATTATATACTTTTTTGTAGCTCCTGATGCTGCTGAGGTATCTTGCTTTTTATTCAAACGCCTGGACATTCGGGTACGACAAAATAGCAATTGTTACTTGCGAATAATATAAGCTGCATATATTCGAATTAGTAAAAAAAGACTAAGTATAATAATTATAACAATTACAGAGTGTGTGTATATTATAATGAATGCATGCATAACTATGCATTTAACATATTGGTTGAAATGTTTATTTTGAATCTGCCAAGCACAATTTGTAACAAACAACGTCTTACAAATGAAGCGCCGGTGTTCACCAATATCACATTGATTTTTCTGATGACAATCGTTGTCAGGTCTTTATCAATATATAATCCGAAGCTATATCTGTAAGAAAGAAGATGTACCATAACCTTGAATATATTTGATTCATTTCCACAATTCCAAATTATCCAGGTCAGTGCTTTCTCGAGGTAGTCCTGCAACGAGTTGTATCAGGAATGCGTGCTGTTATTATTGAGATAACGAAGACTCCGATAGTAATAAACGTTCTTCATCGAGCATTTAATTGTCATTTAAAATTATGTTGATGATAATCTTTTCAACGAATATTAGACATAAAAACAATTAAACACCAGAAATACCAACAGCACGTTATTTTTAGAAAGTTAGGTTTGATGGGATTTAATCCTCTAAACGTTAGGGGTAAACATATATTGCACACAAAATGCATTAAGTTCTACGATCCAATCTTGCAATAATCTGGTTTTAGTGTTTGGGCTGAAATGTATACGTTCTCTGAAATAACCTTTAAAATCTAATCAATCAGTTAACGTATGAATTGGATGAACTTTGACAATCTATTTCTGCCAAGACATTATATTCTAGTATTAAACATATTTGATTCACTCAATCTCAGCATTACAAGTCAGTCACATGCTATGTTTTACGGCCTAGCAAAGTTGCAAGATGCCAAGAAAATGAACCGTTCTAATTAATGTTAGTCAAAATGGCTTAACAGCATTACATGTACAACTAGTTCCAATTACAGGTATTATAAATAATACTCAAACCTGATTCTGAAGATTTAAAATGATACAATAATATAAATCCCATATATTAAAATGAATACAAAGCTAAAAATACCGCAATAAAAACAAAACACCATCGCAATCAGTAAATTATAGCGTCTTAGAAATGATTGAAATGATAGAATGATATAGAAGATTAACGTTGTTTTATTTATACAAATACATATATATTGCGCGATTAACTTGCTATATGCATTTTTCTAAAAAAGTTGATTTTTAGTATTGTATGACGTCTGATAATTCGTATTTAAGGTTATGTTACGGTGTGTTATGCTATAATGTTTTGCTGTCTGTGGTTTATTTTCTGCCAGTTCTAATTTAATCATCTTATGCTATTTTTGTCCGAACAACAATTTTGTTACTTTAATATTTTTATGTTTATTTCCTTTTCAAATATGGGAGCAAGAATTATAATAATTGTATGTGTATTAAAGCGATCAACATGAACTGGAGATGGCTCTAAAACGGTAACATATGGGATATATTGTAAGAGTGTATGTATGCCGCTCAAATACAGATGTATTGAAAAAAAGTATTTTTGAAACACATGTTGAATGTAGCTTATTTGGAATTGTACTACTTTTGTTAATATTGTGTCTGAAACGTTAAGCTTATGCAAGTAATTGAGAAGTTGTTGCTGGGCGTTATTTTTTAATATTAAAATTTATTAAAAAAACAACAACAAGAACTCAAAACAATGCTACGTGAAGGATTTAGACGATTCCAGATACTAAACTGCACTTGTGTTCAAGATGAATAAACTTTATTTGATCCAGGCAATTTTGAATTTAAAAAATATTAATTATATAAGTTCATTTTCTTATTGTAAAACATAAAATTTAATATGTATATTTAACTGTATATTTTAATGTGATAACACGTTTAAACAAGTTTGAGTAAGTTTTTGTTTCAACAAAACAGACTAAAATAAAACGAACTATCCTACACAACGGCATAACTAGATGATAAAGATTTGATCTTTAAATTTATATTTACATTTCCATTCCAGATATTAATCAGTTCATTACGAATCTGGTTTTACTGAAATGAATTGGATTCTTCAAATCTATTTCTGTCTGAAAAGAATATTTTCGTACCTTAAAAAAAGTCAAAAAAAGTCCAAATTAACATGGACCAGTACACGACGATGCTTATTACGTAATACAAATATAAAATAACTATATTTTAAGAATATCTTGTTTGGTATGATTTATTAGAAAATATTGCCGGAATATAAAAATATTTCATTTATAAAAAATAAATGTAATAAGGCTAAGCTATTAATAGATGTTCAAGGTGTTGTTACGATGCTTTTGATCCTTCATGTTTCTGATGTTATGTGTTATTTACTCTTATATATATTTCACACATATAATGATATATGCTAACATTTTTGGCACGCTGTTTGTTACAAGGTCTGCAACATGACAGATTATGCAATATTTGTTATATTAATTGCAACGTACACAAATAACCGAACACGGTTCATTCATATTGATATGTATAATTGTTAAATCCAATAGGGATGCGTTGAAAAGAACATTGAATGGACATATTTTATAAACATTGTAAGTGTGAATTTTTGCACGTCCATATATACATTTCAACTCCAGAAGTGTGTATATTAATTGGTATAATTGTATTAATCCTAAAACGTATTTGATGTGACCGCAACATTCCGGCTTTGTTATTTTTTTCAGAAGTTTTGCAGTGTGACTTTATATGAGATTGAGTCTTTTTTAGATGTTCTATATTAGTTTAAAGTCAGCGCATTAGGTCATCGTATTGATGTAAGTCTTCTATCTATCTCTTTCAAAAACGTATTGAGAATTAAATCGAATTGTATAATATAAAAAAACCAACTAAATAACAATACTGAATAAACGATTCACACACTTCTTAATACTAGACAGCACATGTGTCCACGATAACGTGATAATCGGTGATAACACTATCTATGACAAGCTGGGCAGAAGCTTATATCAACTACTTATTATCGTTATTTGTTGGAACTCACTGTTAGCACGTTGCAATGCAGGTCAAGGTTATCACAACATCATATATTTATGTTGCAACGATGCCTCCGCATTTGTATTTATTTTAAATAAGTAACAAACGCGTTTACATAATAATGTTTAGCACATATACACAATTAAATCTCGAAATGTTTCATGTTCACTTCAAAAGTGTACACTATATGTTCAAACCATTTTTGTTGTTTCAAAACGAAGTATCACGTATACGTATTTGTTAGACTTGATAGAGTTAAAACTACAAATGTACTTGGCAACAAAAATGCATTATAGTGTAAATAGTTCAACGTATATCAGAACTAAAATAATTATCGACGATAACCGTTTGAAAGAATGAACAACGCGAACAAATTTAAATCGTATACGATGATTATTATAATTGTTTGAATTTTTTACTTGTGCAAGATTAGGTCAATGTTCTACATAATACATCAAATAGGGGTGACATGGAATGAAATGATCTTCTTGAAGAAAAGCCATGAAAACTATGAATGTAAACAATTAGTATCGTGTATAGTTGTATATTTAACAGTTTATTTAAACGTGATTAAAGTTTAAACAAGTTAAAGCTTTTTTTTTTCGACAAAACGGACTAAAATAAAACGAACTGTATTACAAAACCTTATTATTAGATGATAAAGCATTGATTTTTAAAGTTTCATTTACATTTATCACATCATTGCGATTCTGGTTTTACGGTAATGAACTGAATTCTTAGAATCTATTTCTGTCTGAAATGATTATTTTCGTACCTTAAAAACATTCCAAATTCCTGTTACAGTTCCGCGCTTTTTTTCCAGGTCAAAGCGCATTCTCAAGAAAATAACATTCTTGGACAGATTTTATCGCGAAAGAATGCGGTGAGGTATTGAAAACATAGCAAATAGCCAGGTAGTCTAATAGGTTGCTTATTGAGTCGTTTAATGTCTTTTACTACTAGCATTAACAAGGATCAATACACGGCGATGCATATTATGCAATAATAACAAAACAACTTTATTTTAAGAATTTCGTGTTCGGTTTGATTTACTGCAAATTAATATTGCCGTAATCTTATATTGATATTATATTTTTATCAATTTGGACTTTTATAACGTACATTTAAGTGTATTTATAACGCTGATTGCGACAAGAAGTTGGTTATGTGCTTGTTCATAAAACACTTAAGTACTACCAGAAAAAAACAAACTTAACATGAAATAAGTCACGGAAACTAGACGACCAATTGCTTGTTAATTGAGATATCATAATGGGAATTACAGTATGAAGCAAACGTCTTTTGCGCTATGCAAAACGCGAATACTTGTTTTAATTTATATAGATTAATGACCAGGAAAACCACCGCCACCACCACAACAAAATAATATATAGATATCATAGACAGTTGAGGGGTATAGTAAGTATTGCACCCCGAGGAGAGTGATGTCAACCGAGGCCGACGGCCGAGGTTGACATTACTCTTCGAGGGGGGCAATACCCCTCAACATTGCTTTGATATTTATTTTATTATACTGAACTAATCGTACATTGTAAACTAAAGTTTATTGTTGGAAAATCAAGCGCTCATCGACATTAATTTTTTTGAAAATACATTTTAATAAGCGCCTACTGATCATTAGCTAATGCGTATTTCTCGGAAAACCCGAGTTGCAACTTTTAGGCCCACGCGCGGGTTATATTATAGTCACGCGCGGGATATATATAAAATTATACCCCGCTCGGTGTATAGTACTTTCCAACGCCATGACATATTACAATTATGCAGTGATGTGTATATGGGATTTTAAAATGTGAAAACGAAGTGAAGTATAACAAAGCAGGTTATCAGTGAAATAGTTTGAAATGAAATGTGTTTTAAATACATTTCAGACATGCATGTACAAGTAAATAGTCTTATATTCGACAACAACAAAATTCGTTTGAGCATTGATAACTTGTAATATTATTTATATCGTCTGGGATATATATTACTTAAAATACAATTATATTTTTTTTGCGTTAAACAATTTTACAAAGTGCTTCACTTTTCTCAAATAAGGACCATAAATACTTTGCATTTTAAGACATTTGTAGTCTACGACTGGTTCATTTTAAGAAAGTAATCTAATAATTGAAATTAGGTTTTTAACATATTGGGAGATTCAGATAAAATCTTTCTTTTATAAATAGCTTACTTTTTATCATTTAAGAACGTTTACTTGAATAACAGTATCAAGACGAGACTGTGCCATTTATTATAATTAACGTTGTAATTAACAATCATGATACTGTTCTCTATATAAAACTCAAACACACGCAGCATGTCATTTACAAGTTGATACCAAAACAAGTTAACAAATTATACAGAACTGCTAGGAATTTCATAGAATATTAATGCAGCTTAGTTGAAATTATGAGTGGTTCACATTTGCTTTGTAATTAACCCGTACCTATTTGTATTTTTTAATTTATGTTTGTTTTTATTTATAGTTTACATCACTTTCCTTTCAACCAAACATACCACACAATACTACTATTAAAGCATATTGTACCTCTTGGGTCACTATGTTTTGTTTTATTTTGTTATACAATTGCTGAAACTATTTCATCGACAAAAAACTACACACAAATTCCCCCAATTTGCTAAAACATTCCAGTTCACGCGAGTTAAGATAACTTTGATAAATGTGATAACATATGATAAACCTATCATGAACGACGCTGTATGGAACGGAAAATTGCCACTTAATCTGTATTTATTGGAACGCACTTTTTGCACGTGCCATAAAAAAGATCGGGGTTATCGCAAATCCTGATTAATAAAACGTCTTTGAATTGGTAATTTTTTTGCAATTATATATAGTATTTGTGAATACAGTTATGTACATGTAAGTGCCAGGTGCATTGAGTTTTTATTCCTCTTTTCGTGGCTTTATCAAATTTAAAGTGATTGTAAATTCCAAAAGAATACGAACAAAAAAAAACAACAACAAAAGCAAAAACACAAAAATAAAATGAGGAGTATTCAATTAACGATTTTTTTAGTCCTGGACAGGACAATCACACCAAGAAAGTAAAGAACCGTCCGTAATTGTCGGTTTTATTAATAAAAAATGTTTTATTAATACGGTATTCAAAATATATATGTGTGTATTTATAATATATTGCTTTAACCATTATATAGTGTTTATGGTTGTGCGTACAAGTATACAGTATGCTCAATCAACTGTTATCAAACATAGTTCATGCCGTTCAACAATGCTATATTTATTATCAACATGTACAACAAAGCCAACTATGCTCGATGATTTATTTTAACAAATGTTAACAAGGGTAATATTTATATAACAAAAACGAATGTTAATCAGCACCGTTTTGAGGTGTTGCCTGGTTGTGGGCATTCAAGACAAAATATTAACATTGGTGACCATGACTTTCTGAGTGGTTCTATCAGCGGTGGGAACCAGTTTTCATTCTTCACACGTATTTGTTATCTTTACAAAACTTTTACAAATTTTACTATGGACAAATACAAAATAATCTACGGCACGCTTGCAAATATATGTTGGTTTGCAGTTGCTTATCTGATTGATTAATAATTACATGTACATGCACGAACATACAATGTCATGTTGACATCTTTAATAGTATTTTACTACCCGCAAAAGCGTTTACTATTGTTTTATTAATATGTTTTACTATTTATTTAGTGCTTCGTCAATAACAACATATTACAACAATACAAATAGTCAGAAACATCATGAATAATAAATATACATATATCAGCACTTAAATGCTTCAATACCACAATGCAACAAATGACCTTGTTAGGCGTGGGAATTTTGCTCTGACACACGTTAAGTCACTTTACCGATTTTCATTTTGTTTATGCTTAGATAAGCTTCCAAAATAATTATTTCAATAAGACTACATGTATGCTTCCTCTGTCCAGTTGACAACAGCAGTTACATGTGTATACCATTTCTTGTGAAACTGAAGAACACAAGCAATCATAATTATTCGATGTCTTCACATATGGTCATACGCATAGTACATCGCTCTGTGTTAACGCTACCCGGAACGTATTTACTGATTGTGAAAATTAAATCGATTTATGGCAATTGATTTGCTCGTTTACAAGTTAAATCACTGTAGCGAAGGACAGAAAGTCTCTAAATATGGAACATACATCTGGTGAACAATTAACTATTGTTACACATGTTGAGTATATACATCCACACGGTCTATGCTAATAGCACAGAGGTTATGTTAAGCAATGTGTTCACCACGCGACGTATTACACCACGAGGCTGTGCACTGTGTTTATTTGTTGCTTTGTTTCACCGCGTTTAGCAGTGTCATGTCTCAAACAATATTGTACATTAACACTTCTTTGACTTTGCCACAAGTTTCGAAAGAGTTTCAACTCCTCACATTATACTGTAACGACGTCTGGTTTTGCCTCTTGGGGGACCACCAATAGGTCCATTAAGTCCCGGTAAGTTGGGGTTAAATTGGTGACTAATCGGTTTACTGTTTGTGTCTCTAATGTGCAGTCCAGTTATGCCATTGGCCAACGCGGCCAGAGTGGCCCCGCCAAACAAACTATGACTCGGCGGATGTGACACTTCAGTCTCGATTGAATTGCGCCTGCGCAAGTTTATAAGCGGTCGAAGACTAACGAAAGGTTCCGTCGAGTTTCGTCGAGATATTGTCACTGGTTTCGACCGGAAGTACGTCGTGCTTTCGCGATTCTTTGCAAACATCAGAAAGGCTTCTTCCATGATTTCCTCAGAAACACCGCGGTCTGCCAAGACTGTTGTGATTCCTGTACGGCAGAAATATCAAATATAATTCTCTATCTATATTTTAAAAGCATATCTACGTGACTATAACCGACCAATGATTTGGACTCATTTTTGTCTTCAATATAACAACAAAGATGGAAATATTAATTACAAAGCAACTATAAGAATGCATACATTTATGATACTTGACACGTATGGACTGCATACCTAATACGGTATCTTTGCTATAATTGTGCTATTTAAAAGACTCACCGAGAAGAAAACATTTTGGGATTATAAACGTTTGAAGAACTATTAGTTTCATCGACAACGTTTCTTCATTGTTGCTTATTTTAAATGTTGCTATTCTATACAATTACTAGTTCCACGTATTATGCGCATGCACGTATTAAATTGTGGATGATTTGTGTTTTATCTATGGAAATACTAAATGATGTTATTCTATCATATTGCATGCACCATTTACCAGTGCAAATAATACGAGTTTAATTCATATAAATTGCATACGCCATAGGTTTATATGTGCAAGTCGTACTAACTGCCGTTTTTCTATGAAAGTGCAAACGCCGCAAGTTTAACTGGTACAAGTACTTGATGTTATTGTAAAATAATATTGCAGGCGCCATGTTTTTTTTACTTAGTAAGTAATATATGTTGCTGCGCCATGTGTTGTAGGTGTGCGAGTGCTAGATAGGGCCAGGTGTAGTACCTGTACAAGTACTAAATGTTGTTGTTCTGTGATTTTGCAGACGCACGATATTTTACATATGCACGTACCAGTTGGCGCCAGTTATGTACCTGCACAAATACTAAATGTTTTCATTCTATGGTAATGCAGGCGCCATGTATTTAAATTGAGCAAATACTAAATGGCGCCAGGTATTTACCTGTGCAAGTACTAACTGTAATTATTTTATGACATGTGTTGTACATGTGCACGTACTACATTTTGTTGCTCTATGATACTGCAGATGCAAATTGTTTTACCTGTGCAAGTACCGGCCACCTCCGCCAAGTGTTCCTTCTCGTCATCGAAGTATAACATGTCACAGAAGTCGACACCGCTTGCTCTCTTAATTCTGCATATATACAAAAACGTAAAACATTGTTACAAGTACTAAAACGCATACGTATCTACATTTCTTTTTGCATTTGTATGGTTTATTGTAAGAAATTGCAAGACTATTATACTTGACACATTGCAACATTATATAACTAAAACTTTATATTTATGCATATTTTTGTTAATGTTTTTACTATTAAGAATTTTTTTTTTATTAATAAATATAACTCTAAAATTAACATAATAACAATTTACATTCTGATTATATTAAATATGTTACATTAATGTAAAAATACACAGATGTTCCATGTTAAAGACTGCATGGAATATTCGCGAAGATGAAGATCGTTTATGCAATTTGTTTCAAGGATTGGGGTTCAGTTCTGTTTGGAAAAATGTATGCGACATATATTTTGCACCAAGATAATAAATAAATTACGATTGGTGATTGAACATGATTAAACACACATCCTGTTATTGGTCAACACATTTAATGGAGTCAGTCGCTACATACGACAACCATTATATTCAAATAACTTACTTTACGAAATGAAATATCTTTGACCCTGGGTAGATCTCCTGATAGTCAATATAGTCGTCCCACCCAAACAACTTCACGAGTTTTGCGCACTCCTCTTTGTAGAATGCTCTGCAAATATAAACGTATCAGAGATGCAATCGGGCTATCGCTTAAGTGTGCCAGCAGGAACGAGATTATAGTAGACAATTAGCCAGCTATGTCAATGTTTGTAACTTATACGCAATACGCATATTTAAAAGATATTGTTTTACTATTTACAAGAACATTGTATTGTTGCATGTCAAGAAAGGAGGCAAAACGCTCTAAATATATCACAAAAACAGATCAAGCTATGATATCCCTCAGTCATTTTACTAATTTGAATGAAACTTCACAGACGTTTTGAAGATGTCACATAACAATATAAAGCTATAACATCCCTCAGTCATTATTCTACTTAGAACGACATTGTATTGCCGCATGTAATAAACATTGGCGCAAAGCTTTGCATATATATCATACAAACAAATTACTCTATGCATGCACTCACTCAGAAGCGATGCCAAGTTTGTATCCTTCGCCGTGTAACCTTTGTATCAGTGGTGTAATGTCAGGAAAGCTCCTTACCTCTCTACCGGAGGCGTCACATACTTTGTGTTCACCCCTACAAAGAAAAATGTCAATGCCTACACATACATTGAGCAATTTCACTTGTTTATACTTTCGAACATTTGCAATAGTACAATGTAAACTATTGATATTTGGATACTACAGTTAACTGTGATTTTCTGCATTGTTATATTGAAAACTAATGCCTGTCAGATATTAATAAAAACAATAATATTATTCTCACATTACAAACATTTGTCTAATTTTATTCACATGCATATTTACATTTATTCATGTGTTACTGCAACCACACATATTAAAATATTTGAGTGAGCGCTCGGGACCATCTGGTGTATCTAAGGGTGTGGGAATGAATACTTTCTGTTTACATGTCACTTATTATCTGATTTGCAAGTCCAGTTCTGTATGAAAGAAAGGTTTTTTAACCGCTAATTAGTGAAATCATATCAGTCCAGAGCCCAATCTCAGAGAGTATAGATGCAGTTATATTTAATGAAATATTAAGAATTTGAGCGACACAATTGTTCAATAACCGTTCGTACGTTCATTCGTTCGTTCATACGTTCATCCGTTCATTCGTTCGTTCATCCGTTCATTCGTTCGTTTATTCGTTCGTTCGTGTGTTTATATTGTGTGAAGAATAAATGGAAGTAAACGCGTAATTGACTTGGTGGATCAATATTCATTGGGTGCCGGAACAATTTGTTTGTTTGATAATTAATATTTATTTACACGAAAAAATATATATCATACAAAGACACATGTTTTTATTCTTCATTACATTATCAACATATGTACACAGTTGTTAAAACACATTTAAGATAACTTTAAAAACCACATTTAACATTTTAATGTCCTAATTATGATAAGTGCAAAAGAACTATATTCAATCAACTTATATTTCATTGGTGGCAATACATTACATGCGCATGCATGCTAAATTATTGCAATGTATATTATAATGTGTACATACTCAAACTATTTATGTGCAGTTGTCTAAATGCATGGTTCTTTTAACCAATCATAAAATGATTTTGCGCTAGCCTTGAAGACAATTCGCGTCGATTGTATATGCATGTACGCTATGTTTCTGCGTTTGTACTACATGACGCCAAGTATGTACCTTTATCATGATATAAAGGAATACATATAATTCCAAGCCCAATTACTACGCTCCCACAATTTAAACTGCATATATTGAATTCCGAAATCGAGTATAAATTGACATTTCGTGCAAATGACCGTACGTGCTGGGTTCAAATATTAGATGGATATATATTCAGTATTATTAGTAAGTAGACAATATCATATTTGAGCTTTTTATTAACTAGAATATGGGTGTTCAATCATACAAGTAAAGCTTTGATCTTCTTACCTCCCGTTCTTGCCTCTAATGAAAAACACAAATAGTTCGCACTCATGATAAATAATGTAATCAGTATTAAAACAATATTAGTAAAGAACAAGGGCATACAAATGAGTTACGGACTTAAAATCATTAGTTTAAATGGTTAAAATAAAAAAGTTATCAAAACCATAAATGTCAAGAAAAGAAATGTTATTTGTATAGTTTTAACGGGTGTCACTTCAAAAACAATGGGAAACAATATCAAAACATCTCACAATGACCTCGTAATTGTCCAGACAATTTGTTTGCAATGGCATACTGACCAAGACCTTAAACTATGAAGAAACTATAATTTGTCATCAACTTCCATATCAGGTGCTATGATTCTCATAACTCAGTTTATGTTTTGTGCCAGATGTATGCCGGTTTTTAATTAAGAATTTCAAGCTGTAGTGATTATTTAAAAGCCCTAATAGTTCAAAACTTATAAAAGGCATTCACTTGAAATTTGAATCAGCTTTACCACTTTGGAATGTAAAGTTACAGTGTAAAATGCTATATTAAGCGGAACAGAAACTATATTAACATAAACAGAAACTGTAACGTTACAGATATGTCTCGTTATGTTTTACACCATGTTCTTGAGATAGATCTTCGGGTTATATAACTTGACTCTAGATAGTCGTCGTTTTACGAGGCCAATGTTCGATGCATGTTTAATACTAGAGCAACAATGACACTTACACTTGTTTGAAAGGCAGCTCGATGTTGATTTGTCTGTCAACCCAAAACGGCCAAAGCGTGTAATCTGAAAGTTGAAAAATAATTGAGAGTAAACATAAAAACAAACTAATAAGACAACATAACTAACAACAAAAAACAACGAGCAACAACAGAAAAACAACAATTTGAAATAAATAAACACAAAAACAACAACAACAACAACAACAAAATACGAACACACAGTTATACAGTGCAGTGACCAGTATTCGTAGGACACTTAAGTTGAATAGATGAGCAAATGCATAAGGTGTGCCATATAGAGTCACAAACAAATACCATATAACATCCAGAACTCTGATAAATAGTTTTTTAAACTGACTTTTCTTGTTGTATGATAGATTTACAGAGCATATTTCAAAATTTAAAAAGCGCATTGCTTTTGTAAAGTTAAATTTTTGACGAATATCTACTGTTTTTCGAGAACAAATTATTACAACCTGGTAGACATACCCTAGTATTTTGTTAAACAAAATGCCATAATAAATATTAAATAATTATGTTTTCCAAAAAAAACTGCCTAACAGACAAAAACTTTTGATATATTTTACAAATTTCTGTTTTAATTTCAATTTTTAGAGAATTATTTGTCAAATACAAACTGTGAAACTGTCCCTTTAACAATATTTTAATATATGAGTGACACAACATGCAAAGGTCCATGGTTTAAATCACTCAATACATATGGATATGATTGACATTTATGGCAACGTAAATTTCAATACGTTCTTTGACAATCAACAAGGTTTTTGTTGCCGTATCATGTACCATTACAATGTGCCATTTAATTTGTGGCAATCATTCGTTATCAATGACTCGTCTTAATTTAACCACGTTACAGAGTACAAAAACACATAAACCACACTTATCATGGTTGACTTGCATTCAGTATCGTATAAGAAAATAGGAGATAGCTTATCATTCTTGGAACGGGAAATCGTGATAAATTATCTTAGAGTACGTGAAAGAATTGTGAAAGAATCTGCGTTGAAGTGTAAACATTATGTAACATATAGGTAGGTACGCCATGGGGCCGAGATTATATTATCAATAATTATCTGTATAATGGCTGACGGTAAGCCAAATCGGGATCTAAGATTAACGTAAGATCGACGTATTATGTTCACTATGCCTACCAAATAATTAGACCCATTTTTTTTCCGACCGTTCAGCTTTATAAAGAAATATATGTGTTAGAACAGTTACAATGGTCACAAAATTGTAACTCAAATATATATGCCAATGTAACTACAGTGTACGTATTGCCTAACTCATGCAATTCCAGACATAAGCCAATATTGTGCATGGTTTCGGACTCCTAATACTCATGTCGTGAAATGCTGTTAAATATGAACACGTGTCATACTTAATATGTAGATCTGAATAATAACATTAAGATTATACAGGTCCATGTAACTAGGTCACGTTCAACCGACACAAGTCCTGCATTAAGTTTATGTTTTGAAAGGAAAAAGCTATTAATCATCAACACGTGTATCTACTTATGTAAGACAGGAAATGTTTGTGTTTATAGTTGTGTATACATAGATTTAACGTCTGGGGCTACGCGCCACTTATACGCCTTCTTTGAATGGAACATTAATGCCTTGACGATAATCTCCTATGCACGTTTGCATTTTACTATCAGGATAATTCGTGATAAGCAATTAACCTTCTGGATATGCATGGTAAAAACGTGACATAAGTCAGAAATCTTCGGTAATGCGTTTACAGAAAAAGCTAGTGTACAATATTTACCTCACTATTATACATTTCAACAGCGCATATTTAAATGAACACATATCAGAATGTCTAAACAACATTAGTGAGGTATCTTCATTTTCAGTTACGGAAAAAATAAACTTGCTCTGTCTTGAGACGTGATGCTATAAATGCAACTTAATACAAAAAAAAAACACGAATGTGGTGCCTACAATATGTTATGTTTTACACAATTGGTAGTAGGATATACATTTGATGCAGGTACTTTAGATTATAGTACATTGAGATCCATAATATTAATTATCTTCATGCATACATTACAAAAATGTAATAGACAAAGGACGTATAATCCGTTGTGTAATTTGATAAATTCATATTTAAGTAGAGTATCAATGCATAATCTGATGCGCCAAATCATTTTTCAGCCTGTCCATCTGACGCAAAATGCTACGAATGCCTAAATTGTGAAGTGTATGGTCATACTATAGTTTCGCATTGATTTGATATTATTAACTCGATGCATATTTAATCTATCAGGAGTTTAATATGCACAATATTATATACTTGTATATTAACTTAAGTGTATTGTAACAAAGCATTGCTTCTCCATGCACCATACGGCATTTACAGATACACAATAGGTAAATTTGGTGGAATAACCTTTAAGTGTAACATCATACATTTTGATAACATAATATTAAAAGTATTATTCCAATTACAATTTTAATTTCCACTGGGATATTTTAGGAATACCAGAGTGAAGATTTGACAATGGAAACTAAAGTAGGACATAGATGCTTAAAATAATTCAAATACCCGTCTGAGAGAACCACTTACACCTAGTTTCTTCTAGTCCTAGACATTCGCAATAAACTGCCGCTACACTTCAAAGAAAAAAGCCGCCACTGATGAAGATATTTATGGATGTTAATGAACGTAACAGGAGTAGCTAAACCGTGATATATATGCCCGATAATTGACATAATTACCTCGTTAACTGTTACATAAGAGGAACATGGTGCTCCGAAAATAAACGATGAAGAAGTCGTGTAACAGGATACACTGATTGATAGAAACGCGTTTATTTTTTTTCTATTAGTGAAAAAAGGTCTAGCAGTTTAATTTGGTAGTTTATGTGCATTAGGAGTTTAATCACTTATCAATATTTTGATGATGCAGAAGTTGTAAACTTTGGTACAAATGTATGTGATAAAATGTATTGACAATGTCTATGTCCTAAAATGAGGACTTCATTGATAATTGCTAAGACTATAACTTAATTGTGTTGCTTTACAAACTATAAACAGGCTGAGAGCAACAAGAATTGTGCAACTGGTTTAAACAGAATGACGAACACGAAATTTAGTTCTTAAACAGAGAAAAATCAACAACTGTAAAGCAGTAAACACTGCTATTGCTACGATTAATGTTTAAATATAAAATTTCATTTCGTGTGTTCAAATGAGGTTATATGTGTCATTTATGTAATGCACATGCAACATGCCAATCGTATGAAATTATCTTCGTTTAATACTTCCGGTGTAGATCTATATTAGTTTCACCACAGTTATATACATTTGATAAAAAAGTAGGTAAACCTGTCATTATTACTTGAAAATAACATACAAAATCTAATAAAAAATCACGAAAATCAACAAAATGACTTCATCAGAATGTGCGTTGTAGCTGCGTCTCACGATTGTAGAATACAGCCGTTTATTCAATGCTAGTTTATTCCACCGTGCTATAATATTTAGCACTGCTGTCAACCAGTAACTGGATTTGGGCATTTTGAACGAGACAATCAGCACATAGTCGTACTTAAACACCCATCGCCCTCTTCAAACGTTCAGGAAGTCTGTCACAAATACTTTACAGAAATAGTTCACGGAAAAAAGCAATAAACGCTGTTCGACACTCGGCCAGACCAAAGTGTGCACCCATGCACCCATGTCAAATTTTGTCAGTTTATTTGCTAGGCGTAATAGTATGTAAAATCTCGTACTTCAGTTAAGTGCGATATGTATTTTGCACTATGTTATGCAATTTCGATTACTTGTAAAATAAGTCATGCACTTTCGTGCATGAACCTGGTTTAGTCCGAGACGCGTGAATAGGAAGTATATACTTTACCATTATGTTCCTTCAAAGTATAACATTTCTTATGCTGATGGTTTCCACTAGGATGATTCGGAATTGCATGTTATCAACATGCAGTGAACGTTTTCTGTATTATATATCATATTGTTTGCAATTCTTGCCTTACCTTGGAGATTCATTTTTGTTATTTAAAAAAATACACATGCAAACACAAATGATTGTGCATTAAATATATAATCAAACGCTTTTTTTCCTTTTATGTTTTTGTTTCTAAAGCTGAGAATATTTATGTAAAACAAATATTATATCCCTATGTGCACGTTGTACAATATTATATTGCAATAAACAAGATTAAACAAATAAATTGTATTATTGAAGTTTGCCCAATGTATTCTTCATCGAAATATTCTATTATTTTAGTGCAAGTGATAAAGCGGAAAAAATTAGGAACATATCAACATTTAAATGATTAACATTTACTGCCAGATATGTTATCATTATTTTGTCGAAAGAATGCTAAGAATACCATCTTAAAATGTTTATGAACGGTAATATATTTAACATTAATAATAACATTATTAGAAATATAAATAATACTACGTAATATATGGGATAGAATCAGCCCAAAAACAAAGAACACTACACAAGCCGTGTAGGTCAAGAATGTATGGTGAACAATTATTGGACGGGCATTATTCAAGCATCCACAGAACAGGTAAATGTATGAACAAATGTTAACATCCTGTCAGTGAATTAATATTTCAAATACTTTAGGCAATGTGTTTGTGTTGAGAGAAAATGTTAATTGCGACGAAAACAAATACTTAGAAAGGAGGGATACGGTATTGTCGTTAATCATAGAGGGAAAATGGCATAGGTGAAATTCCTCGTAGTCTTCGATAATTATGCGGACCGTTTCGTTGACCCATTCACCTTGGATGACCTGATAGTTGATCGCAATGCTAACGAGGAGCCTATCAAAATAAACGGTCAAATGTTGTAGATAGGTAGCATTCTACTTGTCCTGGATGGCTGTTCGCTAATAGTGTTGTCTATATGGATTATGTTTAATACACTCGAGCAATCTACTTTTACTACTATGGAATTCTTTTATAATTGGATGTAGCATTTGTTTACGGTAGCAGATGTAAGTTATGGATGGAATGACGACCCTGAAATAGTAAACTTTAACTGGAATACCATGAGTATTTTGAGAGAGGCATGGCCCAAATTCGCAGTTCATTGGTAAAAAAAGATCTCCTGTTTTAAAACCATACAATTTTTTCAATAGTTTTCTTGATTGTTTTTATTTGTATATCTATTTTTACATATAATTTAATATAGTAAACATTAATCACATATGTCTTAATGTATGCTTCTATAATCACAAATAATTGTATTTAAAAATTATATTTAATCTAAAATCTTTAAACGTTTTAGACTGTCGTTCTCGGGTTTGTAAATACCAACTCATAACCTTGTTAGTAGTAGAACGAAGAGTGGTTCCGTCGACACAAAATATAACTGCTTATTTCTGTATTATTCATGTAGTCATGTGGTCCATGAGATCTGATGAAACATATGGTCAGAAATAATGCTATTATTTAAAAACATTGTCTTCTAATGCATAGTTTGATCCTGGAGAAATTTCAGGGAACTCGGAAATCAATTTATACAATTCTGGAAAAGTCCTTAGCTTTGTAAACAAATACGAGGCATCTGGCCCATTATCGACAGGAAATTGATTTTTTCTTTCTCTCAAATTAACACGTATGGCATACGCTCTGAGATGTTTGTTGAACGGTTACCTGATTTAGAAATAGAATACATCTGTAATTGCTTTCCCAAATTCGATAGCCTGTTCAGAAGCATTTTCAACACAAAAACATTCCGAGAATTTAAAAAATAAAAAAAATGTTGAGTGTTAATTTTAAACGGATTTCAATGATAACATGAGCCATTTCTACGTAGAAGTGAAAGTGGAGTTAACTGCGGTTTTATCGACCAAACGGATTCAAAACAGAAAGCTGACACGTTCGCCGAAGCTTTGTTATCCCATACGCATTTTTGACGACTACATATAACTTTCAATAAGCAAGCGATCTTTCTTAAAAGTCTCCAGATAGATAATCGTGTTGATATCTATATTTAGATATGCAAGCCCCTATGGCGTGGTTATTATTAAATTAATAAATAGCATATTCCTATCAGGCTAATATTATGATTTTCACATTGTTACGAAGAAATGCCTTGGTTACTAGTAGAATGAATTAATATTGTTAAGAGTATCGTTTACATGGATATCATTGAACACAGTTATATAAGTTTTATGCTATCAAAGTCTACGTTTAAAAAACAAAACAAAAATAACTTAGGAAATGGTATATGGTATCCATTCTTGCATACTCATGATTTCAGACAAATTTAGCAAGCAACTCAACACCACGATAAGTAAATGTCTTATTTCCAAAAATACAAAGTACACAGCTCTCCAAATTATAGGAATTAAAATTTATAAATTACATAAAATGAATACATTAATAACAGTGAACACTGGCTCTCAGTAAGAGTTTAACATATATATAAGATATAAATGCACCGTTTTAGCAAGTGGTGAACCTGGAATGGATATAAAATAAAATACAATATTTCATATACTTACACTTATACTAACTTTTGTACATGATTTTCATGGTTCAATGTTCGGAAAATGACACTTTTATTGCAATATGCTTTGTCGAGTATTATCCTTATTACAAAAGAAGGTTAATGCATCTATAACAGCATGCATTACTTACGCCATTGCAACACTAATGCGTTACATATGTTTGTCCTTGAAAATAAGTGTTTGCTCATTTGTAGTAAGTGTTTAATACAGATGGTTTATGTACCGTTGTTTTATATCAATTTAATACATATAAATAAGAACAGAAGCGAATACGTCTGAACATTTGACCTTTTAAACCCCGATGCTTGACGTTTACCGTTTAAGACGGTGACCCCACCTTAAATAATATTTGAGGAGTGTCTTGGGAAAACCGGACGTAAGGTAGTACAACTCGAATCATTTCCCGCGTTGTTTTTTTTTAAGATCGGCCGATATTGGTGACTGTCGGAAAATTTCGTTACCCAGTTCGTAATATGCCCGTTTTGTTCCGATTCTTGTCAAACACATGATATTTTAAAATAAGTACATTCTTTTATATAATCACATTATTTTAAACATGTTAGTATCATATATATACTTCTGACGAAATGCAAACAGACACATATATTGACATAATGGAAAATTGATAAAAATCGAAACCGAAAGTCACATATATTTGTGGTATAAACAAAACAACAATAAAAGGAAAATGATAAATACGAGCAAAAAGGGAATGCTTACTGACAGAAAATCGGAACCAAATAAAATACATAACCGTCACCAGAGCGTACATATGATGAACCAGCTTGAATCCTGAGTATAAGGAGTTGAAACACATGTAAGTAAGACAAGAAATTGTCGCTTAGTTTTGAAGCCTCAAGACACTTTAATAGTTGACTACTTATACTCCATGTGTGCCATTCTGCTTATGAATGTGTGCACCAGTGTTTCTTCATGATCAGCATACTAATACGGATTCATTCAGTAATTACACAGTTTTGATATGAATTTTACCTAACACTGAACACTATGGCTTGCTACGTTGGATTGCACATAAAGTTTTGTAAGCAAATTGTTGAATATGTAGTGGAAAACAATCAGTTATTGGATTGTTTTTAAATTATTTTTGCAGCTGAAGGAAGAGAATTGTCACAAATCACTCGGAATGCTTCCCTGTGGGTCAAAACCTGGTGCTCAGTACAGTGCACATGTTTTTCTGACTGTGCCAGTTGGTGAAGTTGCCGCATAAATTACCAGCACAGCACATACAGCCTCAATTACCAGCATATACATTGTTGACATGAATATAAATGGAAAAGAAGATAATAAATATTGTTGATGTACGGTGTGTTGTCCCAGAGCTGAAAACGTTGCAGGGTGTGGGTGGCATTTTGTGTACTCCCAGGGAACTGAATTTAGAAAAATGTTTGTTTAACTGAAATAATAACTTGTAATGAATATATATTACGTTTAACTGGTATAAATGGTGTATTAAACTTTTGATAATTATTGTTGTGGAATTGCCTAAATATAGCTGTCTCATTTTTAAGGGGTATGATATTTTTCTTCACTTTTTCAAAAAGTACACGTTAAATTAGTTTTTCTAACTTTTTAATTTAGCCAAATATACATCTTAGATGAAAAATAAATAAAATAAAAATAAGTGAAAACACACACCAGTCCAGGAAAACCAAAATCTTTTAGACAACGTATTATTTTATCTGTTCTGTCAGCTTCAAGTTTATGCTAAGCTACCATAGAACATTTATAAATATCAATATTTGTGTCTTGTTTAACGCCTTATGTTGTCTTTCTTTTAATAATCTTCAATCATTACTCGTATAAAAGACACCAGCATTTTGGATATATTTGCAAAAACTATAATTGAGTTATGATATTTTTCATCCATAGGGGTAAATGAATTTTGATGAAAAATGGGAAAATCGGTTGTCCAGAAAGCCACCCTAAAATATTTGCAATAAGGTCAGTGATTTAATACAGATAATGGAAATAATATTTAAAATTATTGCCATTAAAGTTGTACTACCTTAATGCATGTGCGTAAAGTGTCGTCCCGGATCAGCCTGTGCCGTCCGCACAGGCTAATCCGGGAAGACACTTTCCACCTACTGTGGATATATGTTTAGGAGAGACTTCCTAGAAATATAAATAACATACAAGCGGGAAGTGCCGTCCCGGATTAGCCTGTGCGGACGACACTTTACGCACATGCATTAAGCCTGGTTTTTCCACGACAGGCCTAATTTGTGGTTTGTGTGAGTTCTGCGTGTTTCGTATTATATGTTGTGTGTGTATTTGTCAATTGTCTGAAATAAATAACCTTAGGATAAAGGTTTTTATACCGCTGATCTAGGTACAGTGTCATATTTTAAATTCATTTTCCAAAGAAATATATTTCCAAAGAAAGATATATATTTTTACAAATGACATTGAGGCGATTACATGATTATTCCCAGACCACTTTCCCACACCGCGCACTCCCCGATGCAAAATTCTTAATTTGTAATACTAAATATTTCTTTAAGTCAAACGCTGTGTGGGTACAGTAAATTTAACACAATTAACGAAATATTAAACTCTAAACAACCTTGTTGACGCAGTTTATGCAATTATGTTAAAAAACATTAAATGCACTATTCAATGTATATCATAAATTAATTGTAATTCTAACAATAAGGCGTCCAATCCTCTTAAAATTAGAATCAAAGTTCTCGTTAAATGCCAAGACATGTGCTGGCGCCGTATTTGTATTTCCGTGTTTAGCTCGACTATTCAAAGAATAGGTGAGCTTTCCTGCTACCCCGGCGTCGGCGTCCGCGTCTGAATTTGTTAAAGTTTTTATTCAAAAGTCTTGTAACTTCAAAACTACATAAGTTATTCACTTGAAACTTGGAACTAATCTTTGTCATCAACTCCAGTATCAGGGGCAACATTCACCTTAACTCTTTCTGAATTTTGACAGATTTATGCCCCTTTTTCACATAGATTTTCTGGTTAAATTTATATTCAAAAGGTTTGATTGATTTTCTGGTTAAATGTTATATTCCAAAGTTGTATTACTTCAATACTACATAAGCTTTTCACTTGAAACTTGGAACTAACCTTTGTCATCAACTCTAGTATCAGGAGCAACATTACCCATTACTCTGTTGTGTATTTTGACAGAGTTATGCCCCTTTTGCACTTAGATTGTCTAGTTAAAGTTTATATTCAGAAGTTTTGTAACTTCAAAACTACATAAGTTATTCACTTGAAACTTGGAACTAACCTCTGTCATCAACTCCAGTATCAGGGGCAACATTCACCATAACTCTTTCTGAATTTTGACAGAGTTATGCACACTTTAACATATATTTTGAAGTTACAGATTGTTTTCCAAAAGTGAATAAACTATACAAGGCTTCACTTAAAAGTTTTGTATTTTAACAAATGTATGCCCCTTCCACTATCCAAAATATGTACCAACTAAAATACTTCGAATAGTCGAGCGCGCTGTCCTCTGACAGCTCTTGTTAATAGCCTGATTACTATGTAACCGACATGATGTTGGCATGCATGCCTTTGGAATATTGTCAAGAGTCGAAGCAGCTGCATTTATGAATGTTGTTTAAATACTGCAAAGAATTGATTTTTATTACCAGAACATTGCCTTCATGACCTTTGCAACATATCTGTAATTTTGTTTTTCCATGACATTTAACCCAAGTATGCGAACACTGGCGCCATGTCAAATTCATACAGCATGGACAGTTCTGTGAACATGCAATACGGCGCCGGTGTTGCATGAATCTTAAAACGCAATCCTGTAGACTAAAATAAATCGAGCAGATAGCTCAACAAAACAAACAAGTACCAAACTAAAATTCAATATTGATTATATAATAACCTGCACTAATAACGTATTTATCTATACAATATATGCACTATTTGCATAATGTAACTGTTACAAATATTCACAATTCCAGCTGCCAACAATAGATCTGGTAGATAGTTGATGTCTGGTTTATGTTTTAAGAACGCCGTGATGTATCTCTCTTTAGATAATATGCATATCAGCTTTCAAGATAACACAATTGAATGCTGATTCCGGTATTTCAAAATTACCTCAATTTAATTATTTTTATAAATATTATCTTCTGAAGGAGGATGTTGTTTCTTGGTATATTCCAAGCTGATGAATAAGATTTACGCGTCTGTCGTTCGAATTGATAGCGAATATTTAGTTTTCGCTTATGTTTTGGTAAATGAACAACAAATGCAATTGCTACTTCTCACGAACACCCATGCCCAGGGCTGATATTCAAAAAGCATCTTAAGTAATTTCTTAAATATGTTCACTTAAGTGCAAAATTTGAATGTATTATATGTCTTTACATGAAAAACAGATGCATAGGTTGTTGATATTTCTCAAATAACATGTTCGTAAAGATGCTATTTGAAAGTGTTACTTAGTGCTAAACTCTTCCTTTATGGAATTATACAGTTGAGGAAATTTCCAAATATAAGGATGAGGATAAGATTTAACTCAAGATGCTTTGTGAATACATTTCCACAAAGCTCCGTAGTGAAAACGTGTAAATTTCTTAAAATCAGAAAATAAGGATTGTGGCTGGTTCATTTATTGTTGGTCTTAAATGGTTTTAATCTGATTATGAATCAACATGTTTTCCATATTTGACCATATTTCAAATATAAAATATGAATTTTTACAAGGGACAAAACTGTATTTCTTAAGGATATGGCCCCTGGTTTACAAAGCCACCCCGAGTAAAAACAACAAAATGTTCCGGAACGATGATTGAAACAAAAATGCTCGTAACATCGTTTTAAAGAACATGAAAAATATGCGCCATATTGTAACCAGCCCATTATTTCAGTGACAAATCAGTGCATTTTTAAATAATTTACAATAAATTTGCAAACGGTATTAAATGAGATTTCTAAAATATACATATGTATTCATAAAATTCATGAAATACTTTAACACATTTCGAAAGAACAAATCCAAATCCAAAGACAGAACACATTTCTGTTACCAGTGACCCCGAATACAAGTTATTATGACTTTGCCACGAAACCTGTATTGAAATATCACCACGCCTCAATGTCACGCGCTTGGCATATTGCGTCACTGACAAGTAGTGTGCAGACACCCATTCAGTAAACAACGGACAAAACCGACAAGAAAATAATTGCTTAATGTGTTAGCAAAACATTCACCTTTCGGCTTAACGTCTGTGATTCACATATCTGTCAGTCTTGCTCATTAGCAATAACTTAGAAGAGCAAATAACAGCTTGTTTATCTTTACGTGTAACCTTGGATAAAATTATGTTAGTCAAAGTAGTTGATCTAATGCCATCATAATTGTTCCTGAGAAGCATTTAACCAAGAATTACCAAATACCAAATGAGTCCGTAGTGTAGCAAACAATTATCAACTCAACATTACAATAATTTATCGAAACATTATTCAGTATGTTCAACATGTATTCAACTATTTACCTACATTATCTAACATAATTGTTTATCAATGAAGTATAATATGGTGTTTTGTTAAGCAATGCATATCCTAATTTGATACTTAACACTTTTCAAAATAAAGAGACTTTTGAAATATTTCAATATCATTGATGAATACCAACACTCACATTGACACTGTCACATACATTTTACAGGCCATGTATCAATGTCAGGGTGAAACAATGCATTTCCAGTTTTCAATAGTGTAACAATATGGTTCATGCAATAATAAATAAATGCAAAGAAACAAAACAAGTACAGAAAAGTAAGACAAAGTGCTATAACAATGCGTACAAATGGTATGTGCTGCCAAAATGTCTGGAAATGCATTTCACAGAACAGTGCAGAACAAACGTAAACGATGCTTTCATTGCAATCATAACCTGTTATGTGAACCAAAAGCGAACATATTCTTGTCTTTGATTCAAACGTATTTGATGCAACAAAGCGATTTGATATTGGTTAGAATTCTTAATTCATTGTCTAGTCGACCTTATAAAATCATCAATTTGCAATGATTTGTGTAATAATTGAGTAATAGTCTATACAACAGTACGAAAATAGCTCAAGACAGCTTTGAAGGTTTTGTTATAGTCTGCACCAGGTCATAGTAATCTATGAAGAAGATGTCTTAGTATTCATTGGGATATAGCAGGAAAGCGTGCAATAAGCAACGTATATGTCTTATACGCTGCATTAAAGCTATATGTTTTGAAGCCATAACACAATAACCGTGACAAACTAAAACGAATTTCACAATGTAACGTTGCCGACTGTGCTCAATATAAATGTATTGTATACATAGCATTAAAAGCCTTTTGATCGCTTTTCAGGTAGGCCCGATTGAATATCTCTATTTTGTTGAAAAACAAAGTAGAATGTGTTGTAAAAGCAATCGTTTGATGAAAATGGTAGATGTAAAAACAACTGTATTATGAAAATGGTAGAATGTATTCTGAACAAAAAACGTTTCGCGAAGCTTAAATGTAGAAAATGTTTTAACATTTTAAATATATTTGACTGAAATATTCTGTTTGTTGCATACGTTTGTCTTATGAATCTACTGGGATTAACTGATCGATTTTGCAAATTAGAACGATTTTATAATTACCACATTTATTGATATGAATTGACATTTCTTACGTTATCTTGACAATTGGGCATGTTCATTTTTATAGAACTGGATAGGCGTGTACATGGGGCCATACACCAATAGCGATCCGTCATTGATATGTTCCTTGTAGATTTGCATGTATAGTACACGCACGATGATCAGATTTTCAGTCACCCTTGCATAGTGCGTATTCCTTTTATAAGACAATTACCCTCTGTAAGCACAGTTATATTCACCATTACGTAATACATATTTTGTGATCACAGTTTTATTCCCCATTACGTAATACGTATTTTGGGAACACAGTTTTATTCACCCTTACCACACAAAGCTCTTTGATCTAATATAAAGTGCGGGCATTACATCATACATAGGATTGTTAGCATAATATGCAGTGATTGTTCTGTGGTGCATCAAGGACTTTTTTTGTATATGCAATCGTCTCTTTTAATTACAATCGTCCTAGGCCGGCATTATACGCCCAGATAACCACATTGTATTAATTAAACTAATTGTCATTGCATTAAACTGGAGAGACATCGGTGTTTCTTTGATGACAATGATAAACAGCAATGTTCTTGGCAATGCTCTCTTCTACAAAACAAGTCGCTAGTGTGTAAAAACTTAAAGGAGCCCATCTACAACCATCATCAATTTTTGACACCAACTTTACAACTATTGTTGAGAAATTATTTCCATTCATCCACCTTCACAGACGCTTTACAAAATGTAATATGTACTTTTTTGTGTTAATTATGTAAGCAGTTAAAAATGACATATCAGAATGCACTAATTGCACATACAACATCTATTTACATAAGACTTGCAATTTTTAAAACGTTTATTATATATTTTATATTTTATATAAATGTTATCTTTTTTTCTGTCAACCATGACCGCTATACAAAGGATAGCCAAAGTGTTTATCATGCCAAATACCAAAAGCAACTGGTGTTCAGATACAATTGGGTTTTTACGAATCATACCTTTATATTATACTAAAACGCAAAACGATCGGATTGTGTATGCGAATCCGTATTGTTAGTTCTAAAGAGTATTTGCAAACCTTGGATTCACCAATGAAATATTAGTTTGTATAAAGCATAAAAAGTACGCTCTTTTAGCTGCGGAACGCCTCTTTAATCAGTCATGAGATATGTCTTTGGAAGCAACTCAAGAATTAAGTAATTTACATATATGTTTCGCGTTTATGCGTGTATAACTAATAACTCCTACAATGTTATATACAAAATCGCGCAATTACCTACACCAACTTTCACAAGCGTTTTGTCTGGCTGATGTTGATGATTTGTAGCAATAGAAAGACGGCCCGTTTACATATGGAGAAATATTTTACCAACTTATTTAAAATCAGTTAATGGCACTACAGATACATCAGCGACTGTGAAACTCTATTAATTGTACATGTGTGCATATACTCAGACATGTGTTTTTGGCAGGTGGCGAGTAAAGTTCACAACGTGTAACGATACGGCAAGCTTTACATCGAAAACATCCCGCGTTTTAACATACACAAAAACACACATCTAAGTTTAGGGACACCGCCTGAAAACAACAAATTCACCTCTTGATTCACCTAAATTTAAACTGGCTATATATAATGCACTATTCTGTTTAGTGACTTCTCCTCGTTACACCTAATTTATGTTTGAGTTTTGTTTCTGTTTTGTGCTATGATGTTGTCTTGCATATTGTATTGTATATATAATTTGGTTATTTGCCTGCAAAAATTTACTATGTAAATATGATTTTATCTTCTGTGGATGCAAAAAGTGCTTCATTAATATGTTTTGTTATTTTCAGAATATGATCGTGAAAGTGAAAACTTAAGGAAATCCATAAAATAATAACAGTTCATGATTCTGTGGTTTGTTCCTTCAATATTTATTTTGTAGTATATGGTTTTAATCTGGTAAACAACCCAAATATGCTTTTTATTGTACCATATGTCAAATGCAAACATTTTCTAAAGGATAATCATATTTGATTTTTTTTTCTATTTCTTATTATTCGCCTTAGAAGCTTTGTGGATACGACCCCAGATCCTAGCTTTAATTATTTTTTATAATTATTGGCATAAACGATCTGTTATGCCACGTACAAAACACTTCTCCTGACATGATAAGTATCGCAAAAGCAATCTTGGTCTTGAACAGTTGATGTTCACGTGTTCTCTATGGCGGGAATTAATTTACTTGATTGATATTTAACCACTTTATCAGAAGGGATGTGATCTTATTTCTCTCTGTAGATACACAGACCATGCTATACCTAATTCTGTAATCTTAGTGACCTTCTTTAAGGTGTAATCAAGAGTTCCGCTGAGTCGGCAGTTAATTTCTAGTGAAGCATGGAGAAAATATCGTGCGTTATACAAGAACTTGTAAAATAGTTATTCTCATTCAAACGTAAATACACGCAAAGACATTTGTGTTGATTAATGTTATGTCATTTTTGATGCCTCGATAGTGCTGGTTCGCGACTCTCCACTGAGAAACTCAATTGTAATTAAATTGCACGTTGTAGTCTTTTGTATTGTTATTAGTGATCACGTATGAAAAGCATGTTATTAATATATTTGCGTGGACTTTACTATAGATTATATCCGAACAAGATGCGGTCTAAACATCAATACGTTATTTTGACCTTTTCCATGCAGCGTCCCCATATTTAATCATTATTGTTTGCTATGTCAGTTTCTTGTATTCCAGACTACAATTGGTTTGCTGTATAGTCTGTTGATAATAAATACAGGAGTTTATTTAATGACACATCGGAACCTAAATAAGTTATCATACATACAATTCGATAAAACATTTGCTTGAAAACTAAACTTATAACAACATTATGTTTACACAGAATATGTAACTTGAAGTTCGGACGATATGTGTTTATAGAAAACTTACAGGAAAACGGTCAATATGTCATTTTTCAGGTTTCATCGCCTAACAAGCTGTTGAAGAAACGCCGGATTCCAAACACCATGTCAACTAAGTAAACATTTACCTGAGCTCTTTAACCTTCCCAACCAAATAACAAAACAAAACAAAAAAGATCTAGACGTTGTGCAGATATATTACGTTGGAAAAGAAAGCAATGATGCTAGACAAAAGGGCGTGAAATTATTACGTTAAGTCAATTGCTGTCTACCCACGTGCATTCAGAAAATGTAGACTGAGTTCTCAGAACATTCTCATGACATATGTACGCATACCCATTTTGATGCAAAACAACTTATACATTTCCAAAAAACTTAAATCTATTTAATGCACTAGATATATTCATATTCAAACAATTATTTGTATATTAATTTCCGTTTTGTAATAACTTTGTTATCATTTTACCTAATTCAACACAACATAAATATTATCCTGTTAATTATAACATTACAAATAAGCAAATGGACTGGTTTACAATACCTTTTAAAAAAAGCTTTGTTGACTGCCATTAATGTGTGTTGCCCGTCAGACATATTCATTTTTAAACTACCTTGACATCACATCAAAACATCAGTTGAAACGATGCAAACATGCAAACAGAATAACACATCGGTGTTTGAATAGCCATTACTTGACGAGAAACGACGTTCAACTGGTTTTTACTAAGAAATGCTAATGTTTCCAAGAGCCTAAATGTAATGAGAGGTTAGATTAAAGATCATCAGTTAAACGTAGTTACGTTCAACTGGGTACAGATGAATGGGCATGAACGTTTGTTTAGCATCAACAATATAGTTACATGTACAAGACAAAACAGGTACGTGTGAGGAATGTGTTAATTTTATTACAATACTTGCCTCTCCAATCGTACTTACGGATATGGCCATTTATTGGCATTAGTTTCCAAATGTTTTACTCGATTCGATTGAGTTATGTGTAAGCCAATCAATATACTATTAGGTGTTAGTTAGAAGAAGTAATTATATGCTAAATAAAAAAATAAATATCACCATCAGGAATATTGTTTAAATATCATACAGAGGTTTGGTTTTATATGACCATACTAATAAGCTTTTTATGATTTTGTTTATCCTTTCAAACTCCACAACAATGTTAACCATTGGAGAATGTATACACCGTTTTAATAATTTAACGAGTGTGCAAAATGTCCGGAAACTAAAGAATTGCAAACTATAGATGTTAGGATAAAACAAAAGCCTGGAAACATCTGCCATAAGTTCAGACAATGGAAAATTAATTAGAAGAACAACAAAATAAAATGTAACAAAAAAGTTGTTTGAACAGTTAGGCACTGGCAAATGTATCAGTGTAACATCTTAATACCACGACGTAACACGGAAATATAACTTTTTCTCCACTTTGGCTACGTAATCGTGTTGTGCTGAACGAAACTAACAGGGATTTTTTTTATCCGAACTAAATGTGATCGACTGGCAGATTACTTGAATATTCAAGTAACACAATAAACAAAATGTGATGCAGTCCTGAGAACAACTTCCCAAGGTTACGCATTGTTTCTTTTCCAACATAGAGAATACATGGTGCCGGGATGGAGAAAATTTATCCGGTGAGGCTTAGAAAAGGAAAATAGGGCAAGCTCTACCGAGCCCTGTTTTTGTTTTCGGCCGAACCGAATAAACTTTCTCCTTATCGGCACCTACCATGTATATACAATTATTTTGTAATCGTATTATGATTTGGACTGGTAATATACTTTTAACATCACGTGTTGCGGCCTAAACATACAAACACTAGGAACGCATTTTAAGCTATAAGTACCTGAGACATGTGTATGTCGCAGTGTTGGTGTCATAACAATCTACTCATAGTGTTTAAAAGAGTAACTAGTCAGTCAATAATCGGAGAATGCAGACGCTTTTGAGTCTAAATGCATATAAAACAAGAATACAGGTAGACATTTAAGCATTAGACACCTGGGACATTTATGGGTGCCACACCAGTTTACTAATAGTGCTCCAATGAATAACTAGAACACCGATAATTCGAACATGATATTGTGGAACTCCGAGGTATTTGACTGTACATCACAGATAAACCTTCTCATTCAAGGTCACTTACAGTGTTTTCTGTATATATTTACTTACATGTATATGATAAAGGCAGGTTAACACGGTAGGCTTGGTCTCTTAGGACACGGCCCATAGTCATGTGACGTCTTGTGCTTATGTTCACATACTATGCTAAGACCTACATGTACAATATTTTTTCTTCCAGCATTTCTTTTCAAATACATGTGTTTGAAGAAGACATATTAACATTAATATATGTAACATTCACAGTTATATTTCCATGTACTTAGAAAAACACATCTTTTTCTGTATGTCGTTCTTTCTTTCTTGTTGTTCTGACTCTGAAGTCTTTTCATTCTAGTAATTAAAAAAAAACAACGTTTGATTAATTAAGACGCGTGTTATGTATGTGATATAGTTACATTTACATTCAATTGTATTTGTCTGGTAAATTCACCAACTGCAGTACAATAAACTAGTCGAAAACCGTATGTAATTAGTGATTTCCATACGTCTAGACCGTCCCCACGTTTGTGTTTTGAAAACAGTCTTTAGCAGGGCGTTTTCGAGAGAATGCATCGCCAAACCTACTTTTTAACTCTGCAGGCCACGAAGCATTAATAATCGATGCCTCCGAATTCATACGTCCCATTCGGCTACGTTGGCCTAATCAAAATTAATCAACAATTGACTGTTATGCATATTAGTGCGTTTGCATTACGTAGTTTGCATAGCGACCTATATATCAAAGATATTGAAAGTAGGGAGTATAACAATGAGTTCGATGTGTCTTGTGTAAAATGACAGTGCAACGTTATCAGTGTTTTGATTGTGTATGTTATGTATGTTCTGTGTATTTTATGCTGTATAATTATGGTGTTGTATGGGCGGCCATTCGTAACTGACCTTTAATATAGTCATATTGCAAGTTTTAAGAGTTGTTTTACTGCTGATACAGCTGTGGTATCATAACTGTTACTTTAGATCATCTAAATATACAACAATTATAACACATTTATACATAAATTATTTTAATCGTAATAGGAAAGATTAATGGTAAATTAGAATCGGTATTTGTTTTGGTGATTCCGTCGGATAAAATTACATTGTTAGATGTTGTATGTTTTATTATTATAATGACGTAACCATTTAATACTTAAAATAACCTTCTGACGACGTGGGCTCCAACCAGGAAAATGGTCCATATGAGAATTCTTACTTCTCATCGCCTAATATAAACTTCTGCAGAAAGCCCATATTCCAAACATTATTTCAACTAAGTAAACATTTACATATGCACTTCAATCTTTCCTACAAACAAAACAAAAACCGTATTAGCCTTTGCGTGAGTATGAACGCAGAGTGCGATGGCAAATGGAACACACATAATAAAGAAAGGATGCCAACCGAGTAAACGTTCTTTATGCGCATGCTATTATTAATTTAAATCGTTGTTGTCCTAGGTGCACTCGATAGAGAAAAGATAGATTGTCAGGACACCTACTAGACATATTTATGCATGATGTTAATGCACAACAACATTACTCACACTAAAGTGTCATGTTACTAAATATATAGCAAGAGTTAATATATATGTACTCTAATGAAATCGAATCAGTAATCTTTTGTAATTTTCAATAATAATTAAGTTAAGCAGTGGACAGTTATGCAAATACACAAGCCAATATATTTACATTTTCACAGCCTACATTTTTCACAAAAGTTTAAAATGTAGATTGAATAGATCTTCTGCGATTTTGTATATTTCTGATATAATCAGCTTAACAAAGTAGTGTGGCGATGAAAATGTATACAACAAAATATACCCCTGTTTTAACAGAATATATTTTAACATTACATGCACATTCGTAGGAATGAAAGGCAAGATATTTACTCCATTTAAATAATGAAATAATTTGATTTCAGCAATATTTATTAAGCAAAGCTATGTGCCTTTTAATTAAAAATGATTTTATTGTGCAATAGGTTGACTCCACAAAACAGTTTAATGATAGATTAATTCAAAGCCACAAATTTGTGTTGCTCTTCAGAAGGGTTGCTATTTGAAGTACATAGACATCACACCAAAACATAACCATTCACTTAAAACAACGTAAACATAATAACATTTAGGTGTCTAATGGCCATTACCAGAGTGGAAAGAGGTTCAACAAGCGTTACAGAGGAATAGTAACTTTCTTTGCCAAGAGTCTGGATGCACTAAGAGGTTACCGTAATTATCTTCAGTAAAAAGGTAATAACGTTAAACTGGGCACATGCGAATGGGCAGGAATGTAAATTTTAGCATGAACAATCTAGTTACGAGACACACAATTGGTTCGTTTGTGGATTGCGATACTTTTATTACAATAATTGACCTTTCAGTGGTACTTACGGGTATATATATGCTTTGCATTTTATTTACAATGTTTTAATCGATTCGAGTGAGTTTCGAGTAAGCAAATAAATATGGATGAAAGTTAAGAAGAAGTAGCAGAAACAATAAAAGCATCAAAATGATTATTTAATCAAAATACATTTAGTGTTGGACTCTTTTGGTATTAACTTTCACCTATAAGCTTTAAATGTTTTACATTTCTATATAGTCAAATATCACACACTTAATAACGAGCTTTGAATGTCTACAACATTTTCATAAATTTAAAATGTGCACAATATCCTGAAACCAACGGATAACAAACTATACATTTTAAAGCACTACACAAAATGGAAACATCTGCGATGTGTTGAGATACTGGTAAACTAATCAGAAGAACATTAAAATACAAATACAAATATAACAAAAAAGTCATTTGAACAGTTAGGCTTTGGCACATCTATCAGTGTAACATCATAATACTACAATGTAACAAGGACATATGTTGTTGTTTTGTTTCGCTTTTGCTACGTAATCGTGTTGTGTTGAACGGATAAAGATGTATTTTTAAAGCTAACTAAATGTGATTGACTGACAGATTACTAGATTATTGAAATAACTACATAAGCAAAGTTTGATAATGCCTTGACAACAAAACACAATTAATACTCAAACAATATCTTGTGACAAAATATAAAATATAAACATATTTGTATCAGGAGAGTCAAACATTTCTTTGTGTTTTGTATACATTTCAAGTTGCTATCCATGTATCCCTGTATGAAACTTAAACTTATGAATGATTTTGTCAATATGTACACAAACATAATACTTTTAACTCTATTTGAAATTTAGTACATTGTATACCTTAATTTCGTTATTCTATTATGATGGCAGGGCATTTAAGCATTAAGTGCCTAGGACTTTTTTGGCTTCTGTCTTGGTGTCACAACATAAGACTCGATTATATAGTGTTACTAGGACGTCCAGAATTCGACCGAAACGACAAAAATATGAATGTGAGTCTTAGTGCACAGAAAGCAGATGATATACAGGTATACATTTGGGAAAAGTGTTCGGGACATTTATTGGTGGCAATCATTGGTGCCGCAACAGTGTAGTCAAAGTGTTTTACGAAAAACTAGTACGCTAAGAATTCGAGCAATACATCAAGGAATGCATACGAAATTATTTGCACATGTATATCTCATTTCGACAGTGTTAACATATGTTACTGGCACGAGATTAGCATTCATGCTAAAAGGTTCCAAAATCTGTCAACAGAGTTGGGGAATTACTGGCACGAGATTAGCATTCATGCTTAAAGGTTCCAAAATATGTCAACAGCGTGGGGAATAGTATACGCTCTGTCACATATCTTGTTTAGCATCCTACTGGAATGTAACACCAATAAATTGCGACACCTTCAAACACCTCTATTTGACTGACAAATGGCATACAGGCTGAAAAAGGTGACGTTCAATATCGTAAACATTGTTCCGTATTCAATATAGTGTTGTCAGTCTTGGCAACCCGTTTGAGATGTCGTAGAACATTACAGTATGAATTGGTATAATATTTTATATTGTTGCTTTTAAAGTCTACATTAACTCAGATATGATTTGCATAGCATCGAATTGCACAAACAATAATAAATGAATCCCAAGAAGGTATTAAGTGAACAGTAGTAATAGTGGTTGCAATGCATTTGATGTCCGGGTTAAAACTGGTTCCGGTTTACCCAGTAAACTGACAAAATAATGAGTCACTAAGCCCAGGCTTTCCACACAGTCGATTAATAGATGGAATTTAAACCCGAAATGCTAAGCAATTATAATTAATATCGAAATGCGTTTCATATGATTAATCAGTATGTCTTTTTTTCCGGTTTTAAAACCGAAGTGCCAGAGATATACACTTTTAATGAAAACAGATGCACAGTTATTCGAAGTTCCCGGCTTTGAAATTCTGCCGTTCGTTTGCAATGCAGGTTATAAAAACACCAGTTGGATTTGTTTTATTTATGTTAGTTGTTGACAGGAACATACTAATCACAGGCTTCAACTGTATATATTTTAGAAGTGTTTATTCACCTTTTGGTAACGCATTAGCAAAGAAGTAGAAAAATACGGTTGGTCCAAAAGGTTGCTTTCAATGTGATGCACCTGGGCATGTCGTTCAAGTTTGTAAGAAACTGATTAGATAGTACAATTGTTCTCAAGTAATATGTAGACTTCATAGTGTTCTATTTAAACTAATTTAATGCAAACACTGTACCTTTAACAATTTTGTTATTGAGCATTTCTGTGACATTAAGTTAGTTCTGCTTTTAATTAGTTTTATTAAACTTCACAAGCCAAAACTATTTACACATAAGTAATTTGCTCATAAATGTTGGTTTTGCTTTTATTTCGATTTGTGTTGATTAGAAAAAAGCAACATTTGATGCAGTTATATTGCAGTTATATTGATTCATAATTCACCGATAATGCGTGGTAATGCATTTAGTCATTCAGATAATAAGAAATGTATTGCAAAATAACTGTATTATGTAAACTGCGTTTGTAGAATAACTGCAATACATTGACTGGTCTAACCTCTAATAAGCGTATAACGTAGTCAATCGTAACCGTATACCCCAGTTCATATTTGTGTTTTGTGTCTGATTGTCTGTTGCATACTTTGTGTATAAGGCCTTACATATGCTGGCAAGTCCTCCAGAGGGCTTGGTAAAGGTCATGGTTTCAACAAGACCAAGGGTATATATATTCAGGTCCATACAATAAATACAGAGCCTTTAAATGTCGTTAATGTTTCATCTACGGAAGATGCAACTGGGGTAACTCTGTACTTTGTACAACAAATTCTAGCTATAACACTTCTCATAAGTTCTGGTTTCAAATATATGTTATTCCACGAAAAGAACACTTCCCCTGACACGATGATGAACGATCAAGATCTTGATCTTGTTAACATGTTCTCTATGGTGGAAATTAATTGAATTGATATATATTTAATCACTTTATCATACGTATATCATCGTATTTCTCGTGGTAGATAATAAGACCATGTCATTCCTAATCCTGTTTTCTCAGTGACCTTTCTAAAGGCGTAATCAACATTTCCGCTGCGTCAGCAGTTAATTTATAATGAAGCCTAGAGCACATGTTGTGCCTGGTACATGTGCTTGAAAACGAATTATTGTCCTCCACACGCAATTAGGTTTGTTACACATTTCTTTGTTGTTTGCTCTTATGGCATTTATCGTGCATCATAAAGTTGCTATTGTACTGTTCTGGTCAGCATCTTAAAACTGAGAAACTAAATAGCAATTAAATTCCAAGTTATAGTTGCATGTATTGTTTGTTAATGTTTATTTACATGTATCATTACATGTATTGTTTGTTACTGTTTATTACATGTATCATTACATGTACTGTTTGTTACTGTTTGTTTACATGTATTGTTTGTTACTGTTTATTTACATGTATCATTACATGTATTGTTTGTTACTGTTTATTTACATGTATTATTACATGTATTGTTTGTTACTGTTTGTTTACATGTATTGTTTATTACTGTTTATTTACATGTATTATTACATGTATTGTTTGTTACTGTTTATTTACATGTATTATTACATGTATTGTTTGTTACTGTTTATTTACATGTATTATTACATGTATTGTTTGTTACTGTTTATTTACATGTTTCATTACATGTATTGTTTGCTACTGTTTGTTTACATGTATTGCTTATTACTGCTTATTTACATGTATTATTACATGTATTGTTTGTTACTGTTTATTTACATGTATTATTACATGTATTGTTTATTACTGTTTATTTACATGTATCATTACATGTATTGTTTGTTACTGTTTGTTTACATGTATTGTTTATTACTGTTTTTTATACATGTATCATTACATGTATTGTTTGTTACTGTTTATTTACATGTATTATTACATGTATTGTTTGTTATACTGTTTATTTACATGTATCATTACATGTATTGTTTGCTACTGTTTGTTTACATGTATTGTTTATTACTGTTTATTTACATGTATCATTACATGTATTGTTTGTTACTGTTTATTTACATGTATTATTACATGTATTGTTTATTACTGTTTATTACATGTACAATTACATGTATTGTATGTTATGTTTGTTTCGTGCTTTCTAGGCTGTGTATTTTGTTGTATGGGAAATTGGTCACTTGTCTTACAAGCCATCTGGGGTATTGTACCCCTGTGTAGTGGCACCCTGCTGTGATCACAGTGTGGCGACCCTGATCAGCTGATATCAATACACTGCTTCAGAGGAAACAGTGCACTAAGCCATTGCTCAGTCAGCTGACAGAAAAGATTGCAGAGAATGATCAGAGATTTTATGGTGGACTAATACACAGAGTGGAATACCACACCGAGACGCCAGACATTCCTTAACCTAGGCCTTTAAATAGAAGACCTTGAGTCAATTTATTACGAGATTATACCTTGCTGATGCAGATAGCATTTCAAAATAGTGTACATGTAAAAACCATCTCAAAGTATACCATGTTTATGTCCAATGACAGCGACATTAATTGGAATGTTACTTTTAAAGGCTAACCTGGACCCATGTGTCTTGCTCTTTCAAAATGCATTTTAAAACGTTATATGATAAAAATCGCATGGAGGCAGTGGGAAAGGTAATATTCAAATTGATTAGCTGATTACCTAGGTTTTTCAAACACTTCACGTCGCTATAACGGCCCATATGTAATTTCTCAACTGTCATCGCTTAACAATCTGCTAACGAAAGCCCATCTTCCAAACAATTTAATAACTAAGTAAACATTTACATAAGTTCTTCAACCTTTCCTACGAAATAACAAAACAAAAACGACCGAACTGTTGCGCGGCTGTAAACGCAGAGAACGTTGAAGATAGAAACAGAAAAAGAAAGCGAGTTAATAAATGATGCCAAGTAAGATGGCGTGATGTATGTTATTATTTATTTAAAACATCTGTTGTTTACCTATTTGCAGTCTGAAAAGGTAGAATGCATTGCATGAACACCTTAACATATTTGCACATAACTACTTTAATGCAGAACAACTGCAAATCTACATACCTTACCTAAATTCCATTAAAAACCATACAATACACCACACAGGTTGCTATATTATTTATTGTAAATATGTTCAATATTATTATTTGACCGAATATACACAGAATTAAACAGCCGTTATTTATTACATACAAATTGGTGCCTGGGTATCTAAAACATGGTATGTACTCAATTAATGTAATTATATTAGTTACAATATTATTTTGAGCAATAATCTTTATTAAACAACAACAAAAATGCGAGCCCTGAAATAAAAAGTGCAACTTTTTAATGTTGCATTTATCTGACTTCACAAAATGGGTTAAAGGGAGCTTTATTGTATAGAACAAATGTGTGTTGACCGCCCGTAAGCTTAATTAATATATACATTTTTTGTGTCATCACACCACTAAACCTTTTTTTTAAAGAATGTAAAAGGAATAGCATCTCGTCGTTTTAATGGCCATTAATCGTTGTGTCAGAGGTTTAACTAGCATTATTGAAAGCCGTATATGATTGTTGCCCATCAGAAAGGTTGATATTCGGAATAAATTGACATCACACCAAAACATAACCTTTCACATAAAACGATGTGAACTTAAAACCATATCGGTGTTTTAATGGCCATTATCATAGTAAAAAAAGGATCAACAAGCATTACAGAGGAAAAAATTTAATATTATTGCCGAAGAGCCTGAATGTAATATGAGGTCACCGCACTTATAATCAATAAAAAGGTAATTGTGTTCAGCTGAGCACAAAAGAATGGGCATGATTTGTTACGAGACCCAATATGCATTACTTTTATTATAGTCATTGACCCTTCAATAGTACTAACGGGTATATACATGTTTTGCATTTTGTTGACAATTATTTTCATCGATTCGGTTGAGTTACAAGTAAGCCAAATCAATATTGATGAAAGCGAGAAGAAGTACCTATCATTCCAATACAAACATCACTGGTACCACCAGAAATATTGTTTAAGCCACATACAAAGGTTTTCAAGCACTTCACGTCGCTTAAACGATCCATATGGAATTTCTCACTTGTCATCGCATAGTAATCTGCTAAAGAAAGCCAATCTTCACAACATCATTTCAGCTAAGTAAATACTTGCATAAGCTCTTCAGCCTTCTCTACCACAATACAAAACAAAAACAAACGATGTAAACTTTTAGCGGATATAAAAGCAGAGAACGATGGAAATGAAACAAAACTTGAAATCGGGGTAATAAGGTAATTAGGATGCCAGGCGATAAAGTATTAGGTATGTCATTATTAATTTAAACTAACTGCTGTGAACCAAAGTGCACTTGGACAAGTAATGTAAAAATATATTTATAATATATTGCCAGAATATTGGAAATACTTAACTACGCATATATTTTTAATGTAAAACAAGTCATACGTTTGACATAAACTAAATGATAGACATTTAAGAAACAATTGACGGCTAACTGTTGGTTATTGCGGTAATAACCAACGGTTTGGAGTTCCGATGCGTAGGAATTAAACCACGAGGGCGGTAGCCCGAGTGGTTTGATAACAAGCATCGGAACGACAAACCGTTGGTTATTAACGCAATAACCAACAGTTAGCCCACAATTATTTCGATTCTAACACGATCTTATATACAATTCGTATTTTTAAAGGTTATGAATGAGAACTATATTTATCTATAATCCGCCCATTTTCCGAAAAATGCATTCACGCGTGCGTTTCTGTGACGTCAATAAATCATAACAATTCAAAATGACGTCAGCTTTATTGATAAACATTGAGCGAATGACGTCATCCTTATCGATATAATAGAGTGAAAATATCATGCCAAAAAGCGCAAATTAAAAACATATTAACAAAACGTAAACGTTTTTGTGAACTTAAGTATAAAATATGTAGTCCAAATGTGGTTTAATTGCGCTACATAATGCAAAAATGATTTGTTTGTCACAATTTGCTATCGCGCGTTTAAGCACGTGCATTTTACTGAACAATTTCTTCCAACTAGTTTCAAAACATTAAGCTCCGCCCATAATTTATTGCAGAATAACCCACAGTTATTTTCCTTCTTTATCTATGGACCACTAGCCGCGTGCCGTGGTAGAATAGTGTATATACGGTCGTAGTGACGTGTACCTGATTGTTAAGTTTAATTATATTATGACAAGTTAATGTCATGATACTCGCTATCTTTTCTCTAGACAAAGAACACAATTATCGTTGTTAAACTACCATAAACAACGATAAAAGAAGTTCCGATTCTGAGCGGAGCATAGTGAAATGGAGTTCCATTTACAATTGCAAAAATGTACGTCAAATCATGTTAGAATCGAACTAATTTTTGCATTATCGTTATTTATCGGCCAATTAACAACTTTTGTCGTTCTGATGCGCGGCTATTAAACAACACGGGCTAACGCCCTCGTGGTTTAATTCCTACGCATCATAACTCAAAATAGTTGTTTATTGGCCGATAAACAACGATTAATCGAAAATTATTTCTTAATTGTAACTAAACGTTTTTACGAAGTAGTTTAGGAATTTACACAATATGTAATTAATTTAATACGAGTGTACTGTTCAAGCGATATTGCCTACATTATTAAGCAAAGCAGTATCTGACTGTGAAAAATATACAATATAGCTTTATTACATGTCCGAATAATGATATAAGTGTAATTACGCTATTGTACATACATATCAATGCTGTCCGACACGAGTTTTGTTTAGATTTATTTACATTTCATACATAATTTGCCACTCAGAAAAGATCATCTTTGAACTACCATGACATCGCACCAAAACATTAACTTTCACTTTAAACGATGTAAACATAACAACATCTTGGTGTTCTAATGGCCATTAATAGAGTTGAAAGAGGTTGAGCTAGCATTACAGAGGAATGTTAATATTCTATTCAAAGAGTTTGGCTGAAATAAGAGAGTACCGTAATTATCATCAGTAAAAAGGTAATTACATTCCACTTGGCACACACGAATGGGCAGGAATATATATTTAGCATAACCAATCTAGTTACGAGACAAAACAGATGCGCGTAAGAAATGTGCTACTTTTATTATAATAATTTACCGTTTAATCGTTTTTACGAGCATTAACTTCATATTTTTGTCATTATTACAACCCTTTTAATGAATGATAAATATATACTTTTACATTTTCCAATAATAATTTCAATTTGTGCGCACTATTTCCTCGAATAAACTATTTATTTAAATGACAAACTATTAATGTTAAACGCAACACAAGCATGCACACATCTGCCACAAGTTCAGACGCTGGAAAACTAATCTGAAACATCAAAATAAAAATGTAACAAAAAGGTCGTTTGAACAGTTAGGCACTGGCAAATCTATCAGTGTAACATCTAAATACCACGATGTAACACAGAAATATAACTTTGTATCCACTTTAGCTACGTAATCGTGTTGTGCTGAACGAATCAACAGGGATTTTCTATACGAACTAAATGTGATTGACTGACAGATTACTTGATTATTAAAAAATCTAAATTGGCAGTTTGTTGTGGCCCTGGTTATAGTTACACAATTCTTCATAGAGATATTTTTTTTTGCAAAATACTAATATTCGGTTCGCTAAAGAGTCTAATGTAAACATTCGTATGTCAGATATATTTAATTTTTACGTTGTGAATGTAAATTCGAATTCATATGATGAAATCTCTGTTGAAAGTTTTTCCTTTTTAACAAGAAACATCATAATGCCATGATTTGGTCACTAATAGTTTTCAATGTTTTACAAAATGCAAAAAAAAAACATAAATGGTTACCAAACACTTGTTTCATTCGTGTTGCGAATTCGCAAATAGAGACAAGACTTCGTTCGATGTTCAGCAACATACCTTTAAGGGATGATGTATTCAGTTAATGCATCTTTTGATCAATGCGAATGAAGTATACGTATCATTTTAGTAATATCTCCATAAATAATAATCATAAAATTGCAAATTTCAATTTTACCAATAAACAAACACTGTTCAAACTATGTGATTGAGCATATAAAGTCGAACTTGTACAACGGTACAACTTAGACATATAAAAGCAATGTGTACTAATTACATGAAATATGTAAACACACAAAGGAGAGTCAAGTATTTAACTTGTCAACAACGAGTACCAGTTGCATCAAAGTTAATCCTAACAAGAACATAGTGTTAAAATTGTAATGGAGCATATCAAGTAAAAAATTACAACGATATAAATATAAGAAAAGCAATTTGTATCATATATGTGCAACACATAAACAAAAGATAATTAATGTCTTAACATTTGTTTTATATTGTGCATACAGTTATTGCATTTTGTTATCCCTGTATCAAAGTTAATCCTCTGTAGACTTGCATCTGTATATACACAATCGAAATGCGTATCTCCTTGATATGTATAGTACATATAGGATCTGACACGAGTTGTCATTTCATACCATATTTTACTAAACGAGTTCAGGAATTGTGTTAGTAAGCGAGCCTTTGGCGAGCATACTAACGACTTTTTGGACGAGTTTATTAAAATATGGTATAAAACGACAACGAGTGTCAGATCTGTTTTATCACATGCTTTAAAACAAAACCAAAATTTTCAAATTTTACTAAAACATATTTATAAATCCAAAAAGTTGTGTACTGACGTGACGTCATTTCATGTTGACGACGTCATTTCACCAAAGTAACGTCATCCGATTAATCAGTCAAAGAATATGTAGCCAATGAAAACGCTCAAAATGATATCTTACACGTGCGTAAGATAAAAATATTCGTAATGGTTGTATTACACGGGAAACAAGGTATAGCATGTGATAAATTAATTTTCGAAATCTAGTTATGCTTAGGAAGGGCAATATCATTTCAACACAATGCCGTCCAATCACCCAAACACTACAGAAACGCATGCAAAAAAAAAGAGAAATTCCAGACACATAAGCAGGGGGAAAGCCTGATTAACATCCTCTTATTTGAGGCAAGTGACACATTGCAAACACAACACAGTACAATACATACGAAATAACACAACGATTAAAACTGGGTTCACCACCATGGAAAGGTAAATGCAAAGTTTTGGGGTTTAAACCGGTTTAAAGGCATAAATAACCACACATTTGGCCCAGCATTAATTGCAATGCGCATAAATGTGAATACAAGTTTACCCCATAGCATTGCAATTAAAATTTAATCGTAATAAACGAGTATATTCCTTCAATTAAATTACAATTCAATTGCCCATTGGTTTGACCTCAACCAGAGCAATATAATTGCTGCTTGCTGATAAGATAGAGTAATACCAATTATCAATTACATCCCTGCTGGCTCACAAGATTTCTAGACCTAGCATAACGCGTTAAGCATAAAGTATCTGGGTCATGTCTAGGCCGCAGTGTTGGTGTTATTAACATTTTATTCGCGTTTACAAAATAACAAGCAAATCATGAATTTGACCAAGACAACGGGAAAGGCAGACATATTTGCGTCTAAATGCGCACACAACGGGTAAACAGGAATATAAGAAATTTATAGGCCAAAGTCATGGTGCAACACCAGCTTACTCATAGTGCTTCACTGAGTAACAAGTGCATCAGAAATTCAAACAACTTGAAGATATTGTGGAACGCAGACGAACTTGATTGTACATCACATCTAGACGGTGTTTACATCTGTTACTGGCACGAGCTTATACATTTTGCTTCAAGGTTCCAAAATATGTGAATAGAGTATGGAAACACTACTCGCTCTGGCACGTATTTTGTTTAGGAACACCAAAATGCATTACAATTCGGTAACCTCTTTGACTGCCTTTGGCATACCTGTTGAGGAAAGAAACCGTTCAGTGTTGTCAACACAGTTTTGTACTCGAACCATACAAATCTACACCCAATGAAATTGCTCCTTAGAGACCAAACTTTGGCGGTTTAAAAAAATGATGTGTTTGTTTTTCACTCTGATCCTATGGAATAAATCATTTGCAGTCAGGTTTCCAGTGGAAAACAACCTATATGATGTTACAAGTATACATCTCACTGCATGTACGTTCATGGTTTTGGGGGTGAATTTGAATGCCTCCATAAAGGTGTCAACTGAACGTGACCCCTAATTGAAAGTAATCAGCGCCAAAGGATACTATGGGAGAGTCAGGCTGAAAATGAGTTTAATGAGATTGGATTATAACCCAGTTAGCAGAAAAAGCGAGTCACTCAATATGCTAAGGCGATTGCTACAAGCAAAATCTAATAAATAGATTGAAAATAAACCCGAATATGCTGAAGATAAATAACTAAAATCGGATAAAGTATCCATATGGTTATATATTATGACTTATAGCCGCGATTACAATCGTAGTGATCATTGAAATATCTACACATACGTACCAATAAATTATGTTGTAAAATAGAATTACACCAAAGTATTTGCATTTCTAATATTGTTTGGAGAAACCAGAGAAATACCAGTTATTAATGGAAACAGTTGCTCAGATCTTTACGGTTTCTGGTTTTGATATTCTCCCGTTCGTTTGCAAACTTGGTTATAAAACCAGCATCTGTAATAGCTTTTCACATTTGGATTCCTGTATCTGGTTTAAAAGTTATTTAATATTTTTGAACTGCAAAAACATAATCAAACGCTTAAACGGTGTTTGTTTTAGACTATTCCAATTAACAGATTAGCAACACAATTTAGTCAGTCCAGCGTTCCTTGGCACACACAATTGTTACCTTACCGACATTTGCACACCTGGTCATGTCGTTCAAATTTGTGAGAAACCATTGAGATAGTATCTTATTATGGTCTTTGCAATGGATCATGTGAATAATGTTTCAATTATTAGGATAATTCATTTATATTAGTGTCACTAAGTTAATTACGAAAAACATAATTATTCATCATTGCATACTCTTGACCTTCTCGGTGATCTGATATATACGCCAGTCAATGTACGGACACGTGTTTTAAATGTTAATATACTCGTAGTATATAGTATATTTTCAATGGAAATCATTTAAAACCGTTTGTGAGCCAGCCCAACATATAATACAGGTATACAGGTATACATTTTAGCATTAAGTACCTGGGACAATAATGGGCTGGGGTCATAGTGCCCCAACAGTTTACGCCAAAACTTAATCTGAGTAAGAGTACAGCAGGAATTCGACAAAGACATCGCGGAATGCAGACGAATTTTAGTGTAAATGCAAAGGATCTATAATTGACATGGACATGTTTGTGGGAAGTACTTGCTTTATTAGCATAGTAAACACATTTTATTCCGTTTCAAAAGTTGAATTAAGAAACTTAACATGCGACACTGCATACACGTGCATGTCATTAGGTAGCCCGAAATATAAATGAGGCAGCGTTGGATTACGATGAACGTTAAATGGAATACACTCTACTATCTTAAGTAAAATCGTAAATGCCAAAGCTTTTCATTTACAATAATGTATAATATACAATGCAATGCAAGGCATTGATAAGTAAAACGTCGAAATTCAAACTATAACTGATCCAAACATACTTCATCAACATTACATTATCATTACTCTTTTAGAAGAAGTAACCCCGGTGTAAGAGATTTATACACGCACATCATTTAAAGGATCAATGTCGTCGACAAAATGGATTCCTATTTCTCTATAAATAATATTATATGATAGAAATGCGCTTAATAAAGACACGTCGACTCTTGCTTCGTTTATTGGTGTTGTGTAACCTACACCAACTGCCAAGTCAACGTACATACATGTATTTGAGTTACCGCTTGTGCAGACGAAACCTATTTGGTGATTAAACCAGCTTATTGTGCGTTTAAAAGCAATGTTTGTTCTTAACTTTTGTTTTAAATATAAATATGTGCTAATTAACTTTATTGTGTTTAATAGTATTTTGCCACTATATCTGTTGTAAGATCGTACATACACACTTTAAGCTTGTAATTCTGTAATTCAGCCAAGGTCGTCTTCCCCCGCTTGTAATTTTGACTCAGTCCGACATTTTACGAATAATCTGTGCTAACACATGTAACAAAAAATTCTTGAGAACCTTCCTTGCATGAAATACTGTAGAAACGGGGTGGAAATGAATAATCTAAGCTTTTATGTAAAGATATACAGTATGAAACGGCACATACCTCTGATAAAATAAAATAAACTTGGAGGAGGACTGTTCAGTTCAGGACAATTCTTCATATGTTTTGTTGTTAATTTACCTTATACACATGTATAACAGTGGCCTTATATACATCGCAATACCCTTATTGTCTATCTCAAATTGTGTTCTAAAACTAGCAGTAGAGTTGAAATACACCAGGACATTTTAATTTCCATAACTCAATTGTTCGCGATTGTAGGGCAAAGACTCATTCCCAACCAAATAAAAACGACTCTGCAATTATAAATCTAATTATAGTAAAACTGTTAACACATTAACATTATGCATACGTATAGGTAAGTAAAGCACATAGTTCTAAAATTCTCAGTGCAGCACCCTACATTTTTGCCCTCCACTCTCTTATACATTGAGTTTTATACTCGTGTAAGAGAACGTTATAACGTTATACATTGGGACGTAAATTATATATGGTACATGGTAGCCCAATTGTTCTCTCATCGCAAAATTTACTGCACGACTGTACAAGTAGCAACGAAGAAGCAACCTATATTAATTACTTGCTATGTCACAACACTATATCATATGCATACACCCATGAAATGGTGGTCTGCTAATCAGATTAAGTGTGTTTACTATATACAAATGTAACATACTCTCATATCATGACTTAAAGAACACACGTACTTTTGTATACTTTTCATGAGCTATGTTTGATATTGTAAAATTCACATCCCCATTGCTTCTTAATGAATATATAATGTTGTAGAACATTTATATTATTTGCACATTTAAATCCCTACTTTTTTCTAACATTAGGTCAATTGAACCCCACGTAACCCATGTGAAAAGGACATTTTCAATATTACATGTCGGTGTAATATATTTTTGACTAACTTTGATTCCTTTAGTGCATTCCTGACACTAGGGCATTGCCCCAACTATTCCGATAGCTATTCGGCTTATTAGTACATATTCATGGCAAGGGGCCAACATTGTTCACAACACCACCAGAGCCACATAGTTGTTAACACGTGTTGCAGTCACTTCGAGTAATGCTGGAACACTGTTTGACATAGCAAAACATATGTGTAAATCGGTATTTAGATGTACAGCAATACCAATAACTGTCCATTTGAAAATTCGTGTAAGAAAATCTCGTTATAAGACATGCAATTGTTCACACTGGTATTGCGATTGAGGTTAAATTATTATTGCGTTATTATTATATTATAATATTGAGGTTAAATGTTCTTTAAAATTTACGGTGAAATTATTATTGTTGTATTATTATAGTATAACACTGAGGATATACTAACATTGTTTTATTGTTACACTAGTAGTATATTGGATGATTTTGCTATATTAGTTGTGTAATCAAATAGAATGTAAACACGCAGTATTTATACGCAATCACATATTTGTAAATAAAATGTTGCCTTGTACAGCTATGTATTTTTGTAATTTGAATCATGTATAAAATGGACAACACAATAAGTGATGGAAAAAACAACGATTTTGAACATGATTAGAATTCTTTGAAATAAAACTGAATCGGTATCGGCACTCATTCTGCAGTCTTTCTGGATTCACACCGATGTTTATATTTCACCTTTTATCCAGTGCATCTGCATTCCTTCTGATCATCGTTTTTATTGAGGCTTCATGTTTCGTGGCATCAGAGAGAGAAGAAATAAAATGCCCCTTTCAAAGTTTTACATACGCACACTCACAGTAGCTACTCATATAACATAGTCGTGGTATCAACTATTAAGACCTAAAGATAATTATATAATTACCAACTTTAATAAAACCACAATGACGTGTAGTAAAACGGTTTCAGCAATAACAGATTTAAATAAACATGCGCATGTTTTTATAATTACGAAAACATTTAGGTTAAGATATATGATATATAAATATAATTTACATTTCATGTATACGCAATTATATTTCAGCGTTTTTACAAAAGCAGTGAGATTAAACGCATGGATGACACACGTGTAGAATTAAAACATAAACAGACGACACATATAAAAGTACATGTATAATAACGAACACAAATCACGTATATGCTATAAAACAATATTGACAAAAACTATGTCATCTTTAACGTCTGTTAACTAAAAGCTGTTTAATTCTAGAGAAAGTACGTAGGCAAACATCAGTCACGTTTACAAAAACAACAACAACAAATAATGCAATATTCCTGGAAAAAAGAACATAGAAGTTTGGACAAACTTGAGCTACTGTCCGCAATAATAATTTCCCCTAAAATCCATAAATTACTGGCAAACTACTGCAACCATTCTTCCTGTCCATGAACGGGCCAATTTCACCACAACAGCGGGTATTGTTGATTTAATGAGCCCTAATTATTGCTCAAGGTGAAATATCGCCGTCTGATTAGCGTAATAACAAACCCAACTCCTCGAGAAAGGTGTGCTGTAAGTCCTTGTTATCACCTAGTACCGAACATTAAACGATATGTTTACTAATTCCGGTAATAAAGATGGTAACACATCAAAGGGAATGTTTTAGGGAATGTAGTTTTCTGATTTGGAAAGGTGTTGTTGATTGGCTAGTTGAATGTTTATACGAAAGGTGCACGATGTATGCAAGAATTGTGTTGTTGTTTTTTTTGAAAGTCTCTTTAATACTTCAGAGGACCCAAACATAAATTTATTTACTGAGAACCAGACCATTGAAATTTACAGCTCGTAATACTACAGTCGATCACCCGGTGTCCAAACAATGTTCACCGTCTACTTTATGTATTGTTCACTGGCTTTTAATGACTCTGGGTCTATTTAGTTTGTTGCATTTCATTTTACCTGCAAAGTTCAAAGTAGCTTAAATGGGCTTAACTAAATTAACAACAATAACTTTGCGCAAATTATGGACTAAAGCTAAATACAGCGTAATACAAAACAAATTCAAGAAAAAATAATTGATAAAATGATAAAAAGCGCTTACCTAAAAATACCGCGTTGTAAGGCACTGACTATTCACACTTTGAAATTTAAACAACGAGGAATTTAATCAAACTTAATCAACATTATATTATGTTTTATCAGAAGGAGTTATCAGACCTCCCCTTTTTTAAGTGATATATGCATGCACCTCATTGAAGTCAATAAATAATACACGCACATTTAATTACAGATTTTTCGCGCATCAGAAGATGTCATTTTTAATCGCAAAATTAACTGCACGACATTACAAGTAGCAAAGAAGAAGCAACATATATTAGTTACTTGATTTGCCATAACAATATATCATATGTATACACTCTTGAAATGGTGGTCTGCTAATCAGATCATGAGTGTATTTAATACATACAAATCTAGCACATATCATGACCTGCAGATCAAGCGTACTTGTGTATTTGTTCATGACCTTAGTGGATAGTATGTAAAGTATGAATAATATATAATATATATGTCATTAGCAAACTTATGTATTTTTTTTTCGTTTACTTGAAGAAAGTGAACCTCACTTTATTTCTGGCACCAGGGAATTGACCCAAATATTCAGCTTATTGTAACATATTGTTTTGGCAAAGGGCCGACATTTTTTTCATTAGAACATCAGAGCAGCATAGATGTTAACACGTAATACCGTCACTTCGAATAATGACGGAACACTATTTGACAATAATAAAACGATTCGTGTAATTCGGCATTTAA